>JANIJI010000014.1:12335000-12715000 GCA_024500535.1 Leptonema lineaticorne | reverse complement strand
ATTAATCAACAGATAAAGCTGGGACCGTTCATTATATTTTTTTTCAGCAGTTTTATTATTCTTCTTCACGATTAATATATGTGATGGTTTAATTAGTAATACGTATATTTAAACTATAAAAAAAAATTTAAATTTAAATTTTTTTTTAATATATATATATATATATATATATATATATATATATATATATATATTAAAATTTAATAGTAATATATTAAAAAAAAAGACAAATCATGGGATAGATCTTGTGATATTTTTAATTTAATTTATTTTTATTGATATTATATATTTTAAATAAAAAAAAAGTAAAGAAATTATAAAGGTTCATAGTTAGAAAGATCAATTCAATTCAAATGAAACCTATAAAAAAGCGACCACCTTGAATCACCACTTCCTATTATAGTCAATAACAATAACCAAAAAATAATGTTAATAAAATGAAATATAAATCGTTGCTAAATATTTATTATCAAGAATACCCATGCAATATATTTTTTTCTATATAAAATAAATGCCAAGTAGAAGAAACGGGCTTGCTCATGTTGCAAATTGTGTTACACAGCCTGAGGATACGTCAGTTTTCATACCTTTCCGCCTCTCAACGACTCTATGCATCGCCACTATTTATTATAGTTTTGCATTTATTTCTTTTTGTTCTGTTTTGTTTTCATTTTAGCACTTGTGCCCAGAGGCAAGGCTGTCTATTTTTTTTTAACGTCAGAGCAAATACTGAACACGTTCAAATTGTACCGGTTCTTTGCACAATTGAATATATATATATATATATACTAAATCATCGTCGGTTCTACTTTTGTTGTCAAATAATGATGAACGAACGCATACATGCACATTTAGTGAAATAATTATATTTTTCATATATATGGTACATTGTAATATTCAATAAACCACCAAATATTTAATGTCCCAAAATTGGGACATTAAATTATATATATATATATATATATATATATATATATATATATATATATATATATATATATATATATATATATATATATATATATATATATATATGTATATATATATATATATATATATATATATATATATAGAGAGAGAGAGAGAGAGAGAGAATAGGGTTGTTCAGTAATTCCTAATTAAATAAATTGAAATACAATAGTTTTACTTAATTACTATAACTTAATAAAAATTGGAGATAATTTATTCAGAAATAAATATTTGAAGATGGAAATTTAATTATATAGTTAAATCCTATAATATTTATATATTATATTATAATAATATAATGAAATTCGGTGACACATTAAACCGCTTAGTAATAATAAATATCTTAAAATTGAACTTTTTTCTTCCCATAAAAGTTAAATCAACATCTTACAAGTAATAAGAATCAGTACTACCGATTTAGCTACATTATTAGAATGTTATTTAAAATAAATATTTATTTTATAATGTAACAACTATTGTAAAATATTACTGAATTCAAATTGAACAGCGGTTACTATAACGTATAATGCGATTAAAATAGGAATGTGTCTGACTGGCCGTGATTAATTATCTAATTTACATTATTTATATGTCGATTTTGAGCGTAAAGGTGTCGCTGGTAATAATGTAAATTGCAATTACAAAACGTACATATGCGCGTGTGTGCAACGCACATGAACGCAGATTTGCACAGAAATTGTCCGACATGACAACGTTTTAAACTCTAAATACGGCGACATGTTTATATTGTAAAGGAAACTCGTATCCGATATTCAATCTTTGACTATTGGTGAACAATGCCAAGTGTGTATCAAGTGTTGTTCATGTTGTCTTGTATCGTGTTTTATACTATTACAAAAAAAAAATAGGACATTCGTATTAGTAGTTGAAGCTATATGAAATTTTCTATTGTGCTTTTATATATTATATATTTATTTATTACATATTGTTAACAAAATATCCTTTGTAAATATATATATATATATATATATATATATATATATATATATATATATATATATATATATATATATATATATATATATATATATATATATATATATATATATATATTCGAGTTTTTGTTTTGAAGGTTTACCTTTTGACTTTTATAGTGTAACGATTATACTATATAAGATCCTTGAGTTATTCCAAAATATATTATCGTTTTATATAATTCTTGATAATCTTTATCAGAAATATCAGTTTATCAAAATAATATTTAAAACTTTCTTCATACTATTATAGTATTTAAATTAATTTAGATAATGTATTATGTTTTTAAAAAATAATATTTTATTACTGTATAGTATTAAAACTATTAAATGATTTTATACTCTTAAGGATGTAAAAGATTTTTTGCAATAATCTAGTCTATTTCACAATTTTTAATATTTATAAATATATATATATATATATATATATATATATATATATATATATATATATATATATTTATATAGCTATGTAAGAATACTATGAATTTCATATACTAAAAAAAGGTATAATTATAATGTAATACCGGGCACAAAATAAAAAGTGATATTAGAAAACTCCTAATATTATATGTTTTGAATATGCGACATCATTTTTGGGAAATGCTGAACAAAATAAGGATTCAATACTTTCTATAAATGTTCTTTTCAACTTTTTTGAAATAAAGAAGCAAATGTGATTTTTTTCACTGATTCAAAATCGAATTAATATAATATCTGAAGAATTGACATAAAACTATAATAATTCTTGGTCTGAAAAATTTAATTTTTATATCAATTTGAACTCTAAACTTGTATTGAATGTAGAAAAAAAATATAAACAATTGACACATTTCGGCACACTATAAATAGCATGATTGATTACGAATTCTAGGTTAAAATCTTAGAACATCGTTTGCATGCTAATATAATCACTTATCAAAAAAAAATTTTTTTTTAAACGAAACAATCAATAGTCAAGAATCGATATTCGAAGATCACGCGTATCAAAAACAAAAAAAAAACCCATCATCATTATCATTATTAAAACATTTGACTTAACTGGCAATGGTGACAAAAACGCGATCGAAATAATCAACTATATATAAATATCTTTATCATCATCGTCGTAATACGTCGAATAAATAGGAAGGAAGGATATCGATTGTTCTCAAACCTTGGCCCGGATAGGATCATCGTTGTCATTGTCTTCGGCAACACGATCGGCGACCATTCGAATAACACGATCTCACTCTAATTACGACCGCTATAAAGCACCAAATGGGGTGATCACGCAGAAACGACCGCGTTTCCACGACGATCATCGTATTGTATATTTACTGATGATCCCCAAGAAGGCCATCTTTGGTACGACGACGATGTTCATTCTTTTTATTATACACATATACAAATATATACATATATACAAGTGTGTGTGCGCGCGCGCGCGTGTTATGTGTGTGTGTGTATGTATAATAGTTATGAAATTTGACCAAATATATATAATGAAAATGTACATAGTTGAATTTGAAGGTCGATACTTTGTTCAATTCAAGTTATTTTGATATATTATATAAAGATATTTGAGACAAATGTATCATGAAATAAACAAATTAAAAAAATCAATATAAATTAGTCAATCTAACAATGGTTCAATGAAAAAAATTTAATCTTTCAAATTGAAAGTATTTTTAATATATATATATATATATATATATATATATATATATATATATATATATATATATATATATATATATATATAAAAATTCATCGCAATCTTAAAATATTATATGTGAATTAGTTAAAAAAAAAATGTTTTCTTTATGACGTCTTCAGTCCGAATCAATAAAGACATTCCTTCAAATATTGCAAATTAATATTAATTATATCATATAATAATAAAGTGCGACCATTCTTAAGACGATTGTATTTAATATATTTTTATTGTATGTGTATTATTTATTGATAATTTGTTTTTAAATTTCAGTTGCAAGACATGGCTCCGGTTGGCATGTGGCAACAACAACCGTTGAATCATCATATAGGGCATTTTCAACAGAAAAAGTCTTCGCAAAAGTAGGCGCTTACATAGGATTAGATCATGTCAACGTCACATTACTAGGTAATTTCTAATATTTTTTCACCGATAAAATAGACCGTTTAATAGTTCACTATATTTTGATTAAATGTCCGATATGAATTTGCTTTCATAATCATGTGAAACAAAAATTGTTGCATGTCCACATAATGACGATTTTTAGTTTTCTTGGTGACATCACGTTCACGTGAATGAGTAATATTTTGATAACATTTGAGCACGAACAGTTTCACAATCGTGGAGCAAAGTGTACAATATGCGATTTTATGGTCTCCGATTTAACTTATCGCGTATTCTCTTGCAAAATTGTGAAAATAGACGTACACACTTCTATAAAATGATATATTTGTAAAGATATAACAGTGTATAAAAGTTAAAGAAACATCCATCACAAAAATATTGGAGAGAATAAAACGAAGGGAATAAACAGAGTATTAAAAGTGGAACAATACAAAAGAGTTTTTTAATCTATTGACAGTTGAAAAAAGATTTTGATATTTTAAATTATTAACCAAATTTTTATTACAATAAAAATTGTGATTAATTTACAGATTCCAGTACAATAATAAAATATTATTATTAACAACAAAAAAAGTTCTATATTTAATACCATCTGTTTATATAATTAATTTGATTGTGTATCAATTTCAATATTTAATTTATATTAAAGATAAATCAGATTTGATTGAAACATTAAATTTCATAAAGTAAAAGGACTAGAATCAACGGAAAATAATTGATCTAAATTGTCAGCAGTTGAACTCTTTTAAAAGATATAGAAATATAAAATGACAAATATGGATTGAATTAGAAAATATATAACTATTAATGATGGAGAACATTAAGATTAATTGAAGGTTTACAGAGCGAGAGGGATATATATATATATATATATATATATATATATATATATATATATATATATATATATATATATATATATATATATGTATATATATATAAAGTATAATAAAATTAAAATATTTTTAATTTTAACCCATAGACATTCTATTTAGCAATATATGCAAACAGTTCATGATACTTAACGATTTTGCAGCATGATAAAAGACGAAATAATAAGCACATACATACATGCTCATGCGTCCGCAATAACAATTTGTCACCCGTAGTTAACGACGATTATATTATTATCTACGGTGAAATCTTTTGGCATGTCAGACTTCGCGTTCAGCATATTGTGAGAGATTACTTACCGAAAGCGACAAATACGTGATCGGAATGAAAGGGACAAATTTAACGGATTATTAATGAAAATTTAACGTTTTCGACGCCGGCGACTGGTGGCCGACGTTTTAAGCTCGCGCCATTGTCCGTCGAAAATGCGGTTCGTCGCCCACGTCTTAGTGTCGAGAATGGAGTTTGTTGTTTTTTTTTTCTTAACGTTTACATTCGATCTAGGATATGGTCACAGTGAAAATTTCATTCAGTTATACATTTATTCTGAATTTAAATCCGCAATAGATTACATAAACCTATGAAAGCCCATTATTTAATAACTAATATATAAATAAAATTTTAGTATTTTTACAATTGACAATTTCAATGCTGTAAATTAATAAGATTACATATGTAATAATTAATCATATAAAAGGGAGAATAAATATTGTGAATAACTGCCAATGTCATAATTAATTCTTTAACAAAGAACATTACACAAAATATTATGAGAGAAAGAAAATAAATAGTTCTGACATTCACTATTATCATTTCAATCCTAACAATCTGAGATGAGTCCTGGCTTTCTAAAAAGTCTTCATTTCTTATTTATAATTTCTAAAGTTATTTTCTTGATCTAGACAATTCCTGAATACAACATTTATTTACTAGAATTTAGATTCAACAATCTTGTTTTTCTATAATTTTGTCAATGGTTTAGTTCATGTAAGTCTCCCAATTTTTATATAAATGACATTTATTTAACTATAATTAAAGTTTGATCATTGAAACGTATATAATATTACAAAACTATTATACAATTGGATCCGTCTTTATTGTGACCACATTCCAAAACCGGCATGCAATTGCATCTATACAGTTCCGGTATCGTTTGCATAATAATAATCCGGGTTCACTTTCAGTAATGATAATAAAATGCGGTTTCATTTTGTCTAACGTTTCCATAACCGACATGAAAAAAAAAATAAGTGTAGTTTTATTACTTGTTAGATAGATCTGCAGTAATTATCTATACTAAACTGGTACTTTTGAGCTTTGAAAGTCGATTAGTTCATAACAAATATTGTGAATGTTTTGAAATTTCCTCATACAGTGCTATTTTTTAATGGGTGCGTTCTTCGTCAATGATGTAATGTTTTCTATCTTGTAATGGAGAATATAATTAATCATCTTAAAAAAAAATGTTAATCTTTACAATTTTATGGAGGAAAAGAGTGAACAATATTTTTTATGCGAGTTGTTTTATATGTATATATGAATCAATTTATCCTATCAAAACGTGTTTATGTTTTCTTCAATATTATCCTCAACAATATTTTATAATTTAATGAAGAATATTCTAACAGTGAATGTAACACACACACACACACATATATATATATATATATATCTTTGTTCATATTATAAGTCTTTACAAGGAAATTTATTATGTAAAAATTACCATTTTTTTATCAATTTATAATCTTTGAAATGAATTGTTAGTATTAGTTTAATTTAATCCATTTTTTTAGTATGGAATCTAATTATGAATCTTATAAATTATCATCATATTTTTTAATTAAATTATTAAATAAAACACTGCAGTTTTTCGTAACAGCGAAAAAGAGAAAATAAAAAATAATGTGACAGTAATAATAACAATTTGATATTTAATATATACAAATTAAAAATTTTATCGTAAAATCAATAGATGTCGCTAGTGTCACATAAACGATAAGAGTATTATCAAGTCAATAGTATATAAATATCCTGATAATTAGCCGCGCGCGCTGGCGCTCCATTTGGACGGATTTCTTTGTTTTGGTGTTAGACTGAGACTTGTGCCCCCACATCGTGTTGCACTGCGAAAGTGTGCCCTCTTATATGTTCCTGAAGTTAAGTACTGCGCAGTGTGACGCCGAAAATGGATAACTTCTTTATCAAGGACTACGCCCCTTGATGTGGTGCTCAAGATTTGCTTTCTAAGGTGACTATGGACTACATTGAAATATGGAGGAGACGAAGGCGAGTCGGCTGCAGAGGAGTTGCATTCTTAAATAAAAAAAAATTGTCAAACCTTAGTGAAGAGACAACGACGTCTTCCCACCTACCTTGGAAGATTTCTATGTTCTATTAGAAGGAAATAATACCTTCTGGAGGAAGGAGTCAGCTATCTCGACAGTTCCTCGGAGCTGCGTTTCTTCAGGAAGGACAGATCAATTATTGTCAATCAAAGTAAACTCGCAAAGCTTAGTGAGGAGACAATGACGTTTTCTACCCGATAACTCCACAACGGACAGTTTATTTACAACAGTTCTATTATAAATTATTAAATCAGTCATACTCAATTATCAACAAATATTTCAGCATCTAATTTAATAATGATAAGTATATTAAGGAGATGAAGACTCCGAAAATAAATCTCCGACAGTGGAGGACGGCAGCTTCACCAAGGATTATCATCTGCGGTGTAGAAAGGAAACGGAGCTCCTACTACATTATTTATCTCCAAAAATTTGCATGGCTGACGAAAAATTACTTTATCGAAAGTTTCTTTTACCGTGTGGATCGCCAACATTCTTGAGGAGACGGCGTGGAGAAGAAGAAATGTATTAATGAAGAATTTATTTTATAAATATTATAAAATAAATTCTTCATTAAAAATAATGTATAAATATAAAATCACTATAATACTATTTTTTTAGTATCATAGTAAAAGAAATAGTGAAAAAAATAGAAATTATCGTATAAAATTGAACCGCTTCAGATTTAACAGACATACCAACATCATAATCAATCGGCATTGCAGTCAACAGATATATAATCGGTACTATAATCAATTTAAATAATCGAAACTCGGTTTCCCTTTTACAAACAACAACATACACATTATCAGAAATGCCCCGGACTTAATTAAATTGCTCAACAATTCAACAGGACAACGATTCGAGCCAGTTTCGCAACTGCGGCAATTCGTGATATACTTGTACACAATATAATGGCACGTATATCCGCCTTAATCCATTCTATAATGTTTCCACTTAATGCTTCATACCATGTATAAATCCGTCGCGGAACATACTCTCTAATGTTTCCTTTGATATATATGAATGATTTTTAACCCGTTCGATGTCGTTTCGCAGCCGTTCCGCGGTACAATTACACGCCACCTCCGGATGTTGAGTTCAATGAAAGATTCCATTGGTTGGAACCCGGAGGAATGGCTGCTTCATATGGTGCAGCTCTTAGAAGAGGACTGCCGTTTCCCATTTTAACCGTAGCTGAGTATCTATCACTAGGACAAGAAGGATTCGCTTGGGGAGGCCAATATAGAGCTGCTGGATACTACACCGGTATTTTATTATGGTAAGTTTAACGTTTTTTTTTTATTTCTATTTCATAATTACAAATGTATTATTTTTTATATATTTTATGTTGAACTATTTATGTACACCCCTTTTAGAATTCCTAGCCACTTTTAATTTAATATTATTTTGGCTTTATTTTTAAAAAATTAAAAAAAAACCTTATCTAGAATTAAGTAATAATATATCTTTTAAAGATTGTTCATTAAGCGATCTTCTTCACACCTGTAAAAGGATTTCAATCGTGATCACTTATCGATTCATGAGATTTATTACAAAATAAGACACGATGCAAATGAGACATCGAAGATACGTATCGCACACTTCGAAGACGCAATTATATTCTAAGTTTTTGGTCTAGTGTACGTTCACTGATTGTGTGCTTTAAATCAATTCTACATGAGGTTTACTAGATCTGATGTGAAAAAGCTTTGGAGGCAAGCATACCGTCAATTATCGTTGAATTTATCGCACGTTTCGATATTTATCGTCGTTGTCACCTTAATAAGGTATTCGTCTTTGACAGTTTACAAAAATTCCCTCTTCAACTTGAACATTTTTCAAGTTTAGACGGTCGTTGAATGGAAATAATATATATTTTACAAGCCTTTACGATGTAGGTGTATTGATATAGCATGAAATCGATTCTGATTTCGTTGATAGTGGAAAATATGGTTTGAAGGTTGATTGTAAATCGGACGTAAGAATATAAAACTTCTTTTAAAAAGTTCGTAATTCATTTATATACAATCGTTTAGTACTATACAAGTATAACTTTATTACTTTTAGGACATATCTAATCAGAAACCTGTAAATTATAATTATTGAAATCCTTATTAAAAATTTAGGACATAATAATTACAGTTAGATGTGACAAATTCATCTTTTTTTCTTAATATGTAAACAAAGTATTAAAAATTACCAATAGACATGACACTGCATTTCGACACCACAAGATGGCATTGCACCCCTGAGACGTTTTATGATCACTACCCAAATTTATTTAAATTCTAGAATTTTAGAGAAAATATATATCGATTATAAATTTTATTGAAAAAAATGTTTTAAAACATTTTAAATAATAATACATACAATTAAATATTGATCAATATTTTCAAAATTGTAAATTTATATATATATATATATATATATATATATATATATATATATATATATTGATAATGTATATAATAATAAACATTCCTATCACATTTGCATAAACTGAACTATGATAACGACTAAGACATATTGTAAATATATAACTGAACATATTTATCAATTTAACCAGCATTCCGTTGGTTTAAAACATAACATTATATACAACATAACAATATTACATTTAATACGGGCTTAGAGATTGTTAAGTGAACTGTTTTATTACACATTATTATTGCAAAACGTTCGTTGCATTCAAAAATTTATCCTTTCAATATTGTTGCAGCGGTGCACACAATTTTCGATGAAAATTACCAATTTTAAACTGAAAAGGTTAAAACGTTTTATTTTATTGTACGATGAAGTCTATAAAAAATCAATATTGTTTATAAATAATGGATGGGAAGTTATCGTGATCATCGAAGAGGGTCGAATTAGCGTTTAATCTTACTCTCAATAATAAAAATATTGTTGTTTTAATATATAATCTTGAATAATGAGATCCAAGAATGAACAGTTTAACCAGTTGTTGAAACCAAGGCCGACAATTTGATAATGTATATATATATATATATATATATATATATATATATATATATATATATATATATATATATATATCTTATTATTTATATATGCACTTATTATATTCACTGGTTATATCTGATTTAACATCTGGAAATAATTCTAGATGAGATTATATTTACATTAAATTACATTTAAAGTATTATAATATTTATAGTAGTGTAATGCTTTATATTTTTTTATAACAGAATTGTTTTGAAATCTTAATTATAATTATGTTTTAATTTATTTCAAGGATATTGCTAATCAAATTATCATTAATAATTTTATTTACATTATATATTTTCAATCTGGAGGTAAAAGCTTTATGAGGAAGTATTTTGAATATCTTAAAAAAACATGGAAAACCACTCTGATCTTTCTTAAGAAAAGATTCACTTAATTATCGCTACAAAAAAAGTGATTTGATCCTGAGAATATCAAAAGACTCAAATTTCTTCTATTTTATTATAGCTTATTAAATAGGAACTCACTTATAAAATAATAGCTGCGATTCTATTGACAATTAGTTCTTACCACAAAAAAATGTAACATTTAACCAGTTGATATATGTTGATGGAATTTTATATATATTCATATCATTTATATTCTTACTATTATTATTATGCCATTCAAGAATTTCAGATTTAATTTATATATATGATTATATATAAATATATGTGAATATGAACGTTTATGCATTGCATATTTGCCAATTTTCAGTTCATATTGTAATTTCTGCGGAACGGTTTCCCTTTTTTGTATATCATTTTGCGTGACAAAGTCAGTCGACGATGTAAAATCGGGAAACGATTTTGAAATATCGCCTTTGTTCTTCCAGCATAGTTGTATTGCGAAGTCGCCTCACCTTCGGATGACAATAATAATAATAACATGTGTGTGAACTTACACGATCTGTTACGTTATTTTGCTTACACATAAACCAATTGTGATACTGAAATGTGCATGATGAATTTTATGTAAATTTTCTCTACCGGGTCCCCGGTCACAGTGAATGAGCATTCTTGCGACTACTGGCAATCGTCCCTATTGCGTCACATCAGATATAATCAGATCATGTTTAAGATATTCAGTGAGATTTATACTCAGTGTGTTTACAATGGAAAGTTTTCAATCTTTCTGCCAAGATTTTGAATTTTAAATTTAGTACTACAAAAAAAAAATCAAATAAAATAGTATTATAAATTGTTAATTAATAATTATGCATATTAATAAATACATTTGTTTCATATTTAGGGTTTCATTCGTATCTTGGTTGCTGATGAACTTGTTAGTTGTGGTTGTACCTCGTTACGGAGGTTATTTAATGATTGGAACTGGATCTTGGTTATTAGCTTCTGCGCTCGGTTATTGGGCTTTGTTACCTTCGTGTCCACTCTCCGTACAATTGGAAGGAGGACGTTTGCATTTCACACTTGGCTGGTGTTTCTGGCTTGTTATCGTAGCAGGTATACATTATTTGCATAAATATTTGTCGGTCTTATTAAACAGATAGTATTTAGATAATTTTGTTTTTTGTTTTTAGGATGCGGTTGTCTAATAGCTGGATTAATAATATCTGCAGTAGACTGGGTATATCCTCATCGTTTCTCTACAGTTATAGAAGTAGACTACGATACACCATACGACCGTCATGTTATAATAGAGGAAAGTCATGATACGCGATATAAAAAACGTGGTAGTAAAGACGAACAAAGTTTGGGATCGAGAATATTAAGGTAAGATTATTTAAAAGTTATATAAAACTGTCTTTAATTTTTATATATAATGTAATTATTTTTAAATTTTATAACATTTCAGACGACTTTCATCGAAAACACGCGACATGACAACATCAACTACCATAAATGAAACAAATAAACCATCAAGAACTAGCGGCATAGATAATCGAAGTTATGAAATGGATGCACCGAAGTCACCATGGAGATTCGCCTTTAGAAAACCACAATTTATTCCACCTCCTTACGAGAGGAACGATTCTAATAGTAGCATAGCGTCCAGTACTGTAACAACTCCTGTTAAAATGTCTCCATTAGCCATGGAGTTGCAGGGTTTCAATAAGAAAGATACTACACCAGTGCATAAAGAACTCACCAGATCCACTTGCCAGTAAGTATATATACTATGAATCAGCTAATTATATGAACATTGTTAAAGTTGCTCAAGAATGATTGAATAATTATTTTACTGTTCTATCGTTAGTTTAGGTTATGTAAATGATAGCAGGGTTAGGTTATGTATGTGCGTTTGTATTTAAATTTTGGTTTGAAATGTAGCTATATAATTAAAGAATAAAATAAATATTATTAAAATGGATCGAAAGAATGAAGCAATGAGTGAATAGTTAAATATGCGAAACGCTTTATTTTATATTATTACTTCGATTAAAATTAAATTATTATTCTTTGTATTTTCAGAGTGCGACCTCAACATTCACAAGTTGAAAATTTACGTGATAGTTCTGCGTGGTAGTATTGTAAATTATATTAATTTTAATTAAATATTAAATTAATTATTTATTATGAAACATAACAACATCGCAAATTCATTGCGCGACAAAAACGATCCAGTTAATACGAATTGTAATAAAACAATTAAAATCGCCTATTATAATATTTTTTTTATGACTTATATATAATTATTATGCGAACATTTCATAACTTTTAAATGTGATATGATCTTAAAAATAAGATTTATTTAGGGTATTGTGAAAGAATCTCATCTCTTTAGATATTATAAATTTTAGAATTTTATATTTGTCTCATTGTGTTATTATATATATATAATTTTTTTGTACGAATCTAACGGATTAAGCTTTGTTCACACTAGAAAAAAATCCGTTTTAAAAGATTTTTACATATATAAAATATTAGAAATTGTAAGATAGTTGTTTGATTATTTATAAATAATAATTATCTAGTGTGGACACATTTATAGACAATATTCTTAGTGAAATATTTTATATTGTATTAAAATGTGACGATGTTCTATTCAGTATTGAATCGACGATTAATATCCAGAGGAAAAAAAAATATTATTTACCATATAAATTTCCCGACTTCGATCTGTTTTTAAATTTTATCATTTTAATTTATCTATAAGTGAAATCATGTATTATATACTATATAAAATAATTCAGTTCCTGAACATTAAAAATTTTATTTTGGAAGCGACTTTACTAAACAAATATAAAAATAATAAATTAAAACGGCATTCGACATCAGCAATGGATCACTAAAATAAAATTCTGATTGGTTATTATGTCCATTTAAAATCCCTGGACACAGAAACTAGCAAAATAATAATGAATCGGCATCGATGCTTAATGATGACAATTTTGATAGTTGATTTTTTTATTAACTTACTTCACATCATTCGAGTATTATATTGTTTGTTCAGGAATCAAAATATTCATACCAGTTATTCGTATATATAAATATGTATATGTATAGCAATTAATGCCATTAGATTTTATAGTTAAATCTTCCGGAGTTCTAGTCTCCTATCTTTTTATAATTGTGTAAATTGTATATTGAAAATGTCATTGCTTTTCAATGCACAACTGCAATGATTCATCCGTTATGCTGATGATATATAATAAAACATATTTGCCATAAAATTTAAGTTAACTGTATTATTTAGATTATATCAATATATATGTATGTATGTAAAGCGACTGTTACATTTGTTTATTTTTTAATCGACATGAACTGATGATTTATAATAAAATTCTATAAAACACACAAAATTACTTGTATTGATTTTTATTAGTATGTTATTGTGTATAAAATATAATTAGAAAATTTTCAGAGATTACCCAGATCATACAGATCCTTTTTAAAATTTTATTAATCACCAAGGAGATCATGTGGACGATAAAAATGATCTCCTAACTTTTTGAATTAAATTAAGAATTTTGTAATTATGTAATAAATAAATACATAATCTTTACGATGATTCGCTTGTAATTGTATGTTCAAGATTAAGATGATCAACAAATGAGTCCCAATTGACAAAGTCCGCTTTGACAAATTTTTCTTCTGATATTAAATCTCCGGGCTGTGTGAAACAGCAAAAAAAAACATTAATAACTGTTTAGTTCTAATGTAAGAATAATTTATCAAAACATTTAAAATCAAGATTGTGTTCAATAAAAAAAAGTAACTGACTGAAAATTTCTGAATTTTCTTCGTTGATTTCGCCGGATGACTAATAATTTTTTGAGCGGGTTTTAATGAGTAATTCAAAAAATCTACTATGTCCTCATAACTCAAAAAATTATCCTCATTTATTTGAATACTGAAATGAGAATTAAGATATAATAAAAAAATATATATTACATTCATAATTTGAGTATATGAAAACCTATTTTTACATACACATCGAGCATTTGATCCAGCAATTCGTCGGGAATCGGAAGTCTATTGGCTTTCAATGTTTGTCTTACTTCATTTCGAGATAAATATCCAACACTATTTTTATCCAAATATTTGAAATGTTTATGAAGATGAGTATTGTTTTGCCAAAGATGTCGACAAACATATGTATTGACCAATGATCTAATTCAAAGTATATTTAAATTATTTTTCAGATTCTTAATATCATTATAATATTTTGAAATATATAACAAAAACCTTATAGTTTCTCGACATAATCGAGATACAGTCTCTTTCACTTGAAAATATCTTATGATTGTTATAAATTCATGTTGAGTAAGCAAATCGCCGGCGACTTTCTTGAGCGCTTTCCTATAAATATTATTATAGTATCAAAAACAAAATGCAAGTCTATAAATAAAACTATTCTTGACATACTCTAAAAATTGCACAGGTATAAAACTTTTATGTGTTGGATGTAAATGGTGTATATTTTCAGCGACAAACTCTTTAAAACCACCCTCAATACTAGAAAGACGATTTCTTATTTTGCTTATTATTAACGTTATATCAGACTTGGAAAACTGAAAATTAATTTAAAATTTTTCATATATAACGTATATATATATTTGTGTTTCATCATATTTAAATGTACCTCGCTCGGATGTTGTTCCATATAATTTAAAGTATAATCATCAGCACCGACCAAAAGAAAACGATATTTATTTACAGTCAAAACATTTCCAATCCACATATCATCAACTGTATAGCACAAAGGTGGATTTGAAGTATATAAGATCTGTTCTGGCATTACAACGGCATTCCTTTTATAGAACATTCCACCCTGAAAAATATTCAGATATGCATCACACCGTTATAAAACGATACACGATTTATTTAATTGATATTACTTGAAATCCAGAATTTCTAATTCCATCTTCGAAAACTGATATAGTATCATCTTTGAGATAATAACTCACTACGAAACGTCTCATATCATAATCGGGAACATCGGATATAAGACGAGCTGTAAATCTCAATATATGAGAATTTGAACCGTACCTATGAACGTTATCAAAAATTAATTATTGTCACATCGATTTTGTATACATTTTATGTAGAAGCATTTTTGCAACTTTATCATTCTTACCTGTCTTTATATAGAAATTTATAAAAATCACATCGGGGCGCTTTCGGTTCGATCGTGTTGCAGTTTCCAGCAGAGTCCTCGTGACTTCCATAGCCGTTCCATGGAGGCAAGCGTTGCTCGGTTCTTTTCACAGTTTCGATATGAGAATAGATTTCAGGTAATTGAATTGTTTCCATGTTTTCTGAAAAATGTAAACAAAATAATTTTAATACAAAAACATATTATATATATATATATATATATATATATATATATATATATATATATATATATATATATATATAATAAAAAGAAGACATTTGTTTCAAATAAAAATAGAAATTATTTTATACAATTTACTTGTCAAACTATATAAAAATATTATCTATACATCTTTATTAGTGATCTCCTTAACAATCTTCAAATATATTAGATAATCATCCATGGTTCATAGATATTTGAAAACGAACATTACTTACCAATTCCATATTTACAAGAGTAGTATTCCTTGGTGAATGCATCACAACTCGTCAATATAATTAAACGTCCATGAACATTAATAGGTTTTCCAACTGTTAAATCTGATGGACGATATGTTTCATATGGGGGACCATAGTTTGTTATTTGAGGTTGTTGTAATGTCTAAAATTATAAAAAAATAAATTAAAAATGTTCATATTTCATATACATAATAATTATTACTTTAGGTAAAGGCGCTCTTCTTAAAAACACAGCTCCAACTTCCTTTCTAGAATTTCCAGGAAACATTTCTCTTATTTCTATTGTATCATCTGCTAAATAATAAAGTAATTCCAAGTGATGAAACGAACCATATTCTGATTGTCTATCGTCCCAATAACCATTAAATCTTAAATCAATAAATTTATACACACATGAAAATGTATTTAGTAATGTATTTATTTTTTATATTTAGTTTTTAATTATCGATCAAAATTAATTTACCTCAGCACCATACCATTATATTGTAAAAATTGTTGTGATCTCTTCGAAGTTTTGACATGAGATTTATTTGCTCTTGTATGAGAACGCTATATACAATTATTATTTTTAATTTAATACAATAGAAAACCAATAGATTATTTATAAGTCTAGTATTAGAAAATTATACTAGAAAATGAAGTGTAAAATAAAAAATATACTGTGAATTTTGAAGATTCGTCTTATGTACCTGTTGTTCAACATCAGGTAATTTTAATGGATCTGGCACGTTTATACCAAGACGATGAAGAAAATTTCTAGTAAACATGTCACAATTAATTATCTATCAAATTGAAAAATATGACATTATTTTCCTTCTACATATATAAAATAATATAAATATTTTTCATATACCAAAAATGTTTTGCCAAATATTTCAATTTCTTTTCCAATATTAAAATTGGTTATTTCAAAATATTGTCTATCGTTTCCTGGTAATGGTATTCGTTGACGACCAACTATAGTTCCTATTAAAAAAATATATAAAAAATATTATTTTCAAAATGTAAGAAAATTTAATTTGTAAATAAAAAATACCTTGACATAATCCACTGTTATCCGTTTTAGGTTCTACAATCTTTATTGTATTATCTTCTAAATAGAACATTATTTTAACCGGTCTAATTTTCAAACCGCATACATTACCCGGTAATGAATCTTGAAAATTCGCATAAAATGTAAGAATCTATAATAAACGTAATAAATTTCGCTATATTTATAATGAATTGAAAGTCAATGTAATATAAATTGATTAATTAATTTTATACCTGTTTATCATACACCAACCAATTGGGAGCGATTGGATTGATGCTTTTGCAATATAAGGATTGTGGTCTATGAATGATCTTTGGCATATCATTCAATGTGCAAACATTGCTCGTCGTTGAGAAATATTGTTTTTTTCCAAAATATTTTTTGCCCAACTGATGAATAGTCAATATTAATATTAAGGTATTAAATTGATGAAATATATATATATATATATATATATATATATATATATTTAAATATTAACTTACATTTGGATCATAGATGAATCCAGGCAAAAGGGGTAAATTATTTTTAATCGACATCTTCTCAAAAAAAAATTAATAAAACAACGAACAATGCCCATTTAATTTCTATGACAACTCAATAAATAGACGCGCAAGTATTGCATTTTAATCAATACTTTGCACAAAATCATAAAATTACTATATTATTATATTTAAGATAAAATCAAAGTGAAAATTTATCGATTGATCTTCTAATTTTTATATTTAAATATATATATATATATATATATATATATATATATATATATATATATATATACATATATATATACACACACACACACACACACACACATATGTGTGTGTGTGTGTGTGTGTGTGTACTAAATAAAAAATAATAATTTATTTAAAATATACATTTAATTATTAAAAAAATATACATTAAAGATTCTGAATATACTTTTAAAAAAAAATAATACTTGAAGGAACAAAATTATTTCCAATTATTTTTAATGTATTGTAAAATTTGATTGACACCATCTTTTCCACAAGAACCGTTCATATAAGCGATTTCTAATAATAAAAATTCATCTAATTTTCTAATACAAAGCGCAGCTTCCAGATAATTATCCAAGTTGTTATCGTCGCACGGTTCTTTTAAAATAGGTTTATGAATAGACTGACCAATGCTGGTTGAAGGATCTTTGCATTTGTCATTATTGTTCGTTTCATCGTTTGCCTCCGGCGCTATATCAGTTTCAATTTTATCACAGGTAATCGAATCGTTATCCAGTTTCATTTTTTTGTCTGAAACTTCACTATCATTTTCAGATAGATTGACTGAATCATGAGTGCTTACGAATTTACGTTTCATCTCTCTTCTTTTTCGTCTTTGATTGGACCACGTATTTTTGGACGCGATTATTTGCATTGTGCATATGGAATGTGTTTTTTCTGCGATTTTGTATTTGATATCCAAATTCTTGAATATTTTTAAGACTTCATCTGTTACTTCTTCTATATTATATGCAATCGCCTCCGTTTGCGGTATAATGAAACTTATTGGTTTTCCCTCTTTCTTCTTTTTTAATTGACTACCTATAAAATTATATATTATATACCATATAACAGTTTTCGACTGAATTTTATTTACTATTGTTGTAGTTAGTTTAAATTTTAAAGAGTCATAACAAAAAATATACTTGGTACACCTTTATTCGGAAGTATTAAATTTATAAAAATCCATTTTTTATGTAATTAATACATTGAAAATAATTAATGTAATATTAATTCACAACAAAAAAAAATATATTAGAAGACTTACTTAAATTAATAGAATCCGAAAACGACCAGGCTAATCCCCAACGAGTCGTTTTACCTTGTTCAAAGACGGTGTGTGTAACATTATTAATGTTATATTCTTTTAAAACTTTCAATAAAGATGTTAATGATTTCTTGTGACCTAATAATGTAGTATAAATCCTGAAATTAAATGTAACAAAGTTAAATTTTTACATTAACAATATATAAAAAAATTCAATAACTGTCATAATAAAACTAATTATAACAATACCTAACCGAATCCTTTAACGTTAAACTTTCTTCAATAAGACTATTAATAAATGCCTCCTCTCCTCCAGGTGTAGTGATTTCTTCAGGAGACCCAGAAAATGCATTTCTTGGCGGATTTCTACAAATATAGTACTAAAATTAAAAATTATTTTATTTTAGAAATAAAACATGTAAAAATTTATTATTTTTCTACCTAGATGGACTTCTTGAACGATTTAAATCATTAACAGACGAATAAAATGGAGGATTGCACATACAAAAATCCATCACTTCAGTTTCTTTATTAACAATATCTAATAGTAAATTATCAAATTCTAGCAACTTTTTTATTTTAATATACTCATTCAAATTATTCCGTTTCACATTTTCTAGTGCACATTTATAACTTTCGTCATCCTTTTCAGTACCAATCATTCTCCATTTAAAATGTTTTGCTGCTAAAAGAGAATAAATACAAGATGCACCAGTACCTAGAAAAAAACATTTATATATATATATTTTTTTTTTAATTTTTATAATTTATATATTTTTTAATTCATTTAATACCAATGTCTATTCCATTAATATTGTCTTTAATTCCTGAATCATTTAATAAATCTTCGACCCACAATAAATAATTTAATCTTGAAGGTACAGTCGGTATTAATTTGTTGGTTGGAATTTCGACATTTAAATCGAAATCTGAATGTAAAAGGCATTTCGTCAGAATACAAAGCGAGTTGATGTCTTTAAAATCTATTCGAACTCTACCATTTAAATCCTAAAACACAATTAATTAATAATGACACATAATTTTAATAGTATTTAACGTGCTGAAAAATATTTCACAATAGAATTTACCACAGATGAAATTTTGAGAAATTCCGGATATTTTGAAGCTAATTTAGAAAAATTCGGAGGAGTATTGTAAATATTTCTAGGATGCATTTTTAAAACGCCGCGAATAACAAATGTCAACAAAACATAACCTTTAAAAACATGTTCACCAACATTAAAACAAAAATAGTTTTGAATATGTAAACGAAAACTATATTGTATTCAAAATATAAATCGAATGCACAAGCACATATAATTTAAAAGAAAATATTATTAAGATAATATTTTACATCATATGTCATATAATTATAGTACATTTGAAACATTTTTTTTCAATATGTAATATTTATATAAATAACTTTATTTTATTTGCATTATTCACATGAAATATGTTTTTTCTACGGTTATGTATTTAATATCTAAAGTTCTTGAATGTTTTTAAAATATTATCTTATTTTTAATGGTATTCTTTTTAATTGATTACCTATAAATAATTCTCATAACGTTTTAGAATGATTTTTATCTATAGAAAAAGTTTTAATTAAATATATATATATATATATATATATATATATATATATATATATATATATATATACGTTGTACATATTTTCATTGTTAGGTATATATTTTATCCAAAAATATTAAAACTATAAAAATCCTGTTTTTTTTTCAAATCAGTGTTACTTAATTGTAATAATAATTCACAATTAAAAATATTAGATGCTTTAATTAAATTAATGGAATCCGAAAATAATCAAGTTAAGAATAATGAAACAAATTAAAAAAAAATGTAATATTATAAATCTTTAAAAAAAAACCTAAAAATGAACTAATTTAGCAGATTATTTTTCTAATAGTATTTAAATATATTTATATTGTTGGTATTTTATTTATTCGAAAAAATAAACGAAAAAAATCGTTACTGTTGTTTATATATTTTTTGCGTATGGCAAACATGCATAGCTTCAGATTTGCCGCCTATAAATCGGCTGTCATTTGTCATACTTATTTTGCATTTCATTTGCGCTTTATTTTTATATAAGTCCTGTTACATTTTTTTTTTATAATTTTGACGATTTATTTTTACATAACGTATAAGGATAATTAACATTTCTCAGGTGACGGTTGTTATTATAAATACGTTTAATATATTTATATTTTTCCAAGTTTTATCTTATTTTATCATTCCTTTGTCATTGTATATCTGTTGATAATTATGTAAGTTCATTATTAAACATTCGCTTAGCATTAGATGTTGTACAATTTATACGATATCTTGTTTATTATTGTTGTATTATATCTATATATGATTATTGAAGGCTCATATAAATATGCTTTTTTTTAAATATATATTTTTTAATAATTGTTTTTATTATAATTTCTTTTCCTTTTAATCTTTGTAAATTTTATTTATTGGTAAATTCGCTTTTCTGTATTTTAATTTTCGTGCATTTTTATCTAGGTAACCTTTAATTTGAAACATAAATGACTAAAGGTAATGATATAAAAAGATGTATTTTTCTACTGTTGATACTTTATATATCTAAACTTTTTTCATTGTTTTAAAGAAAATTTTTCAAAATCAATTGTCAACTTTTGAAAATTCCTTAATAATTAATATTTCGGAAATCTTAAATATATTGTAGAGGTTAGAATTATGGTCAATTTTTATTTCATATCTTACTTTTTATTTAAATCGAATTTACAATCTATACTTTTCTAAAGCGTGTTAATGAAAATAATATGGCTATATATTATAAAAAAATAATAATTATATTTCTGTGACCTCAGATCGTCTTGCTTTATTTTTTTTTATTCGATGTATGTTTGATCTTTTTGCATTTATGGTATATCTAAAATTAGGTTAAATATTTTTGTATTAAAATTTTATTTATTCTTATTATAGTTTTTTCTTCAAGAAACTTAAGATTATCTTTGTATTTTTTTAGTTATTGCCGATAATATTCCGGAACATGGAGGTTTGTTAATTTAGTTTCTTTTACTGATTTCTTCAATTATAATGCAAAATAAATATTTTTTAAAAAACATTTTCAGATATCAGAATCTTGGTCTGATATGTATTGTGAAGAGGATGACAAACGAATAGGTAAAATTTTTAAGAAATTAATATATTTTTTTTAATAAAATATTTATTGATTTTCAAATATATATTATGTTTAGGACATGCGTCTCCAACTAAAAGGAACGATGGCGACTTTGTAACAAAAGAGACTGTAAATGATTACAGTTATAAAAGAAGGACTGATTTACATGCAAGAAGGGAAAAAAAACGATATTCTCCAATGGAAAGCAAATCCAAAAATAGAAGAGACGAAAGTAGATATCCTTTAAGAAATCTTTCAGAATCAATAAAAAAGATGAAAACTAAAGACAGTTCAGATAATGAATTAGATGAAGAAAAACCAAGATTTTTGCCAACAAATTCAAATAAAGATTCAATGGAGGACCATTTTACTCTTTCAGAGCGGGAAAATGCAGAGTCATCCCAAAGTAAAATAGAAAAAAGAGGGTAAAATATGATTATTTCTTTTCTTGTTCACATTTATATCATTAAATTGAACAATAATATTTTTATTAGTTCACTATTTATCGATAATATGATTTAATGAAAATTTTTGGTTCATAACATTTCTATATCTTTCATATGAAGTCTGACTATTTAATTATTCCTTTCTAATTTAGATCATTTTTTCTGTTGAATAGAACACAAAAGACAATTAATCCCACAAATATTGAAACTGATCCAGTAGTCCTACAAAGACGTCAAAAACAAATCGACTATGGAAAAAACACATTGGGATATGATAATTACATTAAAACTATACCAAAGTAAGCGATCAAAACTTATTATTATTATTATTTGTTTTTCGTTGTTAAAAACGTAAATCATTCCAGGAAATCCAGAACTCAAGAACATCCAAAAACTCCCGATAAATATGCTAAATACAGTAGGCGTTCTTGGGATAGATTAATTGAATTATGGCGCAGAGATCTTCATAAGTTCGATCCATAAAATGGGACGAATTATAACTTAAATGAAAAAAAAGCAATAGTAATTTGTCAAACATATTTATAATTCAACTATAATTTTAATACATCAAAACAATTTCCATTTACATATTTAACTGGATTACAATAGAAATATATTGGAAAATATACTTTATAAAAATTAATGCAACATTTAAAAATTAAGTATCAATTAAAAACATCTATATTTAAAACACTGAAATATTCTAATATTACATATATATATATATTTTTTTTTTTTCATATACAGTGTGATTTATTATTAATGAATGTAATAAAAACAATTGTAACATTCTTAGAAATTTTTGAGCTTTGCCACATATTTAATTAAAATCCCTATTCCATATGTAGTTTTTTTTATCAGTAATGAATAATAACATAAAAATACATATTTTTAATGACACTTAATAATTATAAATCACAACACAGACTAATTATTATTTTCTATGATAATAGGTTTAAAGAACTTTGAGGTAAGGTTTATTACATTGTTGAAGATTAAAAATATAGGATACTACCGATATTAATAAAATAATAATAGAAATAACTAACTAAAAACACGCAGATCATTCAGCTTTAGACTTCTGGTGGTCCCCTCGTTTTTTAACATACTTATTATAAACAAATTCTAAAAGTCCCCAATTTTCATAAGCCCAAGCGCTCAATACTAATATCAAAACAATAGATCCGTTAACGACATGGATTATTTGTGAATAGGGCGATATCCTTATTTCTGATATTTTGCAGATCAATCCGGCGGCTAACAGAGCGCTGCCAAAAACTTTCCCAGTCATCAGTCCTTCTAGAGGTTTGAAGGATGTATCTTTAAATTTATTTTTTATGAAATACGTACTGTGAAATATGCGAGCTAACATATTAATACAATTAGAAAGAATGAAACCTACAGGACCCAATAGATTAGTAAGAATGTAAGAGAGTGCCAAAAAACTAACAGAAAAAAATACCATCAAGTAATTATAGCGATCTAATTGTTTACTAGTCATCGTCGCAAAGGAATAACACTCGGTAACACCATTAATCGCCAATAGTATCACAGCTAAACAATGACATCTCATAAGTAAAACTGGTAGTCCGCTACCGACAAAACCTTCGCCGCCATATAAAAGCAAAAGTGTTCTCGCATAACTTTGACCAAATACTAATACGATTAAACCGATCGAAGTCACAATTTTGCACAATTGACACAGAACTATACACGACTCTGATATTTTATTTTTTTCTTGGTCTTTAATTTCAATATTTCTATCGATCATTTGTGTAAAATAAAAATAGCCGCTTTCTTCTATCGGTCGGAAAATAAATCGGGCAGCTAAACTACCCAGATTGTTAACTACATCATAAGTTGCCTGCTCGCTAAAGGATAAAACCGGACTAATCGACATCACATATTTTTCACCCTCCGTTAATAATTGTTTGACAAAACCCTGTTTTGCGAAACTAAGTGTCAAAGTGCATAATTGTGAATCCAGAAGATTTTTTGTATCATTACTAGTGTATTGAGGCAAGAATTCTTTGATGGACTTAAACGGAAAATCGTCCATGTAGCGAAAGTGTTTCTCGAATTTAATTTTCGTCGTATCACTATTAGATTGTTTATATTTGATCAATTTCTTTATATACCAGTAAAAAAATACATAATAACTCACTGTGACAGTTACGGCGCTAATAACTTGAGCTACCGAAAATGCGATCAAAGCTTTGTTCGTATCGTGAATTAAAATTGCTAAAAATATTATTGTTCTAACTAAAATATGTATAGTGTCAAGAGCGACCCGCAATTTTACAAAACAAAATATTTGAGCAACCAATGCTACACTGGCGGATGCTAATTCAATAATACACGATATTGCCACACTCCAACAACCAAAAACGTATTGAGCTCTGTATTCAGGATGACCAAGAGATAACACTTGCAACCATATATATAAAAAAAATATGGAAAAAACCAAACTGACAGGTAGCGTTAGCCACATTTGATTGATTACTTGGGGCCACGTTGGACCATTTTTGTGTCCGAGGCACGCTCGAAGAAAAGGCTCGCGGCTCAAGAACAGTATTGAACTTTCTAAAAGTAATAGTCTCACATTCATAATGCCAATAACGGCATGCCCAACATGGCGTAGCACCCAAGCATTTATGACAAATGTTAAACATCGGAATAAAACTTGGAAAACGATACTGAATGATGCATTCTCAACGCTGCTTTTCAATAAGTTCCTAGACATTTTCACTATATAGTTTATATATATACAATATTTAAACGTTAACTGTTGGGCTCTCTGGATATTCGGACGTATTGTTTAACATTTTCTTTACTACATATATCTTTTTATTCGACATGCAAATTATGAAGCAATGATCATCATAGGTGATTGTTATCTTCTTGAATCCATCGTTTTTAGGAAAAGCAACGGGATCGATTCTGAAATACAAGAATATATTTAAATTTAAAAAAATGTTATTTTTGTAATTAGCTTAATACAGTATTCACGTAGAATAAGATTTAGCTGAGACTAAATTTGTTTATATAATCTAAATCGTTGAAATAAATGTTCGCCGTTTTTTATATTGTTGCATATTTTTTTAACTAAACAAGGTAAGTAAATACATAAAAATGTAACAATAAATTGCTAACAATTGTAATTTATTAAAATTTAAACTGCAATTCTTATATATGAAAATACGGTCGAAGATAGTTCTATACATTCTATAGTTATTTTGAACACTATTTTAGATTAAAATAATTATATCACTTAATTCGAGTCGTCTCATCCATATAAATAGCTAGAAGGTAAAATAATTTGAGTATGATGTATATGTTTTTTTATATGATTGAAACAAAAACAAAATTTTCATGATTTATATAAATTTAGAAACACATTCGGCGAGTCTTAAGACTATCTATATATAGGAAATGACGAAATCAAAAGATAAGGAAAAATAGAAAATTTTAAATAAAGATAGTAAAATCTATGAAACTGATGAAATGAAATATATAATGATGGTTTATTTTTAAAGTTCTTCTACGGCATACGTCAAAAATGAGTTGTCAATTTGGCAATGGGGCAGTTTAGACGGATCGCATTAAAAAAAAGAAGAGAACCGTTGACAGATTGGCGTAGTGCCACTGATAAGATGTCGAATGTGACGAACGACATACCCGTGAGCCAAGGAGACCAGCTGAAGAAGGGCGTGGGCGGCCCTTTCGTCGTTTTGAAGATCTCCGGCCGATTCGAGGACTGCACCGTCCGCAGTCAAAACCAACGAACCTCGCTCCATCGCACTACACATCACCACATCACCGTGACACCTAATCTTTGATCTAAATCATATCGTTTTACGACCATATTCACATTTCACTCATAATGAAAATAATGACTAATATTTTTTTTTCATATATTCTTAAAATTCATTTATATACTTTTTATACATTTATACATATTTTTAAATTATATATAAAAATATAAAAAATTATAATATTTAATTAGAGATAATTGGAAAAAGTTTCAGAAATGAGAATAATTTATAATGTTTTTTTTATCTCCATATTATGAAAATATATTTAATTAATTATTGTTATTTAAAATCATAATTATAAATATTACGGTTGATTATCTTCGATTACATTTAGTTGATGTTTATGTTTTATTATAATAATTAGGAAATACATACAACTTATACGATATCTAATGAAATTCAGTAATGAATATATATAATAATAATGGAAATTAAAATCCATCGTGATAAAATAATATTTTTTTTTTTGTAAAATTATACCTATATAATATTGCGTGTTTATAGTTGAAATATAATGCAAAAAAGTTTAGACTCTTATGATCATTAACCTAACTAATTAAAAGTTATTCATCTTATTATAGTAATGACATTAATAAAAATTCAAGCTTTTGAATTTTATTAATTGCTTAAAGTTTGTGATTAACTAAAATTATTTTTTTATTGCTTAGAAACAAAAGTTTATATTAATCTTTCGTAATATATAAATAATATTATTGATTACTTGAAAATCATATATCTTCCTATTTTTTTGTGACTATTTTATATTAAATTAATGTTTAATAAGATGTAAAAAAGTAATTCAGAAATACGTGTATTTTAATCCTTGATCATTATTATTATTTTAAAAAATATTATTTTTACAACAAATAAAAATAATAGTGAAAACGTGTTTTAAAATATACTTTTATATTTGTACAAGTTAATTTTATTAGTAATAAAAATTGGAACGAAAATGAATTTAAAATATAAAATAAAAGTGATACTTCAAATGCAGGTGATATTTATTTTTGTTTTATTGTAAAATATATTTTTTAATCAAAGTATTTTAAGAAATTTTTTGATCCGAAGAGCTTTATGATGGAAAAAAATGGGTCAAGTATAAATTATTAATTCTTCAACATCATAATTATTCACATGTATTTTTTCGTTAGGTTATTAAATAATTAGTTTTTGTGGTTATTTGATAAATGTTCACAGATGGAGCTATTAACCATACGTTTAAAATAGTTAATTAGAAAAATAGTTAATTTTAAAGATTTTTTTCACTCTTAATGAATGAGTTCTAATTTTAAATACAGAATAGTTCACTTTTTGCCCCTTCGTTGCTTGATGTGACCCTTTTTATGTTGAAATGCATTTATTTTGGATTTGCAAAATAAATATCAATATAACACATAGCCAATAGTCTTATGGATAATATACACCTAATATTATATAAAATTTTTAATCATATTTTATTATTAAGTCACGAAAACGCGATAATATAGAATAATTATACAATATACGACTTCTTCTGTTATCAGTACCACGTTTAAAAAATATAGTACAAAGAAAATAACATTTCTTAATTATATTTAAAAGTACCAGCGTTAAATTCGGTACAAATTTTATATAGAAATAATGAAATGGATTTCGTTATTTTATTTTTATTTCTTATATTGTTTTCATTAATAGTTTTTTATTATGGTACGAAGACTTATGGTTATTTTAATAATGCAAATATTAAATATGTCAAGCCTCGTTTTCCGTTTTTCGGTTGCTTGGATGCTATGATATTTAGAACTGAATCAGTAGCCGATGTTCAAGAAAAGTTATATAATGCTTATCCAGATGAAAAGTAAATATTTACCAATTTTTATATAATATGCGTAGTAATTTCTTTTAAGAATTTAAAACAGATAAATATTTGTTTGAAAAACAAAAATATTTATAGATATATTGGATTCTTTGAAGGCAGAAAACCGTCGATTCTTGTAAGAGATTTGGAATTAATCAAAAAGATTACAATAAAAGATTTCGAATATTTTAGCGAACGTCGAGCGTTTGTCAATTGTGAATCAGATTTATTTTCAAGAATTTTGTTCTCCATAAACGGTATGGAATTTTTACACTAATGTAAAATTTACATTACACAAAGCAAATAAAATTCTTATTCATATTCGTAGGAACTAAATGGAAACGTATGAGAACAGCATTGAGTCCTCTTTTTACAATTTCCAAAATAAAGAGTTTCTTTCCATCGATAGAGCTCTGCGTTAAAAATTTTGTTCAATTCTTCCTAAATGACTGTCATTTAAAAGGTAAACTTTTATTTTTTCACTGAGTCTATTATATTTATATATATATATATATATATATATATATATATATATATATTTTTTTTTTTTTTAATTTTTATATTAATTTTGCAGAAAAAGACTATATTGAAATTGAAGCGAAGGATTTGTCTACAAAACTTATAAGTGATATTATAACCAGTACTATTTTAGGATATAAAGTGAATTCTCTGGAAGACAAAGATAACATGTTCTATAAAGTTGCAAAATTAACTTGTGATTTTACTGGAGTTCGAGGTTTAATAACAATAGGCCATTTGTGTTTTCCTTCTGTTATGAAGGTAATGGTATTTGATTTTGATTTATATTATTTGTATTGTAAAATTATTGTTTTTATTGATTATTTTTAGTTGCTAAATATTCACTTAACACCAAAGATAGTAAGAAACTTTTTTGAAACAATATTTAAAAAAGAGATTGAAATTAGACGAGAAAATGAAATCGAACGTCAAGATATTATTGATTTTTTGATCAAACTCAGAAAACAATCTTCTAATCGAGAAGTAGATACAAAAATGCCCTTAGATGGGGAAAATATTAATAATAAAAAATCAACAATAAATAATGAATTTGAATGTAAATAATATTTTAATTAATTTTCATTTTATAAAAAATTAAAAAAAATGTATATCAAACTTATATTACAGATTGGAATGACATAGATTTGGTGGCACAAATTTTTGGTTTTTATATAGCCGGTCTGGAAACCACTGTAACGTTTTTAAGTTTTTTCTTCTATGAAATGGCTGTTAATACTGATATTCAAAAAAAGCTTCAAAATGAAATAGATGAATTCAATAAAATACATAAAGATGGATTGCAATATAACGATGTTCAAAATTTATTATATTTAGATATGTGTTTTTTGGGTAAAAATAAATATTATTAATAATAAAATAAATAAAATACTTATTTATATATTTTATAACGTCTTTCGTTATTTCAGAAACTTTAAGAAAATGGCCGCCTGTAACTTTTTTAGATAGAATTTGTCATAAATCATACGTTTTACCACCACCGAATTCATCTACTACAAAATTATATAAGGTAATCATATTTTTTTTTTCTTATAAATATTTTATATTATATAAAATAATTATTTTTAATAGGTTCAAGAAAAGTCTTCTATCTGGATATCAGTTTATGGTGTTCATCACGATCCAAAATACTATCCGGATCCTAAAAAATTCATTCCAGAAAGATTCTCTGATAAAACTTTAATTGACATGGGTGCTTATTTACCGTTCGGAATCGGTTATAGAAATTGCATTGGTAATTAATATATTGAATATTTTTGAAGAATTATAAATTCATAAATGATTTACATTAATGAAAATTTTTAATCAGGTTCTAGGTTTGCTATTTTGGAAGCGAAACTAATAATATACCACGTTTTAACGAAATTTAACATAATTCCAACTAAAAAAACACAAATACCATTAATATTAGATACTAAATCTTCAATACTGGATATAAAAAATCGTAATTATGTTGGATTACAACCAAGAATTTAATATATGATAAAATAAATTATTTTATAATTATATTATTACTTATAATAAAACGCTTTTATTGTTTTGAACATAAATAGAAAAGAGTAAAATAATAATTTATTACTGATATTTACTTTATAGATATTTAATTTTTAAACTGCTTTAATTCTTATTTAAAGAATGCGTGTTTTGTATGCCTATTAATATTTGTATCAAATTCTCATCAACTTTTTGCGTTGAAAGTTTTCCCAATAATGTATCAAAATCTGCAATTTCAACCTAAAATTTTATTAAAATTATAGTTTTATTTTATATATAAAAATAATTTTGTATATTTACTTCGTGTGGAGGATCAATTTCAATAGGTGGTAATTCTCCATACAATCTTTCACATAAAGCACTTAAACCGCACCAAGTTCTGAAATGTATCTTTTTATTATCTGTAATATCTTCCTGAAAAAAAAAATATATTAATCAATATATAATAATTTCAAAGTCATACTAAAATGATATGGAAAAACTTTTCATATAAAACAATTTGAACAAAATTGACAATTACAAAAAAAAAATTAAATCATTATACAAGTTAAAAAATATTTTACTATTATTTTGTTATAAGTAATAAAGTTTTAAAAACGTTTTAACTCTTTTATACAATAAAAAAATATTACATATTTGGAATCATCGTCGATTTGATCAAATTCTGCAAACAAATCTTCGGCTGCACTATTTTCCAGTTCACATTTTCCATTGGTTTCTGTGGTATTAACATCAGTTTGTATTGAACTTGGATCAACCAATGACTTAATTTGATCTTCTGTTAAATCGTCCAACTTTAATAATATTTTAAATTCAGACGCTTTGTCTTCGTTCAATGTTTCGCCCATCATAATTTGAAGAGCTTCTGGTATTTTCTTGTGTATAATAAAAATAATATCTTTTTGAAATACATATTGATAATTAATTTATTATATATTTAAAATATTTCGCATACCTCTGTTGATAAATATACATTATTATTGTCCACTTTTTCCATGACTGTACTGTAAAGAAGTTTCTTAGAACTGGACACTTTCACATATTCAGATATATACTGCATTGGCGTAAGTCCTGAAAGAAAAGTTACTTTTTATCCAATTTATATATATAATAAAATAGACTTCTATACCGTCTAATTGCCTCCTGTCGATTGGCAAAGAAAATATTGCATTTCTTCTAGAAAACACCCTCGGTAAATGTAACCATTTCTCTAAACTAACAGGTGGTAAATAAACTTCTTTGGCTATTTGTTGCATTTCTTTGCCATATGATCTTTCAGATTTAGTTCTAAAAGCTTCTTCCAATACGATTCTTCTCTGAAATCGAAACAAAGAATTTAGAATATATTAATATTTTTTATTTTAACCTCAAAATTTAGAATTACATCTTGTATAAAAATTTTCAATATGTTGATAAAATATTTCTTGTATTAAATATTTCATATTTATTACATATTTTATAATATATTGACAATATTTTATTTCCTGAATATAAATTTTATTAGAATTTTTACCTCATTTATAATTAACATGATTTTATAGATACTAATATCAGGGTCAAATATATTATAAAATATATGAAATATTTAATTTAGGCTTTCATTAGTTTTCAATTTTGTCAATTCCAGATCCTCAAATATAGTCATAACTGCTATATAATATAATATATTTAAATACATATATATAAGATGACCTTGGAATCAAATTCTGTTTCTATCGCTAAATGATCGACTTCTCTCTGAAGATACTTTAATATATCTGGTTCTAAAAACGAATTGTGATTTGTATTTTTAACATCTTTATTAGATATTTCAGCACAATCATGATTTTCAGATTCTTCGTTAGCTGCCACAGATTCTCTTGAACTTGGATTGTGAGATTCAGAACCAATTCCTGCAATCTTAAATTCATGTATTATTTTAATTTTCATATAAATATTTTCAACACTATACTAAAAAATATATATACTTGGGTTTCAGGATCATTTTGATTTGTTGATATCAAAGCTGCCGACATTAATCTATTACGACCCTTACGTCGTCTTCCACGTCTTCGTATATCACCACCTCCTAAAACTGGTAACGGTTCTTCTTCACAATCTACATTTTCATTCGTTTCATCCGTAACTTCAACATCATCAATACTAGGAGGCACTTTATTTTTGTCACCTTTTACATTGTTTGCATTTGCTTGGAACGCCTTTACCTGATTCTATAAAATATTTACATAAAATCTTCAAAAAAAAATAAATTAATGTACATCTAATTATACCTCGAGGTATGTGAAAAAACCCATCGTTTCAATGTCAGACCATTTGATAGTGTTGTTTTTATCAGTTTTTTTAGATTTTTTACGTTTAATACTGGTTATTCTATTTCGTTTTGATGATTTCTTACTTTTATCGTTCATTTTTTTTATTATGACGAAAATTTAAAATATTATTTGAAGTTCAAGAACAATGTGCAGGAACTATTTTGTATGATGTTACAACTTAGCAACAGAATTTATCTTATCTATATAGACAAACTTTTATCGTTTCATATTATTGATTCATTTGGTGATATTCCTAATCAGACTACATATTTTATGCAAATTTATTTACTAAATATATAATCTAAATATTATATATTATTGATTTATATGAATGGCTAACAAGGAAATATTTGTGATTATATTTCTAATTAATCTATCTATTTTCATTTGAATTTATTATCAAAGTGAATATTTTTATTGCTGTAATAAATAGTAATTTATCATTTTTTTAGCATTAAATGATTAAATGGACATAGTTAAATTTGTTTTAAATTTAGTTCTTTTTATACTCAACAATAATATATAGTAAAAAAATAAATAGATAATACCTTTTGAACAGGTTTCTGAGTTCTATCAGAAAGATTTCCTCTCAAATTTGGAGATCTTTTTGAAAACGTCACCGGTGATACTAATGGAGGAAGTTGATTGTTATCGAGATTGTTATTTAATTTCTTGTTATTGACATCGGCAGTTATGTTTGTTTCTCCGCTGCTGACTCCAAGTCCGCTGCTCAATTCAGAAGTATGATATCCATGCCAATATAATGTTTCCTATAAATATATAACTCATTATTTTCTATTAAAATTCAACGAACAGAATTAAATAATCATAGAATTTAATTGTATTTATTTCTAAGTTATTCATTCTGATTAATTAGAATTTTAATTAGCATGGGTAAATATTGTTTTTATATTGATGATAATAAAAAGAATTTTATTATATTTGTGACGTAATATTTTATTTTCAAAAGATTCAACTGCTTTAAATTTGGAGCCAGGTGTTATCAACATGTTTTTATCTATAATAGAGTTCAATTGGTTTTAAAATTTTCACTTCGTATAAGAATATATATATATATATATATATATATATATATATATATATATATATATATATATATATTGAAAAATGAAAAGTTTAACAATATTTATGCATGTTTTAAAAGTTTTTTTTCTAAATAAAAAATATAAAATTATACAACATGCTTGATAAAAATTGATTAATTGATTTTTTTTATTACAATAATATTATTGATAACATGTTGTTAACAACATAATTTTTCCACGTAAACGATTTCGATGTCCCAATTATATTTTTCATATTATTTATTCAAGCATATCATTATCAAAACAATACATTGCGACGATACGCCTCGTTAAATAATTTATCACGAGCGTTTCATTAACGATTCACAAACGTCCTACGAATTAATTCGTTTTGTTGTCCCCATTAAGCGTCGATTGATATCGTTATCGATCGTTATTGATAATAATACCTGACTGTGGCTGCGACGTAAATCGAGCACCAGCGTTTGTTTCGGTGCCGGCGGATGATCCGGAGTCAGACATCGTCTCTTTATTGAACTCCTCGATACGGCGCTCGCGAGGGTCGGAGCCGGTGTTAATGGACGCGAATCAGTTTCTGTATATCTAATATATTATTTTTATTATAAATTTATAATTTAATTAATTTTTATTTGGTATGCAAAAGCTTTATCCAAAAATTTTTGATATCTAAGAAAAAAAATATTCCTTACCTTTTTAATAAAATTAGTAACAATAATATTATAATTACAAAAAAAAATAATTAAAATACATTTTTATGAAAAATAATGAAAATAAAATATTTTTTTTAGTTTATCAACACTTTTTAACTTAAAAAAATAATCATGAGTCGCACAAGTTAATCTATTAGGTTTTGAATCGTGATTGAAAAAAGTTAAGAACCCCTGTAATAAATGCACTGAACAAAATATTTTCAAACTAAAATTTAAAAATTTTCAATTAAAAATGCAATTGAAAATTAAAATCATTACATATAAAAAAATATATAATATTGTTAGAATTAAATAATTTAAATTTTGATACATTTTTGCAATTAATATAAAACAATACTAAACGATATTAAATAATTATCACTTTTTTTTCAACTACATGATAATAACCAAGAAAGGCTATCAACCTTGTATTCATATAAACAAATATAATCCATTGTCACGAAGAATATAAAGGGTATTGACTTTCTTTTATAGTCTTTTTATTTTATGCCGTCAAGCTATTTTATCTTTTTTTACAGAATCGTGTCGATAATTCCGCGAACAACCTTCAGACATTTTATTGAATAAAACGAGACGCAATTGAATGTTAATTATTTTTCATGAAACGTTGTGTATTTCATAATAATAATAAAGTAGCAATCGCTGAAAACAATGACACCTGTGATCGTTCAGTGATAAAGCATATATTAGTTTATTTTTGTCAGCAGGTCGCGGGTTTCAATTTACAATTTTTGATAATAGGTGATTTTAATATGTTCATCTTATCATATATTTTGAAGACGTTTTAGCATTATATAATAATTTAAAATCTGAAATATTCCGGTTGACATTGAATAAAAACTGCATATCGTTTTAATGAAACGTGTTTTGCGAATAAAATTAAAATATAATTTAGAAAAATATATACCGATTTTTATAAATTAAAATTATTATATCGTACGATAATTATTTTTGCGATAAGCGTATTTTAATATAAACGCATGATTTTTATTTTTGCGGTTTTCCCATCCAGATATCGTCGTGAAATATACGAATTTTAATAATTTCCTATAAATAATATAATGTACGAATATAAGTGCGTCGCACGTGTAAAAATAATTGTTGAAAATAATCCTGAAAAAGTAACGATAATTAGATTACATCATATTTACGACACTCGTTGAAAATTTGACCCAGTATATCCAATTATATAATAAGACTTTCTCTTCGCGGTTGAAATATTTACAAATTGTTAGACGCAGTCGCAAAAAAATAAAATAAACTTCATTGTATTTATATATAATGTAATACGATATACGTTAAATTTTATGGAAATTAAATATAATGACGCAAATGAAGCCAATGGGAAATTACCATATTTTCCCAAAGGAGTTGCGTTAAGTAACTTTAAAGTCAATTATATTTTTTGGTATTTAAGGACTTTTTCAATTACAGTTGATAATTATCTATATTTGAGTTTCATCAAAATTTGTTCTTTTCATTTATCTTGTATATTCACTTTCTAATTCACACGTATGATTGATTTTACTATCTACAATCAGTTTTAGTTATCTTTTTTACTATCAATCATCATTTTTAAATGTCACTCTTTTAGTCGATGTCATATAATCAATTCCTTTAACAAGATCTATTCATAGTAAATTGAAAATTTTGCATAAATTCAATCTGTTTAGTCTTATATGTTACTCAAAAACGTTGATTAAACAATATAAGAATGTTTAAATTTTATACATTGATAAAAAAAATCAAATATATACTCCCATTAAAAATTATTAATTTTATAGTTCATAATTTTGCTAAATATCTCCGGGTTAAAGACCAATAGTTTATCTTTTTTTTATTACATTCAAAAGGTTGAATATATTAAATAAAATTGACTGTATTATAAATAAATAGACACAATGTTTACAGTAGAATATATCACAGATATTTATTATTATTATTATGGATTATTTTTTTATCGGAATAATTAAATGAATCATTTTTTTAATGCACTATTGAAAAATATCACTTTAAATTACCTTCTAAATAGTTCTTCAGGTACAAAATCAACGCAATTTTCACCAATAGCACGTCTCGATGTATGCTGAATCAGCGCATTCTCAGATTCTTCTCCCAGAGCCTCATGTTTTATTTCTGAAACCTATATATTTTTTTTGCATTTTTAATTGAAGTATTTTCATTGTTCTCTCTTTTTTTTATATAAGTAAAATATATTTACCAGTGCATCTTTTGCTCTTTTCACAACATCCTTGATTTCGGCGTCTGCTGGATGATTGCACAATATTGAGCAACCATATGAAAATGGATTGTATAGTCCAGCAAATGGACGAAGAGTAAAAGGTGCCGGACTTGTGAAACATGATAAACTGATCGTACTCCTCTGCAATCAGCAGATGAAAAATAAAAAAAACAAGTATGTTTACTTACATCTTGAGTAATTTATTCCCAAAATTGCGAACATTATTTCAATATTCTGATATCATTTATACTATATATTAATACATTCTATAAAAATCATATCGAATTGATAAAGTAAATTTATTTGATTTATTATTTATTTAAGAATAATGTATGAATATATTAATAAGGATTTGTGATATTAAAAATATATCAGACCTTTTTTATTTATATCTCATATAGTTTATAAAGATAGTCAGTAAATTCATTTACTTACATTAAGTTATTTGAAAGGTACGAATTCTAATCTAATATATATTGTAGAATATTATTTTATAAAATATTATAATTATAATATTAATTTAATAAATATTTATCTTAAGCAAAATATTTAATTATATGTCAGCAGTTCTATAACGTTATTTATTTATTTTTCTAATATAATATCATAAGAAAAATTGAAAAAAATATATTTATACAAATTACTCTCATTAAAATTACTCTTATTAAAAATTGAAATAAATATATTTATCAAATTACTCTCATAATTCACTACAATATTACAAATAAAATAAAATTTTATTTGTATGAAATGACTAAACATATTACATCTAGGTCTATAAACTTCAGTTTGTCCACTCTTGTTGTATATAGAAAATCTATTAAGAATATCACGTGTCAACCAACAGTAATAAGAATGCTGTCATTTAAAAAACGACACACACACATAAACATATATATATATATATATATATATATATATATATATATATATATATATATATATATATATAACATTGATATATTATAGTTTTTTCTTCAAAATGATAAAAGGATAACATTATATGTCACCTTCAAGGTTTTCTCGACGACACAATTGCTGGAAAAACGTGCAAATAAACCATATATATATATATATATATATATATATATATATATATATATATATATATATATATATATATACATATTTTCATTATCACATTTAATATAGATTTTTTTCAAAAGACACATTTACATATCAACAAGACTATTTATGACTAGAATCTAGATTTATATAACATCACACGTGTGCTTCAATTATAAATGAAAGACAATTGCTCTTTATTGATGTATAATAAGTAATAAAGTACCTTATTTATTTCTGGTATTGGTATTGCTACTGGTTTGCGAACACTTTCCATAAGTCCAGTTTTACTGGTAAAAGTCATATTAATAATGTATTATTTAATATGTATTATACAACAGTTGAATGTGGTTTCATTAAATATGAATTTATAAGTATAAAATTATGAAAAAAACGATTTTTTAAATTTTTTTAATACAGTCTACGATTGTTAATTTTCGTAGTTCAGGTAAACAATGTACAGTGGGAATTCATTTTTCCATTTCTAAATAATATATTGATTCTGATCTTTATTGAAATTATTTTTTTTTACATATTAATAAATATTTATAGTAAATTATATTTCAGGGTCGTTTCTAATTGTTTTCTCTGTAAATCAATAACATATACACAATTTAATTTTTATTCTTATTTCAAAACTATGTGATTGATTTTATTGATATTTATTTATATACAATATTTGACAGCTATGCTGGTTAGCATTTTACAAATTAACCAATACATATTAAATATGTATGTACCTTGTTTTATTACACAATCGTGTAAGTATTTGGTTATTGGAATATTAAAATTATGTACCCGATCTTTTTAACGAAAATTTAATTAGTGAAAAATAGTATATAATCCACAATGAACTTTGACTTCTCTTTCAAATTCTTCTATGGATTTAAATTTTCTTGAAAATATCCATGTTTGCACAACATTATTTTTTATATTTTTTAGTTTAACTGCATTATAATAAATCAGTTACGATTGGAATTATAATAAATTATTTTCTATAAATATTTACTAGAAATATATAAATATCAAATTAGATACGTTAATCTAGTAATAATGCTTTTATTTTACATTTTTATCATGTGACTTAATCGATTCCAATAATTTTATTTATACATTATATATGCTTTAATTTATCATACAATCTCTATGGTAAATAAATTTTACATTAAAAACTCATATATCTAAAAGTACTCTTGACTTGATTTGATATAATAGCAATTACTAATTTTCTAATATTAAATAATTTATATTTTACAAATTTTGCATAGATTTTCTTATTTAAATTTACTCGTATAATATTAAAAAAAAGTACAATATAAACGAAGTCCCACTGTACATACCATAGCAATGAATATTCAAGAAGTTTGTTCGATATTTCTAAGAAAAAAGTAATCATATCATCTTGATTTAATTTTATACAGTTTATAATTAATATTAACAATATATATATATGAAAAAAGTGTAACAATTTATTAATTATTCATATTAAAAAAATATATCTTAGCTCGTTTGTGAATTTTAATACTATATGTTGTTTTACTTGATGGCCTTCGCGACAATCAATCGTTATTATAATTACAGCCTCAAATCATAGGACATATTATTTACATTACATTAACAGTAATAATAATGATATACCACATTTAACACAATATGTAATTGTTATCAATTTTAAATTATATAAAAATAAGATTAAAAATTTCGAAAAATACTCAGAATCATATATTTTACAAAAATATTATTAACATATTTAATAAAATTATATGATAAATAATATAAAACAGTTTTAGCACGCTATATATTTGTTCTGTTTACTTGTTTTAAAATTTCTCAAAAAGTGATAATTTTTTTTATTTCAGTAATTTCTAATATGCAATAATAACTTTTTTTAAGAAGGTTAAATGTTTATTGAAACATGTAAAAGTAATTAAAATAAGGAAAAGATTGCATACGATAAATATTTGTGACTATGAAAAGGTCGTTAACTTTTTGTCAATAAAAAAAAAATATTGTGACCTTTTTTATGATTACATGATTAATTTTGAAATCAGAGATTTACAAGAATTAAAATATTATACAGTTAAGTTCAGTTATTTAAGTGTTTTGTTATTAACTGAAGTTGTCATACTAAACAGACTTAAGTATAATATAAATTAGAAATTTTGGAATGTCTAATGTTTAATACTATTCAGATAGTCACATTAATTGCATTCGATTATATTTTTATTTTATATTATGTTGTAGAATCAAATAAAAAATCTTCATTTATAAATAGTCACACAAATACAGGAAACTATATAATTATAATTCAACGTATTACTCCTGATTTCCGTCATCAGGAATGATGACATTATTTTCCTTCATAGTTTCGATTTTTTCATTGGAATTTTCAATCAAGGATTCTCTTTGGAATTTTGTGGAATTTGGATTGCGTTAAACGGGATTTTGTTCGGAATATGCATATGTGTGTTACCAACAATTTCTACAAGCATATTATGAAAATTATTATCCAATAGAATAATTAGTATAATTTATTTTCGGTTGAGAACGTTACACGCAAACAGACAGGCGTCAAACGAACGAAATTATATATAATGCGAACCAAAGAAAAGTTGGCTTTCCAAATCGTGCTCTATTAATTTTTAATCGTCATTTTTTTATTTATCACTTCGCTAATATTGTTGGTAAACAATTTATAAAAAAAATCGATATTTTTTCGGACTTTATCTCCATTTGCGTAATATTCTACGACAAATAACGTTAATAATAAGAAATAAACGTTTTATTTGTGCCGAATTGAACGCTTGAAAATTGCAAAAATAACGCGCAATTAATAACGAAAGAATTCCAATATATATTTTATATATAATTCGTAATTGCATAGAAAGCTACGCATATTTACATATATAAATAATTTTATAAAAATACCGGCATAGACTCGTGTGTTTTTTTTTATAATTTTTAATTTCATAATTAATTCGAGTCGAAATCAAAAATTGAAGTACATTTTGAAGCACTCGAATCACTTTCACTTTAATTTTTACATTTTTGATCAATCATCGTCAATGAAAACTTGTTATAATATCACCTCGTTTAGTATATTAAATTTAATATTCGTCAATATTTTTAACGTGTTGAAGATTAGACTATTTTTTTAATAAAAGTTATTTAGAAACTTCAAAATAAATATTTTTTATATTTTAAAATTTATATGATTTGTCTCTTTAAATGATATTTTGATTTAAATAATACTTTGATGGTTTGTGAAAGTTAAAAATTGTTTATGAAGTACAAATAGAAATATACAAATTTTTTATACATCTTAAAACTTGTCTTGAAGAAAATCTTTCCTTGAAAGTTTATGCAATAAAAAGTTTAAAAACTTCTAGATTGTTGAATTACCGATAAAATATATTAATATTTTTTTATAGTAGGATATTTAGAAACAAGTTTTAACGGATAGTTATCAAAAATATTATTTTGCACAACTGGTTTTCTCGATTTGTGTAAATTTTTATTATCCGGTTTATATTTCGGACATTTTTATTTATATGTGTTAAATGAAAATAATATATATTTTCATATCATTTTCAAATATTAATATTTTATGCACTTAAACATTTATATTATACGATAACTCGCTGTTAACCAGGCTAATTATTGAACGAATTATTAATCCTATTAACAGTTTAATCATAGTAAATCAATATTTGAAAAATTATCCTTCAATTTAATATTTCGAATGTAATATATATATATATATATATATATATATATATATATATATATATATATATATATATATATATATATATATATAAATAGTCTGATAGTATATTGACTAACAAAATTGATTCGTATTTAGTTTTGATATTATATAGTTTTATAACAAATTTTATTATTAGAATACGTTAAAAAATATATTAGAACTGTAAATTAGCAAGTTTTAAATTTCGCTATTTAAATGTTTATATTCTATAAATAAAACAATTTCGACTGTTTTTTTTTATCTTTTACCCAATTCAAGCGTTATAAAATAAAGAAAATTGTAAGAATTCGTAAATATTTGGAGGCTAAAGGTTAATGAAGTCCAATAGGAAATTTTGTTTACATAATCGCTTCGTCATACATCATAAACATATTATATTAAATGTAAACAATTCAGTTTATATATGTTTTAAAATATTTTACAGCGTTCTTTGAGATATATATTTAATAAAAATTATAACAGAAGTACATTGTAAACTATGATATATTGAATAATGAACACATGTTAACTATGAAATATTTAAAATTCTAGTTTGTTATTTTAAGAAAACGTTTTAGTGTTTATAATATGTTGTATGTAAGTGACAATTTTCTATAGAATAAAGTATATAGCGATTGTTATTTAGACGTCAAAAATATTAAAACATAGGCTAGAGAATAGAAAACAAATAGAAAATGAAAATTAACGTAATTAGAGAGTACAGAAAGTGATCTGAATATACAAGGCTTACCTAATTAGAAGGATATGAATATTGAACAAGAATCTTCGTGAAAATTAAGTTCTTTACCGCGTATATTATTTCAATTAAAACAATTGATATTCATTTATAAAATAACAAATGTTAAAAATAAACAATAGAAACATTTGTAATGACCATGTCTATTGGAAAAAAAAATTAACATTTATATTTTTATAAAATTGATATATTTCAATATTCCTTATCGTTTTAAATTTATTATAAAAATTTTGAATTAATTGTTATTTATTTATTTATTTATTTTGTTACACTTATTTAATTATTTTTAATTTCGTAGGACGCGCTGTAAAAATAACGCGATCGGTCATGGCCGCATAAACGATTGTTAGTGTTGTTCGCAGCGTAATGTCACTGTCAGTACGGGCTTGGCTGCGTTAGGGTCGTGTTGTGCCGTCCAAGATGGTGCAGCAATACCAGTCGCCCGTGCGGGTTTACAAATATCCATTCGAGCTGGTGATGGTGGTGAGTCTTTTTCTATTCTTAATTACGCGGTTTTTTTAATCTCATTTTCATACCAGTTTTCGGAATCCAGATTCACTTCCGTCCGCGATTCCCTCTTTATTATTTCTGTACAATAAACTGGACCTTCACTCTCACTTTACTTCCGCATTTCGAATTATTGTTGTCAAAGCGTGACTGATGCGTCTTTCGAATGCTTTTTTTTCTACATTTATACGTTCTCATTAATTCGCATTTCGTTTATGGTGCCGATGTTCCTGGAAATTTATACAAGTTGACCTCTTTATGGAATCTCATCATTCAAATAAAAAATATTTTTTCTTATAATATAAATTTTGATTTTTATCTAACAAATCTTGAAAATTTGACAGTCTGTAATAACTTGAATAATTTCGATTATGTTCCAAAACTTTTATTTCAGAATAATTTCACTGTTGTATTCAATTTTGATAAACGAAATGAATTAAAACTACTTGAAAAAAGTTTTGTTTTTCATCAAATAGTATTCAATATATAGATAAGAACTGCGTATAACGGTTAATGTGATAATTTTCAAATGTTTACTTTCTTAAAAAAAATATATATAGAAACAATCAAATTTAAAGATATTAATCAAGTTTTAAAACTTATTATTTCATCAAATTTATTTTTTCTTAAATATATCTATAATATGAAGTTCACTTTTATTTTATTTTCATAAATCTTTCAATTTTGTTTTTATACTAAGTATACCAAAAATAATATAAATTAACGTATCAAATTTCATTTTAAAATAATATACTTTATATTTCTAAATGTTCAATCAAAACTATAATTAATTAAAAATTTATGATATATGTAAATACAACAAATATTACTTTTTTTATATAGTATTAATAATGGTAAAAAAAACTTGTTTAAATTTCTTTTGTGCATTTATGTTATAAAAACATTACATTTTTACGTAGTATAATATAATATAAAAAAATAACAGATTGTTAATATAATCAGATTCGAACTCGAGCTCTGTAAACCTTGACCTTGTACTTTGTAATTCATGGTTGATTCGGTGAACGATGGTTTATCATTATACTGATGTATAAATCGTTGTTCATTTTACTTTTTGTTTTCACTTCTAATATTTGTAAATGTTATCATATTTTAAATATCACAATAATTTTTTTTTTCAAAAAAGATGGGCTGTTCCTATGGATCTATTTATTCTTTTGAATATGATCTATCGTGTGTTTGTTCCATGTTATTTTTTTTCTATACAAATTCGCAAAAATTAACCTTTGTATAACAATAAACAGGATAAATTTCTGTAATTTGCTTTAACTATTATTACATTGTATCAATCATTTTATAATGATACAGTGACGGTTTTATTACAATCAAGATAAAAGCTATTGATTAGTAATAAATTTTCATACTCGAATTGTTATTAATCTTAAACAGCATCGTAAAATAACTAATAAAAGATAATAATGACATTAAATTATCAGTATTCATTAAGCTTTTTTTATATTTTGTAACAAAAGCACTAATTGTATTTTTATGTGTTGTGATTTTTTTGTTGTGTTTGCTTTTATTATATGATATTTGATAATAATATAATAATTCTTTTTGACTTATCATACTGAAGTCGTATATGTTTACCTTTAAAAATGTATTAAGCAATTAAAAAGTTACATTAACTTCTTTGTTTTGCTAAAGCCATAAAAAACATTATAAATAATCGATCCGAAGTTAAGTCATTTAATCAGGTTTGAAAATGCCAATTTAATTAATTTATTTTTTTTCTTTTTGAAACATTACAATTATTAGGTTTTTACAATCATTATATAAATTATTACATAGTTTTGTACTTATAGAGTGCTAATTTTTTTAATGTTCAGAGTTTTCAAAACTTGATCATTTTTATCGTAATATTTAAGATTTTTGTAAAAAAAATATATATGATTAATCTTAATCATATATATTTTTATTGATTTTGTCAGCGTTATGTTTTCCGCATATCTTCCAACTTATTAATTTTGACGTTTATTTAATTAAAAATAGTACTAAAACGTTTTATAAATTCCCAAAATTCAGTATGTTTTCATACGACTTGCATGAATATAATTTTCCTTAGATAAAATAACGTCTTTGATGGTATTAGCATTAATTTTCAATTATATTAAGTAATTTATATAACGTTCAATAAGTAATAATAACAATTTATTCAATTAATATTCCATTAGCATATATATATATATATATATATATATATATATATATATATATATATATATATATATATATTAATCATTATTGATTATAATATTTTATTCAAAGTATTTCATCAGGCAAAATAATATAGAACAATATAAATTATTCATTTAAGTAATACATATATCTATGCATAGTTAAATTTTAATGTTGTCTAAAATTTAAGTATTTGTTCTAAGTTCTGCTAAGTATTTCTAACAAAAAACAATACACTTTAATATATTCAATTTGTTCTATTGCATCCATAATTGATTATTTTGACCCACTTCATAGGAAATTTATTTGACACGTGAATATATTAATTTATAAATTCGTTTCACATCTATAATAGAAGTTATTAAATATACTTTATATATTTATTTAATAACTTCTTATTCAAGTCTTATTTGTCTTCTAACTTATCATATAAGTATTTAATAATTTTTATTTTATTGTATATTATATATGCTTTATTAGAAAAAAATATTTATTTTTATAAACTAAAAATTTTTCTTTTAACGAGTTCAACCGACTTTGTCTTCATCGATTATGTGGTCTTTTTTATGTTTATTATTTTTTCTTTAATTTTGTCTTTCTTTATCTTCGACAACTTTAATTGATCAACGATCCTTTGCTGCATCTAAACGTTTATTTCAATATCTATTATTTGTTTATCAAGTTTTTTTTTAGTACAACTATTATAAGCTTTATAACAATATATTCAGAACTTAATTATAATAAATAAGAATATGTATATATATATATATATATATATATATATATATATATATATATATATATATATATATATATATTATATATATATATATATATATATATGTACTTCAAATCCTCATTATATGAAAAAATAAATAGAAATATGATATTTTCGATATGAAAATATGCCAAGGTCAATGTATTAAAGCGATGGCAATTTGCCATTATTGTGTAAAACATAATATTTTCCAAAAACAATTCTAGCAGAATATTAACAATGTATATTAAATCATTTTAATGTTCATTCAATATTTCGTGCTGAATATATATTTTTTTTTCATGTCGTTTGTGACGTTTTGTAATTTTTTTTCATGTCATTATACACATGGTGTGAATGTATCATCGAAGGTCGCGAAGTATATGCATCTGGGTCAATGATGACGAAATGTGAAATTGTATCATAGATTGATCTTTCTTTGTTCATTATATAGAAATACTGCATTTTAAGTAAATATTATTACGATATCAGATTAAAGAATTGTTTGTATAAATTCATATTTTGGAAGACGTTGAAGATAACGCTTCAAAAAATGTGAGATATTGTACATATTAATTAATATTTCACATGTAAATGGATCATATATATATATATATATATATATTTTTTAATTGTGTAATATATTTATATATCAAAATAAATACTTTAATTACGAAAGTGAAAAAAAAAATCAAAAGACATTATTTCATTTTTAGAAAACCTTGCAATCATTTTTAATAGATATTTCTAAAATTATTTCACCATTTATGCAAAAATTGTATACAATGTCAATGTATGGCAATGAATAGAAATGTAATCTTGAATTACAAGAAGGAACTAGGTCAATCGGGACGTTTTAGAATTTCAAAATTAAAAATTGATAATATCTGCAATGTGACAATAAGCAAAATAAAATCAATAGAAAAAAAATACTAAATAAAAAAATACAATAATTTGTTGGAATATCAATAAAAAAGAAATGCTAATTATATACATTTTTACACTATACAATATTTATAATTAATAATTTATATTGAATCGTTTTATTAATTTCAGTTTGTTTTTATCGCCTCATACATTAAATATAATTATTACTATCTCATCATATATCTTTGTTATTTCTTATTTTGAAAAATACCATTCTTACAAAATATTCTAATATATACTACTATATAAATATTTTTTTTAATAAAATTGAAATATTTAACTTTTTATATAGATATTTATTTATTGTTCACAATCGTTTTTTATTGCAGGCATATGAAAGGCGTTTTCCAAGATGCCCTCAGATTCCAGTCGTTCTCGATTGTGTAATTACAGAAGATTCCTGGAGTTCAGATTGGTCACAAAGACATACCACAAGAAGATGCCAATTATCGGTGGACGCTCCATATTTATTAAAAAAGGTTCACCATACTTATTATTATAATATATTCAATAATACGTATTCAATAATATTTTAAATATTAAAAAAATCTAATTAAATATTTAGCAATTCACGCTGATTACCACTTATATAATTTTTCCATAATTGCACTTTCTATTAAATTGACTATTTTTTTTCCACAGTCATATAATTTCACTTCATACATATTAGATAAATATATTTTTATTAAATATTCATGAGCGTCGTAACTGTATTAGATATATACATATGAGAAATATCACATGTCGGTTTATCCAATTTCATCAGCCTGTTATTATTATAATTTTCTAATTTTAACCTAATTTGTTATTCGTCATCTTTTTCAGATCATCGGTGTTGATTGCGTTTATTTTCTTCAAAAAAATCATTTGGATAGACGAGCCAAATCGCTCTTAATCGAAGCTACTAATGAAAGTTTTGTCAGTCGCGTTGTTGTTATTGAAAAGTGTCGTTATTTTGTAAGTTTTTAACGATTTTTTTTTTGATAAAAATGGATATTTTTATATTATTTTCTTTTCATTTTTATAATTTTGTTTTCAGGTGCATCCTGAAAATTCAGAATGGACATGTTTTGAACAATCGGCTTCATTAGACGTTAAAAATTTCTTTGGATTCGAAAATGCTATTGAAAAAATTGCTATGAAACAATATTCATCAAATATTTCTAAAGGTGTTTTTAATAAAAAAAATGTACTTACAATATATAAAATAAAAACATAATATATAATTTTATTTACATTTTAGGTAAAGAAATAATTGATTATTTTATTAAGGAAATCGCCAAAGAAGGCATTACCGAAGTTCATTCCTGGACTGAAGGTAATGATGAATTAAATAGAAAAGTGCGTGATCTTTTATGCAACGGTGAACCGAGTCAGACTGAAGTGTTTTCGTTAGAAGCCGAAACCGAAGAATTAAAAATTTCAGATTCTCATCGTAAATCGTCTGTGAAAGGGAAGAAAGCCAAAGAAGGTATTCATTTTAGTTATGTAATGACTTATAAAGTTGCTTTGACTGTTTAACTCAAGTTTATTTTGTTGTTTTATAGATAACTACCAGTTGGATACAGATTACATACAGCGATATCTTGGCGAATTGACTGTTATGCAAGAGTCAAGATTAGTACAGTTAAGAAAATGGGTAGCCGATTTACAGAAAGGAAAAGTAATTATCACTTTTATATTTAATAATATATTAAGCATATTATTAAATAATTTAAAACTATATTAACATTTATTAGGTACCAAATGACGCGACATTATTAAGATTTTTAAGAGCCAGAGATTTCAATGTAGAAAAAGCGAGAGAAATGCTTTCACAATCACTCATTTGGCGAAAAAAGCATCAAGTTGACAAAATTTTGTCTGAATATCAAATTCCACAAGTCGCTCTAGATTATTTTCCCGGTGGTTGGCATCATAATGATAAAGGTAAAATAAAAATATTTTGTTAAATCTATATCGTAATTAATATCTTTTATAATCATAATTTTATTTTGTTATTACAGATGGAAGACCATTATACGTTTTACGTTTAGGTCAAATGGATGTAAAAGGTTTATTGAAATCTATTGGAGAGGAAGGTTTATTGAAATTGGTTTGTATTAAATAATAAATTTTACACTTTATGTTTTGATCGTTTTTATTTTAGAAATATTTATATATTTTAGACACTTCACATCTGTGAAGAAGGCTTATCGTACATGTCTGAAGCGACAAAAAAGAATGGTAGACCGATTTGGACGTGGTGTTTGCTCGTGGATTTGGACGGTTTGAACATGCGTCATCTGTGGAGGCCAGGAATAAGAGCTTTACTTAGAATTATTCAAATAGTTGAAGCAAATTATCCTGAAACCATGGGTAGAGTTTTGATCATACGCGCACCGCGAGTATTTCCCATATTATGGACTATTGTTAGCACATTTATAGGTAATTTATATCAATATAATGAATTATATATATTTTTTTGTATTAAAAAATATTTAATAAAATGTTTGTTTTTTTAATATTTTATTCAGATGATAATACTAGAAGTAAATTTTTATTTTATGGTGGTAAAGATTATTTACAAAGTCCTGGCGGTTTGGTCGATTATATACCGCACGAATATGTTCCTGATTTTCTAGGTGGACCCTGCAAGGTCAGTATAATATATTATGATTTATATTTAATATAAACATTTTGCATACTTGCTGTTTTACATTTAAATTGGCATTCAATAATATCTTTGTACTGAAATGAATCACCAAAAAAAAAAAAAAAAAATGTTAAAAAATTAAAAAATCGACATTTACCCAATTAAAATTGTGAATATGAATTTTCAATTAATGTGCTAAATTGTCGATTTTTTCTTGCATTCGTTAATAAAATCAACGCAATAAACTTCCAACAGGCTAATATTGTAGAACCGTGGACTTTGGTGCCGCAGCAATATTACAGTGCCGACGATGTTCACTACTTGTATCAGTGCAACGTAAGGCTTAAAATAATGTGTCAAAAGTCCCTGTGTTCTGTTGTAACATGTAAATTTTTTTGGATAAAAATATCTCATTTGTGTTCCAATATCACATTTCAACAACAAAAAAAAAACACATTTCGACTATCAATATACTGCTTCCTTTATATATATATATATATTTTTTTTTATTTCATTATTTGATATTTTGTAATGAGTAAATATGAGCAATATTTTTCATCATTCGAATATTTTTTATAAATTATTGAATTCATTATTTGACGAATACGATCATCATAAGCAGTAGTTTACCAATATTAAATGTATCAGCATTCTATTTTCAAAATTTCACATCATGTATTTATTTTTATTTTTTTTACCAATATATCAAACTCAATTTGTTATCCACGTTGCACTTAATGGTTTTCTGTATATTAACCGTTTTTTTTTCTTTTTCACTATTATACTCACTTCAGAGTTACTTTTTGGCAATAATTCACATAGTATTTGCAGTAATTTAATGTATTTAAAATTCAAAATTGTTTCACTAAAATATGTACATATCACACATCTTAAATATATATATATATATATATATATATATATATATATATATATATATATATATATATATATATATATATATATATATATATATATAAATTATATCGCTTTTTCTTTTTTTTAATGTGATATATAATATTTTTCAGTGCTCAATACAGGAAGGTGGTCTTGTGCCAAAGAATTTGTATGCAACAGCCGCTTTTACCGATCGAGGTGAACTGTGTCCTTTCAGTGAGGATAGTATTTATAGATCAGTCAGTCTTTCCAAAGGACATGTAAGTTGTATAATCTTTATCTATCTATATATATACATATATATATATATATATATATATATATATATATATATATATATATATATATATATATATTTCTATTCAATTGTACTTTTATTGGCGAGTGAGAGTCGTGACAAATAAAACAACCGGGTGGCAACCATAACTACGCTTCACTCTTCGCAATTCTCTGGCAATTATTTAATTTAAAACTGTTAAATTCCTATTTAGAGTTTGTCGATAGTTAAATCATAGTGTCCCACTTTTAGCAATGCTAAGCTAATGTGGTCCATCATTTTTTATAAAGCGAAATTACATCATAAGATAAACTTAATATTTTATTGTTGATTATACTACACAGTTTAGTAACGTGTTCTAAATTTTTATTTTATTACTGTTTATAAGGTTCACGAAGTGGTGGTCAAAAATGAAGATCCCAGCAGTGTGCTTACGTGGGATTTTGATGTATTGCGTCAGGATATTGCTTTTACTGTTTTTAAAATTAACGTACCTATTTCAAACATCGATAATATTGACAAAGGTATTGCTAGTTAAGCATTATATTTACTATAATATTATATAACACGTGTTTAAACGTGCTACGATTATTTTTAAAGGTATAACAACGACTGTACAATCAGGAGTAGCACATTCAGATGGTGAACCACATCGAACAATAATTGACAAGAGTTGGCAAGAAGGTGTTCAATATACAAAAGTTGAACCTACTATAATATGTCATGATGGTGAAAGTATCCAGGTATTTTATATTTTATATTAAAACAATTGTAACTGGAAAAAAATCTAAATTTTACATTATAATATGTATTATTTATTTTAAAAGGGCTCACATTTGATGATGGAGACTGGAGTATATATTTTACAATGGCGTTGGTATCATCATCATCCTCATTCTTTGGCCCATCATGATCTGATCGATTCACTTACTCATCCCAAAGCTCAGTTAATGTATTTCTATGAGACTTTAGCGTCTGAAGATTACAGGTTAGATTTTTTATTTAATTCTAAAACTAATAATGACGACTCGTGGTTTAAACTTAAAAAAAAATAGAAAAATATTTAATTTAAAAATGTGTTTTATTAAATTATAATTGCAATAAATTCATTTAAAATTTAAATCACCAGCTTTCACTGGACATTAATAATTATTATAATAAATAAAAATTATTATACTGTTCAACAGAGGATCCATGTCGAGTTTGCAGTCGGGTAATAGTGGATTTTCAGTACTCAGCGGCCGATCTCAAGTTAGTTCTTGTGCATCCAGGTGATTAACACCATCACCTTTAATTTTTCCTCCTCAAATCGATTCACTTGGTGAACTTGACGAGAATTCAATATTAGAGACATCATCATGCTTACTAACAACAGCCACTTTTGATCCGAGCAATTCTCTCTTCAAATCATCAGCTTCTCAATCGTCTATCACTCCGTCATTCTCTGAATTATCAGAAAAACTTAAAACTACCATGAAGGATACTAATAATGTCTGACCTTTTATATTTTTCTCTATATCATATTTCCTAACTAATGAGACAATTATTTATGTATATTTTAGAATAAGTAGCCTTTATGATCAGAGCGCATTTTTCATCATATAATAATTTTATTTATTTTTAATATCATCAAAATAGAATTTAAAATTTGAATTATCTACTTATTATTAAACGAATTTCAATTTTATGATTTCATCAAATAATAGTTAGTTATAATTTATGTTATGACTTAAAATATATTTATTTATTGAATATGAAATAAAAGAGTAATATTATTAATGAAATGACTTAAATGTTTTACAATATCTATTGACAGATTTTAAATGAAAAAAAAAATCATGAAACAATTGTTGTGATTATGTTAAGCAATGGATGAATATGTGTAAATATTAGATACTGAAATATATATTGGAAAAAAAATTCTTTTGCCTACCAAATTTCTATGTAATAGAAAAAAATATATATTAAAAAAATATTCACTTTAATGCGTAAATATGCGTGTCATATAGTACAAAAAACAGAGTATATTATTGAATTTTACATATCTTATTTTAAATAATTATTTTAATACTTTGCGTTACAGATTTACATAAATAATGTGCGGGATACTTCAAATGTATTTTAAACGGTTTTCACCAATATTTTATGATGCACACGATCGTAGTCAGGATTTTATTTCAATATAAAGGGATATAGAAATAAATATAATAGTTATAAAAATTAAGACAAACATAGTGTGAAAAACATCCCTCGATCTTAAAATCTTGTTATGATCGCGTTTAAATGAAATAAACATTTTTTTATTGTATTTTTATTATTATTATTATTATTCATATATATTTAGCAAGAATGTAAAAAAAATATATATGAATAAAGAATTTATGATAAATTATAAAATATTATTAAATTATATTTTATATCAGTATTTCTTTACTAGATAAAGAAATTTGCAAAAGATATATAAATTAGGTCTGTACTTATACGCAGCTATTTAAATGTTAAAAATGACCCCCCCCACCTCTCTCGAAAAGTTTAACCCTTTAGTAGCCAATGTGAAAAAAAAGTGAAACACACAGTTGTAACGCTTATTAGGCGTCTGTCGAGTATTAATTGTAACTTCGTTGTTGTATTATTGATAAAAAAAAATAATAATAATAATAAATTTGTAGATAATATAAATACGAAGTTATTAGATTACGTATTAAATCTATTTTTATTCTATTTAAACGTAGTTGAATTGTGGGTGTTGTATATTCCAGAGTGTATAAGTACAGTCCCATATATAAATATATATATATATATATATATATATATATATATATATATATATATATATATATATATATATATATATATATATATATATTCCATCCAAAAATGGGAATGAATGATTATTTCTGAAATAATATTTTTGTGACTTTAATTAAAATATATATGTATATGTATTAAAGAAATATATCGAGTATTTAATTATTATTATTATTATTATTATTTGAGTTAATATAAAACTATTGGAAAATTCTGTAATAAGATTATTCATTATATACGTTTGCATTTATACTTTTTTCATGAATATTTAATGAATTGTTCTAAGCATTCCTTTTCTTCTTTTTTTTCATATTTTTATGTATTATTATATTTTTGTAATGGAATTATTTTCTTTTTTTTTCTATGATAAAAAAATCTAAATATTTTTGTATGAATTATGACATTTGTATGATAAGTGATATATCTGATCATTCACCGAAGTATTTTGAACACGATATTATATATATATATATATATATATATATATATATATATATATATATATATATATATATATATATATATATATATAAGTTATAAATTTGTAATATTAACCCTTTCCATTCGACGACGCTATATCGGCGACAAACCAGTACGAGTGAAAAGGGATAATAATTATTAAAAAAAAAACATCTATATATTCTTAATGATTATTTTTTGTTATCTTGACTATAATTAACCTTTATATACCTGAAAACATTTTCACAGTGAAATGTTATGCTGAAACATTTGGTGCCAAATTTTTATTAATACATAATCTTAATTTTAATAGTGTGATTTATGGGGTTGGTAACAACACATGGTGCTAGTGAATTCTGATTTAGAAAATATTAGTCTTTAAAGGGTTAATTTTTTTTCTATTAATAAATTCCTATATATTGAAGATTTACTGCGATTTTTCATTTTTTACGTTGCACCTCTCTCTCTCTATATTTACATATATATACAAAAAAAATGTTGCTGACCCCTACCTGCAATTAAAATTTTAATTTTTATCGTCGGATTTATGATGATGCTTCGCTTCTTCGTCACCGAAATTATCATGTTTTTTCATCATATTGTAAAATCTTAATTTTTCCCAACATATTGTAGATATTGAAGCGTGCTTTTTTACTACATCCACACACCTGTTCAAATCTTTGTGCTCCACTTTAAATTTATTTATTGTTTTCGAATATTTTTTCATTTTCAGTGCACACAAGTTTTTTTTTATCGTTTCATACGAAAAATATTTTTTCAATGACTGTCCGAAATGAACAAAAATTAAAATAAATTATATTAAAGAAAAATAATAATACGATACATTTATATCTATATTTATGTTTAAGCATTTATTTGATATGTATATTTTTTTATTATTTATATATGTATATAATATATAATATTTTTATTTAAGAAATAATATGTAATATTAATTTTTCGAATCAACGAATCATACATACACACACGTGTATGCAATAAAATAATTTTATAGCAAATTCACTGTAGTGACAATTTATTATTATTATTTATTATTATTTTTTTTTAATAGAATAACAGTTAGAACATTATTAATTCTTAACTTACTTAGATAGTTAAATTTTATTTATGTGATTTGTGATCGATTCTAGTGTAACCACGCAATTATGATTCTTAAAATTGTATTATATATATATATATATATATATATATATATATATATATATATATATATATCATAATGATGAAGTCAACCATTTAAAACGGTAGACAAAATTGTAGAAAGAAAACCGAAACGATGAACAAATTATTTAATATTATATGTATCACATGTGATATATGTTGATTTTTTTTTTATAAATAAGTATTACTAATTGTAAAATAAATAAATAAATTGATAAAAAAGAAATTGGCGTACATTGTTAAGTTTCGTGAAAGTTTTCGAAACTTACAAGTGACGATCGATAGTTTATAAAAAAATGTATACATCGAATTAGTCGGTTATTTTAGACATCTTAAAATTTTCAGATCGTACTGAGAATTTTTTTTTTTTTTTGTGTTTTCAATATGAATTATAAAATTGCGATGGTTCTAAAGATCAGCAATCGAATAATATTGTGGTAAATGTATGTGATTTGCTGCCATTTTTCTTTATTTTTCTCTTTCATTTTTCTATTGTGATGATAATAAACAAGCGATTGGTTGTATATTATATATATATATATATATATATATATATATATATATATATATATATATATATATAAAACTGTATCATAATAAAATCAGAATGTCAATGTAATTGTGATTTATTTCTGTTTTGTACCCCCCAAAAAAATATATATATCTAAAAGAATGTTTGATTATTTCATAAGAAATGGCGATACTTATTTTAATTTATTACACGTGTAATATTTTCAGATTATTAACCCGTTAACGCCCATATACATTTCAGTTACTTATTTTTTGTATAATATAAATATTGTGTGTTAAATAATGAATTTTGTAATAATTTTAAATTGTATATATATAATTAACTTTTTAATATTCATGTTAAACTAAATTATTAACATTTAAAATTATTCTTACATAAAAAATCAATTGCCAGTGAAATGCAAAATATATATTATAAAAAGAAATTAAATATATATATATATATATATATATATATATATATATATATATATATATATATATAAATAATTTTATATGAATAAAATACCAGTGAATAAGTTAAACTACTTACTCATGAAAAGCAGGTTACAGGTTCAGGTTTATTGTACTATTTATATATATTTTGTTATACTTTTAACTTAAAAATATATTAATATATTTAATAACCATAAATATATATCAAGAATTTAATAAGAAGTAAAAATTTTGTACGTTCTTTAACTATGAAGACATACTAAAAAGTGTTATAAACTATTATTTTTTCTTTATATATATATATAAATTAATTGTATTGAAAATTTTTATATTAAATAACATTTATTTATTTATATATTCATAATAAAATGTTGATAATGATGAAACGAAATAACTCGAGCTGAACGAACAAACTATAGAAACACTCAAGTGTGATCGGACGGCCCGAGGTATTCAGCTTCAAATATATATATACACTTGAAACGTTTTCACATGTCGTTAAATTAGCATTGAAATTATCATCGATTCGTCATACCTGGCGTTTACAATTCGGATGAACGCTCGTCGGACAATTCGTCGAAGATGCTGACTATATATTGTGACATGTTACAGTCTTCGATGACCGAATCAACATCCGACTGCCGTTCGGATCGCGCCCATATAATCCAAGTCGTCGTTATCGTGCTGCTTTTTGCAATATTCATGAAGAAGTAATGTGTTTCAACACACATTTCGATCTTAGATTACCTCACGGCCATTGTTCAAACTTTTTATTTATTCAAGTGCCAAAAGTTTATGACGCCGATGTCGTTCGTGTATTACACAAAGTTTTATAAATATATATATATTTATATATATATATATATATATATATGAAGAAGAAAAAACACCTTTCTGGAAACCAGCTGATTAGACATACAGTACTGTAGTAAAATAACGATTAAATATTATCGCTAACCTAGTTTAAAATGAAAAAATAAATAAATAAAATACAAAAAATAGGGAACACGAGAGCGGTTTTATGCGTTATTAAATTTAAGTCAGTCGAATTACAATGCATTCGTGTCCTATATAAAAAATATAATATTATTTTATTATTTCTTCTTTTCAGTCGGCGACGTTCTGAAATGTTTAAATATTTTTTTTTTGCGATCGTAAAATTCGTATAATATAATATATTTTTTTTAATATTAATTTTATATATATGTATGTAAATATATTAACTTACATGTGTGTATTTTTCTGCCAGTGACGTGCGGTAAGTATTTTGATAAGAATTTAAATTTACGGAATCATACTCATATAAAATGCTATATATGTGTATAACAAGTATTTTCTATTGAAAATACACGTTTTCCTATACACCAGTGCTTGTCAATCTTTTTCAATATGCAGTCTACTGAAAGATATTATTTTCAATATATAATTTATTTCGAGTGATTTTCAAGTTATCTACTAAATATTGAAGTCATAAATTAGAAACTGAACAAGATTTCTTATAAAAAAAACAAAAAAAGATTTTTATTTATCTTAAAAGTTTATAGTGTTTTTTTTTTGTTGAGAATCACTATTTTACATCTCAAAATAAGACTTTTTATAAAAGTTAAAAATAATACAAACTACTTTACATAAATTTATATATGCTGAACAAATTAAAGGAATTTAATTTAGAAATGTTCAGTTTTTCATCAAACACCTGCCTCTCTTCAAACGTTACAAGTCTTCTTTCACATTGACTCGCTCATAAAAATAAATTGCTACATATTTGTGTAATCAAATACTTAATAATTACCACTAATGACTATCGATAATTATTGAATAATTTTATTTTATTACATTGTATATAATCGAACGTTCCATATTCATCTTTAAGATTTTGCTATTCGTGACCTCATTCATATTTATTTTGGTAAAACGATTTTATATGCATAAAAAATTTGAGAATAATCTTTTTGCAATATATAACTAAAAAAAGGGGTTTATTATTTTATGCATAAATTTCTCATTTATATTTTTTATTTATTATTAAAACAATCATTGTCTTCAACGGTAAAGTTGAAGACAATGATAGTTTTATAAAAATGTTCAGATATTGTACAATATTTATTTCATTTATTGTTTTATTTATACATATTACGCAAGTTTTTTTTTTAATTTTAATATATAAAACAGTTGAACTTTGTATTATCGAATTACTTTTATGTATGTTTAAGGATTTTTATTCAAAATTCTATATGATCTAAATCAGATAATATAATTGATTAATTTGTGTAGGTAATCCAAGATGTTTTAAAAAAGTTTAGTAATTTAAATTGTTAAAAATTTGGCCTTAATAAATCTTTTAGTTTCTCTTTTTTTTAAGAATGATATAGTAGAAAGTGAAAATACTGATATAAATTCATTTATATAGAAAGCAGTACATTTATAAAAAATGGTCAAATTCAGAAAACTGGATGACAATAATTTTAAATTAAATATCTATTTATAGTTCTTTCAATAATTTCATCAATCATAATTCAATAATACAACAATATAATTCAAAACTACTTAATTAATTATGAAACTTTTTTCAAACAAAAAAATCTTTTTTTATCATATTGCATTATTTTTTATTGCAATAAAAGTACGTATTTTATTTTCTATTGACGTTTCAGTTGTTAATATTTATATATTTGTACATTCATCACGATGTCGTGACGATTATATAAAAACTAAAATTTATAATGAAGGTATCGTCAAGTTTGTCATAAAACTGAAGTTTTATTATTTATGTTATAATATTTGTAAAATTTAACACACATGTTTTTATTATGGAAATAATAAAAAAGTTTGTTTTAAATATTTAATGTAATATGAGAAAAATATTTACTACATTACATATATTATATAATTTTTTTTTTGGATCATTTACATATTTAAATGTATTTTTATTAACAAATTAATATAAATTCTAATATTTTAAGAATGTAGTTTGTGAAAATGAGTCAAAAAATATTTTTTATTTAATTTCAATTTTTTAATATAAAGATCGTTTTAATCGATATTATTAATTAAAAAGATTTTTAATTACCTACACACACACATATATATATATATATATATATATATATATATATATATATATCTAATTTAAAAAATATTTCTTTGTTTATTATGCATGCAAAATCAATTATTAGGACCAAATTTTAATAACGTGCGTCAAACCTTTTAGGTTAACTGTCAAAATTGGCGTATGACTCGAAAATGCAAATAAAAGCAATTGGTATAATATTACCGGGTGAAGCTGTCGAAGAGATCAATTTGAAACGAGATGGTAAAGTAATTTTGGGACCAGGTCTTCGGAGGGACGGAGATAAAGTGGTCGCATGTAAGGCCGGTGTGCTTCATAAGAAAAATCCGAAAACCTTCTGGGTGGACAATCATCAGAAGCGATACGTTCCGGTTAAAGGCGAAAGCGTCGTCGGTTTCGTGTTACAAAAAGCCGGCGATTATTTCAAAGTGGACATCGGCACCAGTCAGTCAGCCTCGTTGTCTTATTTGGCATTCGAAAACGCTACTAAAAAAAATAGACCGAACGTGAAAGTCGGAGACGCTCTGTTCGCTAAACTTTTGGTGGCGCACAAGGACATGGAACCGGAAATTGTGTGTATCGATGCTCACGGTAAAAAGGGGAAATTGGGCGTAATTGAAAACGGTTTTATTTTCACGTGTAGTTTACATTTAATTAGAAGAATTTTAAATAAAGAGTGTCCGCTTCTCAATCTTATAGCTAATGAAATACCGTTTGAAATAGCTATCGGCATGAATGGTAAAATATGGATTAACGCTAGAACAATACGAGAGACGATCGCGGTCGGAAATGCAATTTTAGCAGCCGAATTTGTACCCGATGAAAAATTGAGGAGTGTGTGCAAAAATATCTCCAGTTTATTAGCTAAACCTTCATAATATACTTTTAATTATATGTGTTATGTATATATATATATATATATTTTCCTAATTGTATGTGCATATTTTTAATATAAATTCATTAAATATTTTTGATGTCTTATTTTTTAATTTATTTTCTCAAATATATTATTAATATTTTCTTTCTTATATACAATATTAATGTTAAAAAAATTAAGAAAAATTCTCATATTTAATACAAGAGGCTTTAGTGAATGATAAATATGATGTAAATCAGGTACGCATTATAAAAACTACAATTTCCATGATTTAATTTATTTACTATAATTTGTCATATACACTAAAATTACCAAAAACTACTATTCAACAACATTTTATTTGTTTATTTATTTTTTTTTTTAGAAATTATTACATAAATTAAATAAATATAGTAGCATCACAGCAAGTCGTAATTATCCTTAAATAGCATCGCAAGCTAACTTTATATACATCTTCAGTGACATGTGTGTGTGTGTGTATGTATGTATGTGTATTTTGTGTAATGTGTAATTGTGTGAATGCATGCGCTTATGTTTATAATTTTGGAATGAAAAATATTCTCAGTAATGATATTTTTACCATACTATTTAATAAGCTCTTTTACATGTATGTTGACAAGACATACTATATTAAAAAAAAAGAAAAAAAAACTAGGAAAAAATAGATATTTTCAGTTTTTTAATCTGTAGGACCCTAATATTATATATATATATATATATATATATATATATATATATATATATATATATATATATATATATATATATATATATATGCACGCATATGAATATGCGTTTTATATGTATATAAGAGTTTAAAATTTCAATCATTAAACAGTAATAATTTAACAAACAAAAAAATATATATACAAAATATAACACTTTGGAATTTAATGATAATTATTAATATACATCTTTTTTTTTGATAGTAACCATAGTTCTTATGATTAAAAAATCTTCATTAAACTTTATTAATTTACTTAAATGAACGAACATGATTTATTCTAAATTTACATATTTAAAAAATAAATAAAGTCATGAAGATTAACACCTACAATTGACTAGAACTGAGACTTAAGCTTGGACCACATATTAGTGGACTTTCAAAAACAATATTGATATAATCGATAAAGATCAGTCCTCATATATTTACATCGGTGACACGATTTATGAATTTGCACGTTGAATTATCATAAAAAAATGATAACGTCTTTCAAAGTGTGTATTATTATTATTATTATTGAAAAGCTTTGACATGTCACCGGTGAATAAATGAGATTTCATTTAATATAATTGAAATAGTTCGCTAAATTGTTTTAATAGTAATTTCTTACGATTTTCATTGCACTGATATTAAAATGATAAAATTTAACATTAAAATTTCATTATCGGCAACAGATTATTTATTAGGATCGGATTTAAATTGAAAAACGTTCGCTTCCATTTTTCACTTCATCCTTAGAAATTGCAAATCACACACAATTAACAAACTTGGCACATTGTTTTTATTTTTCCACATTACATATAATGCGTTTTTACTTGCCGTGAAAAATGCACAGCATATAATTGAGGTAATTTTTTTTTAGACATTATCTTAATCTTTTCACTACGATATATTGAATTGATTCTAATATTTGTGGTGCGCAACAAACTGCAAAAATAAAAAAATAATAAAAACAGTTTCATGCAATAAGACTATTGCTCCGAAATAAATACATGAGTGGACAACAATATGTTACATTTTTTTTTCTATAGTTATGAATTAAATACAAGAAAATATTATATTCCAGTATCATGAGAAAATATTTCGCCAAATGAAAATCAGCATATTTGAATTTAATACAATATAAATCGTAAAAATTCATGTTTCTTTGGCTTTTCTCGATTTATACTTAAAAATATAAATCAAATTGCAAATTTAAAAGAACACAATTTGTAGGACTGGATGAATATATTTAGAATGAAAAATCTATTTAAAAAATGTTTGTCTATAAAGCGTTTCTGTTTTTTCATATTGCAATAAATTTGTACTCCATTTATAATATATTTAATAAATTAACCATTATTCTAATTGAAAAATTAAAATAGATAACATCTGAACAGAATTGAATAAGAATGAAATATGGAATGGATCGAAGATAAAAAATTGATATACAATATTTCTTATTCTTAATTTAGATTTTGTGTAGATCCAGCCCTAACAATTTGTGGCTGTCAGAATTAAAGTATTTTTTTTTAAAACAATATAATATGAAAACACTGATCTTTATATAAATACGTAGTAATATTAATAATCACAAAAATATTCTAATAATTGGAACTATTTTGAGAAAGTCACCTTTTTTTACTTCTTACAAACGCTTAATTATTTCTAAATTGTCATTACTATTTCAAAACGTTTCAGTCATACACATTTCCAAGTCTCGATATGATTATCGATACTCTCTTTTATATAATACATATAATATGTAATATAATAACTAAAAAAAGATATGTTTGAGCATTTTAACAAACACATACTATTTGTTCATGTGAAAATCTATAAATTAAACTGCTACGTTAAATACGACATAAAACTGGAAATCTTCACTTAAATAACTAGTTTATCAGACAGAGAGAGCTCAAATTCACCTTAAACAAAGACAATTTTCATTTTCATTTTTAAAAGGTACATGTGATTTATTGTACGCAGATAAAATACATAATCATCTACAATAAAATATATAAATTCTAGTAAATGCATGAATAAATATTTTTGAATAAGTTATGTTTTATACCTTAACAAGTTAACGCAATTATAATTTAAAAAGTTTTATTAAAATTTTAATGTTTAATTGTACTAAAATGTCAAGTATTCCATTATTTTCAGAAATTTTCATATAAGGCTGAATGTGAGTTCTCTTCTCTGCGATTTAAAAATATTTGTTCTTTTCTTTTCATATAATAAATGTATATAGTTCAAAAAACAGATTCTGCAGATCGGGATAGATGGACAGGATGCGATGGAGAACGAGCTAGTCGTTTGCGTGGTAACTTTTCTAATGTATTCAATAGACGACCAAAATCAGGTCTATCTTCAATTTTATAGGACCAACATAACATCAAGATTTCCTAAAAAATAAAATAATACATTACACATTTTCATTTGAATTGGTAAAAATTATATTGACTTCCAAAATAAATCATGTATAGAGAATTTGTAGATTTATAAGATCTCTTCAACGACTTTATTGATTTTGGAAAGCATTGTGATTTTAAGTGAATTTTCCGAACTTTATTTCATTTTTAAAATAATTCATATTAAGAAACTTTCGACATCAATTTATATAATTTTTCTATTGTGATAAAAAAATCTGGAAAAAAATATATCTAAATAGTATTAAAAAAACCTACTTTAACATCTTTCGAAGCTTGTAAGTTGGCTAAAGTTTGTTTAATTCCTTTTCCAACTTGCCATATAACTGCTTCAGGAGGTTGTCCTTTGAATGGCCATTCTCCACATAATAATTCATACCAAACAGTGCTATAAAAATAATATATATATATATATATATATATATATATATATATATATATATATATTAAAGAAAACACACACACATACACATGTATGTATATATCGAATACATAAGAGAAAAGATTAAAGCGTACCCAAAAGCATATACATCTGATTCTTTAGTAAAAGGAAGATCATCAGCGTGAAGTGTTTGTCTAGGTTTTAACTTACGTACTAACTCCGGAGCTAAATAGCATAACCATCCAGGTGGTATTACCAAAGAATCACCAGTTCTAATAATATATATATATATATATATATAAATTAATAACAAATATGATATATTGAAATTATCGTTGTATTGTTTTTTACCTATTGCTATCACATAGTTTTGTAACGCCTAGGAGTCCAAAATCAGTAATTACAACTTTTCCATTTTCCAAAAATATATTCTTACTTTTAAGATCTTTATGCACAATTCCTCGCGCATGAAGATAACCCATACCCTAAAATATAACACATAATTACAAACGCGATATAAAATAAAATTTGTTAAATAAATTTAATGTAGAATATATTATAAAATTATTTATTACCTGCGATATTTGCTGAGCAACTATAGTAGTTTTATTCATATTAAATTTATCCTTCCTTAAATGTATATGCGTATAAAGCGTCATTCCTTTACAAAGGGACGTAACAATGGCAAACCGCGGATGTTTCATACATGCGCCCATAAAGAGTACTAAATTTTCGTGACGAGTTTTACGAAAAGTAGCAACCTTACAAAATCAAATAATATGTAAAGAATTATCTAAGAATTTTATATGCAATTAAAATAAAGAAAAAAACATACTTCATGTTTGAAACTTTCCAAAGCTGCAGGATCGTTCAAATTATGTACGTTTAACAGCTTAACAGCCACATCTCCATGCCAACTTCCTCTATATACAGTGAAAAATCTTCCAATACCTAATGGATCCGTAACGCGAAGTTCATCAAAAGGTATATCCCATTCTTTCATTGATAGCTGAAAAAAAGAAATCGTTATTCTTTTCGACAGCGATATTGATTTAAAGAGTACTAATGCATATTTAAATGCATAAACCTGATAATTATTATATAAATATATCCTAGATTTTTAATAAAAAAATCAATATTCTTTTATAACTAATAACTTACACTATTTTGACGAGGCCATTTTGCAGATTCGTTTCGTTGTAGTGGATCACCATCCAATGAATCCGTTCGGCCTCCAGGAGTTCTCTCTGAATCTTCTGAGGCTGATCCACTAAGTGAAATAGTACGTTCACTATCTCCAGGACCAGTACCACTGCTACTTCCCTCTCCATTTTTCGAATCTGTTGTGGACCATTTAACTTCTATTTTTTTATTAAGAAAATATATTAATTTGCTATAATAGATATCATATTTTAATATATAAATATATACAAACCAGGAAAATTAAACTGTTGTCTATTATGTGTAGGTATGGGACCTGGTGGAGGTACAGAAACTGTTGTAGCAGTAGAAAGAGGTGTTCTCGGTGTATGAGGTATTTGCGGAAGTGCACCACTAGATACTAAAGCTGGCGATGAAGGTGTAGAACTGTTACAAGATGATGTGTTTGAGCTAGAATCTGGTCCACCCTGAAATCAATAATTTTATACAAATATTTGTATGCATAAAATACGAAATCATCATAAAAATATTTTTACACAACTTACAGGAAATGATGTTATATTTGTAGTCAATTGATGATGGGACTTTTTTCTAGGTTTAAGAGATGTTAATAAACTAACAGGAGTATGTTGTGGACTTCTTCCAGCAGAAGGAGAATTAAATGTGAAACCTACAAAAAAGAAAATATAAAGTTAATCGTCAAAAACAGTTTTAGTGTTGTTCGATAAGAAAACTGTTCTACCATCAAACTTTTCACTGTGTATTTTTCTTTTAAATTCATCTATTAATTCAGGAGTTAATCCACAAGATGGTGGTACCTTCGTTGAACAATCTCTGAAAAAATTATTATTCATGTTTTTTTTAAAGAACATTATTTTATTACATTATAAAAATATTTGAAAATATATTACCTATGACATTTATATTTACATTCTTTGCATTGCAATCCAGGACCTAGGAACATTTGTTTATCACAATAATCACATGTAGTCATCATTTTAAACGTTTTTGTAAAACGATGTGCTATATAATGGCCCATTCCTCTCGAAACTGGCGTTCTGGGAGATCTTGGCACTGTTAAATTACAGGCTATAAAAGAAATTAGATTATAGCAAAATTTGTTATGAAATAAATGTATAAAATATAAAGTCGCACTTTTAAAGCTGTCTTCACTATCTGATTGTTGGTTATATTGTACATTCGTTTGTGTTGTTCGATAAGGAGGTGATCTGATAGGTGAACATGGAGCAAGCGGAGAATTTGGAACTCCAGTATCTGTTGCTAATCGAATTCGATTTTGATTAATCACTTCACTGTTACACAAATAAAAAAAAACACATTAGTTATTGTTCCATATTCATATTCATTATTAAATCTACAAACCCATGATTTTGATGATGTGAATCAGATCCATTTACTTCTCCATCTTTTATACCCAGTTGCGATTCGTGAGATTTTGACTTTGTCAACTGTGGGCCATCATTTATTAACGTGGGTAATGGTAAAACAGCTTGATTTTTACGTTTTGAATTTGGAGTCGATGGAAATATAACTCCTATAATTAGAATTGCATTTGTAAAATAAAGTACCGAATTTTAATTAATAATTATAGTAAAAATAATTTACCTCCACTTGTGCCATTAGGTAGAAGTAATAACGCATCTTCAGAAGGTACAGAAGCTCGACCATATCTATCATACAAACGAGGCGAACCTCCCAATAAGTTATGACGATCCCAAGAATCCCAATATAATGGAATTTCCGTTTCTATCATTCCATTATTGCCATCACTATTTATTAAAATTTCTACAACATAAAAATATATCGTAAATTTATTGTTTTAATATATAAAAAAAACACATTAAAAACCAACCTGTAAACTTTTTCAAATTACTTATGGCACAACATAATCTTCTAATTTCTTCATCACGAGTATTTCCTAACAAAGATTTAATTTCTTTTTCTGATTTGTCTTGTAGAGATTCTAAACAACGAACTTTTGTACATACCAACTAAAAGTAAAAGATATCATTGATTATGTTCAATGAGAAATATAATATATAAAAAACGCAACTTTAGTATACCTTAATTGATTCAGAACTAAGACCAACTACTTGTAACCATTGAACGAGAGATGGAATGTTGCAAAGTTCAGCAGGCATATTAACATCTTTAAGTTTAGCTTTAGTTAAAATTTGATGAGAGAATAGTTTAACTAATTTTTCCTGAAATCAAATTTGATTTTGATCTTATTAATCATTTAATTTAAATAACAAAGTATCGATCGCAGAAAAATAAAATTTAAACGTTAATGCTTATAAACGACTAGGATAATATTTATATAAAATGATAAGCTATAAATTGACTTTCTTAAGTCCTTTTTTAATTTTACAATGCAGAATATTCTTGTGAATTGTAATAATATGATGAATCTCATTACAAAAGTCTACAAAAAATAAATAAAGAATTACAAATGATTAAATTAATCGTTTTTTAAATTTACTTATTTGATTGCAATAAATAAATAATTTGAAATAGTACATATGTATATTTACTAATTTCAATATTTAGCAAAAAAAATAGCACTAAATACATAAAGATTATATTAAAATATCACATGCACGCACACACGCACACGCGCACACACACACACACACACACACACACACACACACACACACACACACATATATATATTGCTAAAATGTTTAAATAATAATTTAAATTATTCATTAGCTTTAATAAAAATCGAAAATATTCATATATTTATAAATAAAATGCTAACTCAACTTATAATTAAATTGACTAATTAATACGCAGTATATTTTAAAATATAAAAGTCATCAGTTTATCTTTAATAATTGAAATTAATGTTTATCTTTCTTAGTTACTTTTGTAGGAAATATTAACATTTCATTACTTTATTATTGATGAAATCAGAAATTGATAAAAAAAGACTAATTTTGTTGTTAAAATGATTGTAAGAGACGAAATTTTGCAGTAAATAAAAGTTATGATAGAATAAATATTTTTTTTTATCGTTTTATAGTATAAATACAATTCAAAGAATTGCGAGGGAAGTAGATTGCGTCAACGTCCATATTGTCTTATCTTTATATGTTCATTATACGTTTATATTTTCAATGATTTTGAATATTTTGCAGTTTAGATTTAAGTTTCAAATCAATTAATTTATGTACTATAATTAAATTTAATAAATCAATTTTTATTTTGCAAAAATGTCAATAACGTAATACATAGTTCTAAAAGGATATTAAAAAAATATATTATTTAAGAAACCATAAAAGAAACCACAATCATAATTGAAAAATTGTGAAAACTATTTTTACTAAAAAATAATTTCACGTTAAATATAGAATAACTTTTTTATAAAGATTAATATTTATGAATTGACAATTTGGAAATTTCAGTATATATTCGTTCTCGATGTGACAATTTGAGAAAATAATTTTATTCGGTCGGACCAAAATTTTGTAAGATCGTTATATTCGATTGTAAAATATTAATATGTTTTTTGTATGTCATTTTTGTTTTGTAAACGATTGCAAGAACGAACGTCGCATGTAAAGCGTACAACATCGCAAATAATTAAACAATTTTAAGTCACGCGATTCGTAAACAATTCGGTTTAATAAAATTGCTATCGGAATCAAATTTAATATATATCGTCGAAATCGTGACAAAAGTTTATCCGCTCATATTATATTTTGACGCGCGCGAGGATTCGAATCTCTTCCATATTAACGGTCGCGATCGAACAATTAACCGAAATTTGATCGCACGACGGAAGAATATATGGGATATCTCGAATCGTAATTTTTATATCGCGTTAACGTTTAAGATAAAATTATATCGGCCGTTTCGGAAACGCTATTTTACAATTATTACCGACGTTTTAAAAAGAAAAATCGAGTTTGCGCCGACGTCAAAATTTGAGCCGAGGGCGATATAATGAAAAAAATAAAAACGAGCGCTTTCCGGCGAGCGAATACAATCATAAGAAGGGGATTAGTGTTTTTTAGTTATATAATATAATTTAGCGTTCGACCGATATTTTAGCTGATATGAGAAGTTTCATATCCGAGGAGGTTTTCGATACGAATAAAAAGAAGAGACGAAGCCTTACGTCGTCGACGAGAAGGGCGATCGATTTTCGAAGAAACGAAATAAACGTTTTATACGAATACTTAAAGACTTGAGCCGATTTTTTGAAACCGAATAATTAGCTTTTGACATTTGCGCGTTCGACCCCGTTCCGAAGAACGAAAAACGGAAAGGCGCATACCTCGAGAGCCCTGATTTCGTGTTGCGTTATCTCGGCGCTGGTGGCGCAGTGAGTGCGAAGGCCGTCCAGTCTCTCCGTGGACACGTCTATCATGGACTGGAGCACTTTGACGGCTTCGACGGCGGCCGCGGCGCCCCCCTCTCCGGCGGCCGTCGCGCCCCCGCCTCCGCCCGCCGCTCCGCCTCCGGACGCCGCCCCCTCGAGGCAGCTGGAAGCGCCCGCCGCCATCGCGGTCGTCTTTCGCGAGCCCCGCTTCGATCGTCGCGCCGTCGGCCGGTCGACGTCCGACGTGCGCCGTTCGCCGTTCATCGACACCGCGGTCGACCGGCGGAGACACCCCCGCCCGCCATCGTTCACAACGCACTGCCGCCAACCCGACGATAATTCTATTACGATTTATCCGATACGATCGGACACGCTTTTTATATATTTTTTTTGAATTTCCAATAAGAAAATAAAAATTATAAATAACATCAAACGCGATAACCGTAAAAAAAATATATAAATATTATTTTTACATATTTTATAATATAAATATATATATATAATTGGACCGCAATAGCTATTCGAACAAAACATTGTTAAGACCAAAAATAAATTCAATTTTTCAAAAACAATAGAATCGCAACTTAATACGTATTTAAATTAACTATGTTTTACGACGCAGAATACTATTTTAAATAAATTATGTTAATAATTTAATCCACTTTATATTTCGTGCGTATTATCTTTTTGTACCGATTTAAATATACGCGCGTCGTTTAATTTAATGTAAACGAATAAAACGATTTTTTTTACGAATTAAAACGAACCGTTTGACGTTGTGTACGTATATATTTTTATTATTGGTCGTATTATTTTGAATTGTGCTCGACAACAAAAATTTAAATTTATTTCAAACGAAAAAAATAATTATATTAAGGAACATACATTCTTCTAAATAACGGTTAAAAAAAACATTTATAAAGTTTAATTTTCTATTACTTCGTCAGTTTTTAATTCCGTTTTAATCTTATTCAATCGCTTAACGCCATTTACAATTATAAAATCTAAAGTTTTGCGATTATTAATAACGTTTAAAAAATATCGCACATTTAAATTATAGTTTATAAAAAAAAATGTATTTATTTATTGATTTTATTTTACTATTTAATTAAATTTAATTTTAAACTTCATATTTAAAACGAACATTCCACATATTGATTATTTTTATCGGAATATGAATAACGACCGGTTTATATTGTAACTATGACTTTTAGATTGATATTACAAATTTATTTTTTCTATTTATATCATTAATAGCGAATATTGCTTCACCTTTTAATATATTTTGAAAATTTGTCTTATTTATTTGATAAATTTGATTTTTTTCCTTTTAATAGTATACTTTCATAAAAAAAAATCCTATTAGACCTAGACTTATTTATTTAAGATTTTATTGAAAATCGACGACGCCTTAGAACTATCGGTTACGGAATAATCTTCGACAAAAATATATTATATAAATTCTATTGAGAATCCAATAAGCATTTTAGATGAATAATCATTCGATATACATATATTGAATCAAAAATATTGAGATTCTTCGAAATTACAGTCTTGTTTTAATAAAAATAATATTATAATTGACATTGTGTTTTTTTTTTTGATATAATTTTTATTCGATGATTTTTCACCACAGATTCACATTTTCTTGATTTAATAAATGATTATACATACTGTTTAGTCGGAAAATTGAATTTGTTCTAGTATATGATATTTCAGATTATTTCAGACTTAAATCTACTATCTATTATATATATATATATATATATATATATATATATATATATATATATATATATATATATATATATATATATATATATATATATATATATATATATAAAGCGAACATATACGTTATCACTAGATGTTTATTTATTTAAAAAAATATATATGTATATTTTTTTCAGCATATGAATATTTTCATTTAAAAAATGTTATGAAAACGGATCACATTAGACAAAATATGTCGATTGTCTTTTTGCATGTCGATTGACTCCTGAAAAAAAAAAGAGCAAGAGTCCACATTTTATTATTATTATTTTAATACATCGCCCCCAGGGTATTATTATTATATAGAGTAGTAGTGTATATAATAATAATGGTGTATTGTAAACGATGCGCTTGCGCGAATCTCTAAAGACGAATGCTTCGCCCCATACCACACCATATCGTACCACAGTAGCGATTCGTCCGCGACGAGCGTTGTTACAGCGGGCGCTGGTCTGCGAGGGTTGTCGTCGGGGTTCGCGATCGTGATCGACGAAGAAGAGGCCGGTCGCGCGAGAGGGTCGAATTAGGGTTAGCAGACGGTTACGGTTGTGCTCGCGGTTGTGGTGGTCGAAAGTCGTTGAACTTCGGGCATGTTATCATGTCGCTCGGAGGCGCCGTACGATTCTCGGCCATTGCACTTTTACTCAGAGGTATTATAATACATACGATCGAGCTTTTTCACCCTTATTAAATTAATTATTTTTAAAAATTATCGTTTATATTATATAATAAAAAATAAATTTGTACGATTAAAATTAAAAATATATTTCGCCCGCTTTTTTTTTTTTTGAAGGATATTATGAGTCGGTATTTATGTAGCGTTTTGATCGATTTTTCGCGCGCAACATGACCCAACGCTCTCTCGCTTGACCCAAACGTACGCTTCCTTCTATATGTTATCAATAAATAAATAAAATATATCGAAGAAGGAGAGGGATATATATGTATATATATATATATATATATATATATATATATATATATATATATATATATATATATATATATATATATATAATACTTTATCGATTTCGATGAAATTTTAATTTTTGTTTTCGAGTATGGAAAATTCGCATCTGGAAAATGTTTGTGCTCGTTGCCAGATCCGATAGCAATAGTCCGATCGATATATTACGTTGACTTTTTTATGGACGTCGTGTTTCTTAAATGTAACGATCTGTTTTATATGAACGAAACGTCGGAAGTGCAAAGGATATATATATATATATATATATATATATATATATATATATATATATATATATGCGCGAGATTTATTTATAACTAACGATCTTATATTATAATAGCATTGTAACAATCACAGATTGTTACAGTGTTATCGTAAATGTTTAACCCATATATAATATATTCGAAAAGTATAATCGGCAATTTTTCAGATTCTAAAAGTATTGATGTAGCGTATTAAACTAGTTTTCTTATTGTTTTTCTCATTTTAATGTGATTTTAATTTTTTTTTTAATATTCCATTTAAAAATGATTTAAATATTAAAAAAAATATAGTTCTAGGATATAAGTCTGAAAAATGTTTGAGAAGCATTTAAAATTTAGTGGTTTTTGATGTGTCGTTAAATTTAAAATAAATTACGTATATCGGTTCCTAAAAATTACACTATTACTTTTTTTTTTATAAATAATTACATGAATCGAAACGAAATTTACAACCTTCCTGTAATTCAGCACACATTAAAAATATATTTTCATATAATATTAATAGAAAAATCAATTTTTGAATTTGAAAAATTTCGTATTCATAATTTATATATAAATACGAGTTATATTCGTAAATTCATTTTTAAATTTATATTTTGTTAAAAATAATTGTCCCGATCGAACTCTGGGGAACTATATCATTCGTTAGTTTGAGAACCGCTGATTTTTATTTTATTACACCGCATTTTAATTGTTGCGTAATTACATTTATGTTAAAACACACCCTAATCACTTTTACGTTTATTGTCGAATCAAAACACAAACGTCAGGGGATGACGTAATATGTGCGATATTTTTTAATGTTTGTTTTTTTTTTTTGGTTCCCCCTCCCCCTATTAAAATGCATTAATAATATTATTGTTCTTGAATTTGAATTTTATTTTGATTTATTCGAAATAATTTATATATTCGAACTCGGTCAATACAATAAATGATCGCTTAATCTATCGAGAAACTAATATTGGCATTAACCCCGTTGACATGTAGTTTAATTGACTGTTATTAATTGAAGTGATAAAATGCATAGATGGACAAATGGAATTGTAATTTGATATAAATTGTTCGAGATGGAATGAGAATTTTTAAAATTATTAATAAGTCTTAAAATTGATTTTTAACTCAAAATGAAAAACATCCCTTTAATAAAGTGAAAATATTTTTTTTCACTTTTCAAACATGACTCATATGAATTTTTGATATCAAATTGTGAATCATCTATCTAATCAATTTAATCTTGAGATTTTTTCAAAATTATACAAAAATATTTCAGCATGAAGAACATTTATAAATAAATATTTTTTTTTATTTATATATTAATAATATATGGAAATTTTACTTTATATATAACATAATATTTATTCTTTTTTGTCTGTTGATGATTTTTTTTTATTTTCAGCTTTCAGCAGCTTTACGATTTTGTATAAATTTATACGCGAATTTATTTGCAATGATGACGATTCGTCATCGAATTTAAATCTAAAATTATATATGTATATATATGTGCGTGTGTGATTTTTATATTTTATTCATTCACTAATAACTATCATTAGTATTATGGATTATTATGAAAAATATGCAATCCAATTACTGCTCAACATAATTGATATCCCGGATAATAATATTTTACCTTTGATATGTAAAATTTTTCAAATCTATTTCTATACAAGTATATTTATACATCAAGGACAACAATATTGATAAATGTAAAATTCTCACATATTCACACGTTAACGATTTACATTGTTATCAATGGTTTGATGTGATTTTCAAATGTGCCAATATAAATTGCGAGTCACGAAGCTATCATTGCATGAAACGTCCTATTTACGTTGTATTATTATCTCGACAATTGATACGTAACATCAAAACAGAAAAACAATAATATATATATATACACATAGTATATATGATGATATATTTAGAAATATATTTATATATAATTTAAAAAAAAACGAGTGGTTCAATATTGATTATGATATATATATTATATATTTATTGTTATAGTTGTGCCCGATACATTCTGCATTACCACACGTGATTATTCAGCTGATGTCGGCTCCAATATCACGATACCATGCGATGGACTATCGCAGCTGACAAACGTCGAGAGTGTAATGTGGGTCTTCCAGAGGAAAGGCGATAAAGAAGTAGTCAGACACGCTATCAAGGTAAAGAAATAGAATCGCTTATACTCTTAAAATTATTAGACGATTGATAAAATTACATATATTTATTTTATGCTAAATATGTAATATAGCAACAAGTGTTGATATGTGAAAAGGGTAGGGTCGGTTGAATACACTCAGAGACTGAAGAGTTGAAGTGCTCTCAAGAGTTTGTATTTCTGCGCAACTTGTTGATTTAAAAGGACCACTCTGATGTGAATTGTTGATGTTCATAATAAGTTAAAGTTGGACAAGAATTACTAAGATAATTTTTATTTTTATAATTATAATTCAGTATTGATTTAATAATTAACTATAGAAGAAATTTAGGATGCAAAGATACATTTGATCATAATATTTTTTTTAATTATGATTACCATAGCCATTAAGTAATTTCTATGATATATATCGTTCGGCTTCAAATTACTCAGTCGATTACTTTAGATTGAAACATAGAAATATTATATAGTATATTTATATAGTCATCAATTTATTAAATTACATCATTCTTTTACAGGACGATGGTAGTCTTACATTAAGTTTTGTAGACACGAACGATACCGGGATCTATTCCTGCACGGCAGATTTGGAAAATAGTAATAACAGTGTAATTATAGAAAATGCTCGCGTCACAATTAAAGGTGTGTAATATATTTTTTTTTTATAATATCATGAATATCCCTTAGGAATAATGATATTTGATTGATTAGATAAAATGTAGGATAAGCATGATATTGATGTGAATACAATATCTCCAAAGAAAAATAATAATAATATTTCAGATTATTTCCAATGTGTTTAAAATAGAAAGTACCATTATTTATTATAAATATTTTTTATAGAATTTTAATAGGCAAAAATGTGTTTAATTAGTATGTAATAAATACTAGATTAAAGATCTTAAAATACAGTCAGCAATTCATGTTTTTGAAGTAGAAAATTATATATATATATATATATATATATATATATATATATATATATATATAATATTGTATTTTTATTTAAATATATTGGTAAAAATTAGACTACAAAATTGAATAATGACACTTACTATTTTAAACTTTACAATTTTACAATAAACGGTGGGCATGTAAAATGATATAATATCAGAAATGAAAACCTTCTGTAGATTTTACCTGTTTATATAATTCTTACAGAAATTTCTACTCCTATTCTCCATATAATTATCTCCTTAAATTTTAACCTTTTTAGTATTTTAAATGTCAGTGGCGAAGGGTGACATTTTTAGAATGGACTTTTCAATATCTCTAAAGATGATTTAATTAATATTTTTATTTAACACTAAATCTACTACTATCGGTCAATTTGATCCTTTTCAAATTTAACATATTTAAACGTTATTTTATCGCTATCAGGCTATGGATACGATGATATTTATTAATTAATTCATTCAACAACAAATTGACTATTATCTACATTTAATTATATTTTATAGACAGGTAATTTTGACCGGACACAGTAGGAATAGGTAGATAAAAAGCGTCAATAGGTTTAGTGTTAATATTAAAAAAATATATATATAATGAAAATTGTATTATAGATATGAACGCTTCGCTACTGATAAATATAAATGTAAAAAAATTATATATATTAGATCTCCTTTTAAAATAAATGTTAAATATTTTATAAATGATATATATATTAACCGACAAACAAAAGTGCTCCCGGATATGTATTAATTAAATGTTATGTTGTTAGGTCCCCCACCACCCTTAGTAAATGTTTCAACCCACCTATCCACAATTTTGGGACTCATATTTTGGGATGTTGCCGGAGATGGTGGTTATCCCATAATTGATTTCACTGCACAGTATCGTGCTGCACAACCGCCCGAAGGCGAAACAACTTTAGAACCTTGGCGTCCAATTTCACCCAATCATATCAGTCCCAATGCGGTAATATATATATATATATATTTTTTGATGTTTTAATAAATTTAATATTTATACCAATTCACTTACACAAACACACACACACACACACACACACACACATATATATATATATATATATATATATATATATATATATATATATATTAATACATTATCCTTACAAGCATCAGTATTAATAATAATGATGTAATAGATATTCAATCATACCACTTTACCATGTTCGTGAACACATTGCCTTATGCATGAATACTCGAAATTAATATCTTTTGAATATGTAAATCGATAGTTCTGAAGCATGAAAGGCAATGAAAATTGTTATATCACCAATTCTTTGATGTATATTACATGTAGGTCACGTGGTCTTTTAATATATTACAACTGTTTTTCCAGGTATATATATATATAAATATATACAAATATTATATATTTATAAAATAATAAGTGGTAAATATAAGATATATATATATCTCAAAATAATAATACAAAAATTCTCTAAAGTATCTAAAATATAATTTATATGAATATTTTATATTAAAATATACACATATGGCGTTAGTCTTTTTAAAGCTATTATATATTTAAAAAAAAATCTATTACATTTATCGTTTATTTTCATACATTTCAATAATTAGTTGGATTTTTCAGAGGCAAATTGACGTTTATCATTTAATACCGAATACCAGTTACTGGTTCCGAGTATGGGCCACGAATGCTTTTGGATCTAGTATTCCTGTAGAAACTCTAAATCATACCCTCTACAGTAATGTAGAAAAAGGTATATTTATTATTATTATATATTATAATTATTAGTTTTTATTTTATAGTGAATGTTTTAGTATTTTATGTCTATTTTTTTTCATAGAAATAAAAAAATATATAGATCATCTATAGTGTAAATATTGACTAATGGTCATGATAAAAAAAATATGTATTAAATGCATAAAAACTAATTGAAAAATAAATAATGGATTATTATATTATATATATTAAAAAAATAGTCATATAATTATAAAACAATAAAATATCACTAGGAAGGAATAAATCATATTTAATAACCTTTAGCGACATGTTAAATATTTTATCATTATTGATTATATACATATAAAATAAATAATGATTATTATAGCTTTTACAGTAATAAACACTATTTGCTATTTTCATGATACTGATATTTTATATAATTATGCTGTTATGTTTATAACTAACCTTCAGATATATTTTTTTTTAATTTTAAAATATTCTTTTAATTTAAACCTATAACTTATTGATAATGCAATAAATAATGTACTACTGATTTAATAATTCTATATTTATATAATTTCATATTAAATTTAAAATGATATCTGAAATATTGAATGATATATATGTATGATTTTTTTTCTAGGCAATATGAAATATTTTTTATACTGCCAGGAAATTATTGTCTTCAATTGCTAGACCTTAAAATTATATTTTATACTATTATGTTGAATCTTCCCAGTTAACTTTTGGAATATAACTTAATAAAATGTTATATAAAATAATGCATTTCTAAAAATGCAATTGATGCCAATGTAATTCTCTAGGATTGTTGTTATTTAAGTTAACTAAACGTTCTCATTGGTGAAGAACATGCCTCTTTTTATAAGTTATGTTCTCTTTTTTATTATTAGTCAAAGTTTTGACAACCTTTTTTTCACATATTTTTTCTTCAAAATCTGGTCACTAAATATAATAGCGCATCACTGTTCAAATTAATAAAATAATATTTTCATTTTTTCCTCATTTTCATTGTGAATAATTTGATTACCATATTGTAATTTGCAATATTGTCTATTGATGATTATGTTTAAATAAAAATGAGATTTATCAACAAATATAAAATATATTGAATATGGAAACATTTTCAAAATTTTTCAGTATTTCAATAATCACATATAAAGTTATTATTTATCAATTGTCAGTGTTAATTAAAAAAAAAAAATAAAGTCTCAAACAACAACAATCGTCTTCCTGTTGATCATTCCCTCAATCTATGAACATTGTCTATATATTTTACAGAATTGGCCCGAGTTTTTCTGACGGGGGTCGAAACATTTGATACTCGTGTGTGGGTAGCAGCAGTCGCAATAGTCATGGGTACACTGTGCATATTAACAATTGGAACCTGTCTCCTGCTCTATAGGGAATGGAGAGTGCCTACCGGTGAGACAAATTTACACAATGCCGATATGAATCACTTGTTCTGAAAAATAAAAAACAAACAAAAAAAAAGAAAAGAAAACGTTTGCCGCCTTTTCTTTTTTTTTAAAAATTCTCCTTAAGTGTAACATATATTAATACTAACTACCATATTTAGACGTCCATTACGAATGCAACACTTTATAGACACAGACACTTATATAATATATTAATAATGCCTATAATATATATATACCATATTAATATTATTTATATTAACACAAATCTAATTGAGTGCAATAAATATAAATATGATATAAATGATGATTGTATGTATGTATGTGTGTGTGTGTGTATGTATGATAAATGATCACTAGGAAAAAAGTACACAAATTGGATAATAAAAAAATTGTAATAGTATTATTCAATTCATAATTTTAATTTAAAATTATTTTTATTATTTTACTTGATTTATTATTTATTCACTTGGTTGATTTAATGCGTTTTTTTATTATCGATTCTTAAACTCCTACAAAAAAAAATTAATAATAATATATTTATATATCAGTAGTCACTTGATTAATGAATTTTCTTAAAAGTAGTTGTGCTTGTTTTAGGATATTTTTTTATTTATTATAATAATGCTTTGTGATTTGTTTTGCATTTCTTTTTAATCTTTTAATTTCAACAGCTCGTTCGAATTCAGAGTGAGTCGAAAAAGTTATATTGGCATAATAAAGTTTACATTTCTTAATATATATATTTTTTAGTAAAAATATTTTAATATATATTCCATTATTTACAATTAGATTAACTTTTTTCTCGCTCTGTATACAAATTATATACATATATATATAAAAAAATAGCAATCAAAATATAGGAGTAGATTCAATTAATACATTAGTTTTATGAAAATAAAAAAAATTCGCTTGATTAATTATTATATTAAAAGTTATAATATTTTATTAATACGTATTATATTTATTATAAAGGTATACTATTTTTTCTCAACGAAAAAAAAAGAGCTGATCATTTTGCATTTGCAGTTCATAACGAGTTCGATTTAAGATTATGTCACGAATAGCGTGTTATAATAATCTCAAATTGGATTCTCATAATAGCATGATAATAAATACGAATATTGGATTGAAACGTTCTATCAGTATTATTCGTATTATTAACTAGAAAAAAAAAGACATTTTTACTCAAAATATTAAATCTTTAGATATAATTATACATATTTATGAATATTTCTATTTCAAAATTTTGGACCAACTATTTTAATATCTAACGCAACCGCATTTTTTCTAAAATTTATATTATTAATTTTCATATATAATCTTATATATATATATATATATATATATATATATATATATATATATATATATATATATATATATATATATATATAATAAAAAAATAGTTAGACTCTTTTTAAAAAGCCAATATTAGAAAATTTCAGTATTATTTATATAATTCAAGCACCATGTTCATATATTGAATTTATAATATAAAATATACCATATATAGAGAAGTAAGCTTTAAAATTGACCAAAAAAGTACAATCATTCAAAAATAATTATTCTTCAATTTTGAATGTACTTAAAACGTTTATTTGAACTTTTAATATAATATAATTAAACATATATGTCAAAAGACAATTAAAACAATAAAATAGATAATATTTACATAAGAGTATTTAAATGTTTTTCTTCCTTTTTAACCGTTATTATGAAATTTAGATAAAAAGGTAATTTCTCATTGCGTATTATTGAATTAGATTTATGAAATATTATATTTATTATAAATTTATATATATATATATATATATATATATATATATATATATATATATATATATATATATATATATATATATATATATATATATATATATATATATATATATATATATATAAATGCTAGTTTATAATAATTAAATTATATCTTAAAGTATTAGAAATCCATTAACGAATAGGATTTTTCTAAGCATGATAAAACAATCTAATCGTTGAAAAAACTTTATAGTTCAGATAAATCGTTCAAATATATAAAAAGTATTTTATATTAATAATAAGAATTTCCTTCCTTTATGGAATATAAGTGATATATTCTTATTCCATTTAAAATATATTTGCAAAAATGTATGTCATTCAAATATATTGATTTTTTTTAATTTTTCAAGAAAATTTATAATTGATTATATGGAATGGTATTAAAATATTTATATTATAAAATTGGGCTTCTCTTTTTATATTATAGATTTTTAAGAAATAGTTCTTCCGCTACTTTTTTCAACAGTATTTAGTATTTTTAGGTATTAATAGTATTTTTGAATGAGAAACATTTTTATCAAATATTAAGTGCATTTTAAGATTTTTTATCGATTAAATAGGGATATGAATTTGTTTATAATATTAAATTAAGTTTTCTTACAATATATTCATAATGATCTAATGTGAGAAATTTCCTTTTCAACTTCTATAGTATTATAAAATTGATCATTTAAAGCTTTTTTAAAAAAATATATATATTAAAATATTTATTTAAAAAATCAATGCACGGCATTCGCTCACTGGTGTATTCTATCTCTCTTCTATCTTTATCTGCACACATGCATCTGCCTACTGCACATCATCTTTGAAAATGCTGATCTGAATCTTATCGACATCTTTTGCTGGATTCTCGCCTGTACTATTTCACTGATGGTGAATCGCTGTTGTGGTGTGGCACCGGTGATGGTTAAATTTATATAACAGATTCGGACGAAGAGCAAGACGTGATGGAGTTAGTGCCTAATATCATACTGAATCCGGGTTTCGATGGCCACCTAAGAAACGAAGATGGAATCGGTGAATCGCCGGCCACTGTTATAATACGCTCCAATGGAAAATATTCCAAAGCAAACGGATCAGCAGAACCGAGAAAGGTTTGATTCTCATCTATACTTAACCTCAGGGTGTTTTATTGCTCGGAAAAACAATAATGATTATTTTTTATCGTTATGTTTTTTTATAATATATTTGTTTTTTTTTTTTTTTTGAAACGTAAAAACGATCGAATGGATGTGTAATTTTTAGATAATGCGAAAAGAAGCTGATTAGTTCTCGTTCGTAATGTCCTCGTATATTTGTAAAATGTTTTTAGATATTATTCTTTATTTTTTATGTGAGTGTAGTGAGATATGTATATTTTATTATATTAAACTTATGTCTGTATCCAGACGAAAAAAACATTATTAGCAATGGTAATGTGTATTATTATTTTTGATGCTTCAAAGTGAGATTAACTATTCAGATTTTTAGGCTAGGTTAGGTTTTGTACTTTTATTGTGCTTGTATATTCTTGCTTATTATTGTTATTATAATTTTAATATTTATGAAAAAAAAATATATTTATTTATTTTAATTTCTCTAAAGCCATATTGGTAAATGTTTTAAAACATGAATTAGACAAATATATGATAATTAATTCTATTAATATATTTACAACTTATAATAATCGTCACAAAATTTTATTTAAAAATTAATTTACTTTATTATTTATAAAATTATTATATAAAAATCTAAACGTAGACAATATAAATTATTTCAAAATTAATATCAATATCATAATTTTTAGCGTTTGTGATGTTATAAAAAAAGTTTGAAAAGTTATATTTAATTAGTAGTTTCAGAAAGACCGTTATATTTATATTTTTATTTAAGTCATAATCTTGCTACGCCACTGCTGAAAGTCATTGTGTAAAGCGGTGTTTTTATTATAAATAAATCTTAATTCATTAGAATGAAAGATGAAAAATGATATTGACAACGAGGACAGAACGAGTCTATGATGCTGAAGATATTGATATTTTTATATGTATAAAGAAATAAATAAAAATAAAAGTGTTCCATAAAACCCTGAGGTGCTTCATAAATATTATATATGTATGTATATTCACGTGCTTAAATATTATACATATGTATAATTAACATATCGGTGATGGGTGGTTTTACATCAATTTTCTGTGCTTTAAATTGTTGTAACCTGGATCATGCCTCATTTCATTACAGACAATGAATATATATTATATATTTATTAAGCTACATTAATATATATATGATATGAAATATATATGGTTGTAATTATTGAACATGTTATGTGTATTGATTTGTGCCTTTAATAAATATATTTTTGCCACGAAATGCCGCATATGGCTGTGCTTGAATAGCCGGATAGACTTAGTTTGCAAAAGTAATAAAAAAAAATAGTTTACATCTCATAAATAGTGTCTTAAATTAGTTTTTTAGATATTACTTTTTTGATGAATAAAAGGCACACAATAGTACTAATTTATTATATGAATTGACTGAAAGATTTAAAAAAAAAATAGTATATTGAATAAGCAATATGATATTTTTAGATTACACTAATATACTTTATACACGAATCTAAATTGTTTCGCAAAATGATGATTAAAATAATAATAATAATAATAAAAACAATGTATTTTTGGGGGATAGTCTTATGTGATTGTTTGATATATGTGTTGTTTATGTATGTATTGGGTGGAGTGATAAAACTTCTCTTTCTTTGAAAAAAAATCTCAGAAAGTGAAATTATGACTACATCTATATTTTTGTATAAATTAGATTTTAATTTGTCAAAAGAAGTTTTTTTAAAAAATTCAGTATTAACAATACTGAAAATTTTCAACATTTTATTTCAATATCATTGTTTATTCAAAGAAAAAGTCAAAGTTGTATAACAAAATGATAGTAGATTGAAAAAACTTTTTTTTATATAATTTTATCGTTATTAGTTGTTTATCTGAAAATAAATAACACATTATTTTGCATTATGCAAAATATATTTCAAAGTGGGAATACAAATTTATTGAAGAAGTCAAATATATATATATATATATATATATATATATATATATATATAATGATTTTTTTACTGAAATCAATTGAAAATATTTTAAAATATGTATATATATATTTATATATACATTATTTATATTATTGATAATAGTAATCTAATATTTAAGCTATTCGTATAAGACGACTCATTCGCTTGTGCGTTTATATCAATCTATGGTTGATTCTAGAAACAAGCCATTAAATAATAATTATTTTTTTGTTATTGTTCAATTTTAATATGTATAATAATGATATTTTATTTATACATAACCTATATATTAACATAACCTAACCTACATTATCAGTAATACAATGCATTATTACTTAATCTACTGAATTCTATTTATTTACTTTGTTACACTTTCAATCAATAAAACTCAATGAATATTAATATATTTATTTTTTAATATCAAATGAAAATTTATAGAAATCTACTAATATTAACAGCGTTTGATATAATAGCCTGTTTTTAGAATCAACCAAAATAAAATATTACTTTGCGCATCATAGTTTTAATTTATGGCTAATTGTAAGCTCGTGTTTTTATTTATTTATTTATTACATAAATATATATATATATATATATATATATATATATATATATATTCAACGAATATGCGTCAATTTTATAATCGGCACAATGCTTGATTTAGTATATTAAAATTAAATTTGTATGCATTTATCATGCTAGTGTAATTATTTTAACCGCTGTGTAATAAAAGAACTGGTGCTTTTACTTTTTTTTTTTACTAAACTAACAAGTTCAATTTTAGTTTTATATACAAACGAATGATTCTCAAAGTTTATGTCTATTATAAACTTGTAAACACAGTATTTTCTATACTTAACGATGTTATAATCAATAATTATAAAGTTGCATACACGACAATATATTGATAAATATTTTTATTGTAATTGTCAAACCGTTTTAAGACTATGAAATTAATATTTTTTTTTATAAACAATGTATTATAAGGTTATATTATATATCAAATGACTATACAGCTAATAAATAAAAATGTGTTTATAAATTATGGTGATGAAATCGTTAATCAGGTGGATAGCATGTTTTCAGGAAAGGCTTAAATATTTCATGGATTTAATATTCTAATTGAATTTTTACATCATAAAAATGTGTCGTGTATGCATTTTCACAATATTAAGAGAAATGAAACTGTACTGTACAAATAATAAAAAAAAAATATATATAGTACTGATATTTTGTATGCTAATACATATTATCTAGGTTTTGAAAGCCTGCAAAATTTATTAAGAATAATCACAGCAATGTGTATAATGTTTGTTATTGCCTTTTAGCTAGTTTAGTTAGAATTCACCATTCCATAGTGCATTAGTTTTCTGAATAAAAAAAAATAGATAAAGAAAAATGTTTTTAATCTATTGAAAAAAAAAATGTTTCAATGTAGTTGAAAATATTGTGTAAAATGATTTTAAGTTCATTTATTTACTATTTTTTTTATTATAAAATTTCGTATAAATATAATAAACACATTTTATATAAATAAAATCACATGATAATATACCATTGCTCTCCGATGAACGTTCACAATTTTTCGTTCTCCGATCGAATAGAGCATCATTGACGATTCTCATCAATGGCAAAAGAGCGCATGAATTTTTTTCACTATTTTTATTTTACAAATGAAGATTTTGTAGAATATTTGTAATACTTATGTAATAATCATTATTATTATTATTATATTTTGTTGGTAGTTTTTAACTTATATATTTGTTGAAAAGTTATCGCTGTTTGGCTTAAAGTCTAAAATATCTATACTCTGCATGACAGTCGTAGTGTTTCTTTCGATGAAACTCTTGCTTCTTGACTTTTTCTACATATTTTTTTTACATTTTTAATTATGAAAATATATATAAAAAAATGGTTCTCACACTTTTTTCGTAGAGTGTAATATTTTATAACGATTTTTACGGATGAAAAATTTTCTGAATACATTTGAAATTAATTAGTAAATTAAATTTTATATGCATGCAATTTTTTTCACATTACATAATGTATTTTTTATAAAATGTTCCTGTTTTTTTCAATACCCAAATTTGATTTTTATTATATATATTTTTTAAATGTGTTTAACAGCATATTTTATTAACTTATGTGTTGAGTATGTTTTTTTTGATAATTAAAAATTAACTTGCTAAATCACATGTTCTATATCTTTTCTAAAAAGTATGTATTTTAACTTACTTTTAAAAATTTTCTATCAATTTATAATTTTTTATTATCAATTTATAATTTTTTAACTTATGTGTTGAGTATGTATTTTTTGATAATTAAAAATTAACTTGCTAAATCACATGTTCTATGTCTTTTTATATTATATATATATATATATATATATATATATATATGCAGATTTTAAAAAATGATTTATATTTTAATATTATTTCATAAATGTTTTTTTGCTATAATATAAATATATATTGATAATTTTTCATAATATATAATTATTTATATTGCAGATTAGTCTTAAATACATCACTTATCACTATCTTTCAATCACATGTATGTAATATTTATGTAATTCATTTTATATTATATAATTTATAAATGTATAAAAATAAGATTTAAAATTTTAAATTCATATATAAAGGAAAAGAACAAAAGATAAGGATAAATGTTAATGAGGAGTCTGAAACTTAAAAAAAATAATAAAGCTCAAATTAAATATAAAATGTATATGAAACGTTTATAGAAATCTATAAACATTGAACGAAAGTGAAGTCTCATTAAAACAAAGTATTTTTTCATGATATATAAAAATTATGCCGATCATTATAAACTAAGATGTGAAGTTGGAACAATTGTTTATATGTATCAAAAAAAAAATGTTATATTTGGAATATTATTTTAGTTTACTTCATTAAATTTATTATATAGTTTCGATAACTTGAATTTATTATTAATTGATAATGCTATATAAATATTCAAACTTCAATACTGACGTCACATCTTTAATATATATATATATATATATAAATACATTGAAAATATGTAACTGCATAATATGAAAATATATATAAATTTTACTTTGATGTGGATTATATCATAAAATACATAATTTTCTTAAGAATTTTGTATGAAAAATGCACGTAAACATACATATTTTATTACACATAACAACATAATTTTAAAGTAGACTAGTCTTTCATATCATTATAAGTCATTGTTCATTTCATGTATACAATATAATGGATATATATATATATATATATATATATATATATATATATATATATATAATACTACAAATGAGACATGTTTTGGAGACGTGAAGTTTAAGAAATATCTGCATTTTGCAGTAATGATAAGAATTCGTTTAATAGTTATATTTGAATGATGAAAAAAAAAATAAAGAAAATATGCTGTAATTTTTATTTTTTACCGTTGTGTATCATATTAAGGCTGATGATTGTTTAATCAGTATTATGTAATTTTATGGATTAATTATTATCGTGTATAATTTTTGTGTAAATGTGATTGTTTTATAATTTTTGAGCAAGAGAAAAAAAAATGATACTTTTCAAAAGATGTTTTTAAATGAATGTAAATCATACACAATTATGTACATTGATTCAAATAAAACAAATTACGTACATTTTTAATCGTGTGTTTTCATTTAATCGAATCTAATGACGAATTTTGAAGATTCTTTTTATTTACATCAGTCATGTATTTTTTTTTCATATTTTTACATCTTTTGTGCGGATTACATAAAAAAATTTTGTTTCTATTTGTCACATAAAATTCGTAAAAATATAATTGTCTCAAATTAAATTATTGCAAAAAGTCCAATATTAAAATATATTATGAATTATACCAGCGTTGATTTAACAAGTACATATATAAAAATATAAAAATTTAATAAAATAGTTTTTTCTGAATTTTAATAAAAATCTTGTTCTCCTGTAATAGAAATATCGTATCGAAAAGATTATTTCTATTAATTAAAATGTATGAAAACGATCGAATGATGAACTTTCAAAATATAATGCTGATATTCGTACAGATCATATATTATAAACATTGTTTTATTTTTTTAGAATGAAAACGAATATCAATATTATTTGAAGTCACTTTGATGTTAGTTTGTTTCGAACGATTGTTCGGTATAGTCGTGTATTTGTAACATTAGCAATATTCGGTGCCCGTTTGCTTTCTAGCGCTATGACATCCGCAATTGTCGATGAACTTTTTTCATTTTTTAACATTTCTTTAATATTATGCTGTATGATTTTATTTTGTGTTATATCATATCTTCGAAAGTTTTTCGCTCCGAAAGACATCATCATATCGTCTCTGATTTCTTCCGTTGAAGATATATTGCTTAAGAACCAACTGAAAATGAGTAACGATATTTCAAATTTTCAACGATATCATAAAACCGTCGTCACTTGTCCGGTATGTTATTTTTTTTTACATGTTATATTTTAGCATTTCTATTATATTCTTATATCTGTTTATAATGTTTTGAATTATTTGTTTTTAATATAGTTTATCATTATATCCGTCACTAATTAAAATGTTTTTTTTTTCATTAATGTAAATTTAAGTAAGTCGCTTTACCGGTCGAATGACTATTTTAACTATTATTTCTCAATATTTTTTGAATCATACAAAGTATTTCCAAATATTTGTATGTACATATTAATAATAATTAATCAAAATATAGGCTCTAGTATTATATTTGACTAAGTTGACTTTAGAAAACAGCAACATAATTTCGTAATTGCTAAGTGAAATAGAAATTTTATTTTAATCCAAAAAGAAATGCCATAGAAATCTATAATTAAATAAAATTGAAAAATATGAATAAAAGGAATCTATTCGAAACTTTACCTTAGCTTACAGATTATTTTATATTGATCTTTAATACGAAATTTGAATTTAAGACAAATCTAAGGTATTACTATATAAATAGTTTTTTTTATAAAATTGTAACTTTTTCCTTTTTCAAACTAAAATTTTATCATAAGATCTATTATATATATTAGATAACGTATTATTTTATTGTTTTTATTTTAGATTAAATTAAGATCACTGGTAGAAAATATATATTCAAAGGTAGTTTATAATGCAGCATATTTAAATCATTTAAAGGAGATGGAATCAAAATTGCATACATTTCAACTTGCCTCGAAACAAGTATTATTTTTAAACTGTTTCAAAAAAAAGTCTTTTTATCTGCAAAATTAATATGTAAAAATTATTTTACAGCTGAATTTCAGAGAAGTCTTGATTTCGAAGATGAATCATATTGGTGAATTATTGGATTTTGACTGTCATATAATACATTCAGCTGTTATGTATCTTGATATATATATGGATATAAATGAACAAATTCCTGAAATATATATAATTAATGTAACATTAGGTTGTTTGCTTTTGGCAAGTAATAATCGTTTTAATAATATTGTTAATATAAATTGATGTTTTTGTATCAGATATTAATATTAATTTATATCGATCGACAGCCAAGCTTAACTTGGAAAGAAAAGAACGTTCTTCTTACCTCATGATGTGTGAAATAATTAACGCAGATCCAATTAATAATGAAGATTTAATTCTATTGGAACTCGACATTCTGAAGGACATTGGATGGAATCTTTTATTGCCAAATATAGCAACGTTTTGCTGTTACTTCAGCGCACATTCCACCATCATGGAAGATGTGGAATATTGGAAAGTACAAAAACATAATAAGAATAATACTTTACAAATGTCACCGAAAGAAACACTGTTTAAGTGTTTGAACAGTGAACTTGACGAATATCTTAAATCATCATTGAAAGGTAAAATCGGTATATATTAATATACTTTGATTAATTATATTTTTTTACATTGTGTCGTTTTAAATTGTTTCAGATATATATTTTTCTCAATTTCCTCCATCTCTTGTGGCTGCTGCATGCCTTCTGGGTGCCAGAGAATCCATTGGAATCAGTCCGTGGTCTGATAATCTTCAAAATATGACGACTTACAAATATGAAGAAGTGGAACCCATAGCATTCCATCTTAGGATGTAAATATTATACATATATAAACAATGTATTATATAAATATACGTATATAAACGATGCACATTTTTAAATATTATTTATTTTTTTTTAGGTTAATTCTAGAAGAAGCTAAAGAAAAAAGATTTAAGAGTATATCTAAACCTTTTTCATTTGAAGATCCAGCATATGCTAAAGGTATTTCAAGAGTCACTACTTTTAATCGACGTGCAAAAATCATAGAAGATGAAATGTACTAAAAGACTGTATTAACCTTAGCTTTCATTGTTAAGCATTTTTTTAAAAGAACATTTTAAGAATGGATATTTTCGTTGAGTTATATTAACGCTAATTAGTATATTTAGAGACAGTATTAATCATCTTAGTATATGATATTGTTTATTAACGATTAAAAATTTAATTTATATATATTCATTTATATTAAATGTGATATTAATGTACTTCATATATGTACTGTTTTTATAATACTTAATTCTTTTATACTAGTCATTTAAAAATGCATATATATAGACAATTTTATTATAAAGTTTTGCAAGAAATGGCTGTGATCGATAAAAGATATAAATTGTATGAATGATTATACATTGTAAATTTTTCTCTTGGTATATTTATTTATAAATACGAATATTATTTAATATTAAATAATTCATTTGAAATGGTTTTGATTTTAATGATCATGCAAATAAATAATAAAAAAAAATATTTATTTCAACGCTTTGTAATAGAATTGGTATATAGTCATTTGCTAATTGCCTTTCAAAATTATTAATATACACTGGAATAATGATAACTTAATTTTGGAATATTTATGTAAGCAATAAAAATTCTATTAGTTTGTTAATCCTTGAGGCTATTACTTGTAAATGAAATTTAAGTATGCATTTCATACTAGTCAAATTAGTTGATTTACAATAATGATCTTGATATAAATATTTTTCTTTATTTACATTGTACACAAATACATTGTACGTAATAAGCAGAGTAAGGATAAATAAACAATATTTCTCAACAATTAGTTGAAATAAAAAAAGTTTCATATTAAAAAAAATGTCGATTGATGAATACGATATGTGAAAAAAAAATTCGAAATCGATTTTTTTCAATAAAAGCATGACCACTTAGAATATTTAAACGAGTGAAAATGAAAGAAAAATACTAAAAAAATATTACTTCAGAATTAAATTTGTATTTTAATTTTTATTTTTAAATAAAATCAATTTTTAAGGATTACATTTGCTTTGACAACAAAAATATTTGGTTTCATTTTATTAAAAAATATCACTTACAAGTTTTGAATATATATATATATATATAAATATATATATGAAAATACCCTTTTCTTTAGCAATATTTAACTATTTTTTAAAATTTTAGAATAAGTTATGGTCGTAATAAATGGTGTTTAAGTTTTATAGCTGTCATATAAATGGCTGGCGTTTGACAGTTGTGCCGCCGGCGTGGCCTTCAAATGGAGACGAGGTTTTATGAAGGTTGCGGCCGCGAAGGACCGATTCGATGTATATTTCTTTGTGAATTCCATCCAATTGCTGGACCCAAAGTTTCTTGTCAGGTACGATTGTTATTTTTTTTTATATAAATTAACCCCGATTATTATATGTTTTTCTTTGGAATGAATCATCATTTTCTTAGAATATCTGTATTAACAATAAATGTTGCAAATATTTTTACATATTTCATTTCGTAGTTGCATGTACGTAAATATATTGTACATTTTCTATAATTTTCTATACATAATTCTTAATATAAAATATTAATTGAGAAAATATATTAATTGTATTCAAAATATAAATTTCAGTTTCCAGATGAATATATTTCTAAAGAGATATTTGATGCAATTAATGTATATATTATACCAAAACCGCCATTACAGAGATGTCTCATGACCATGTAAGTCAATTATTGTATATATTTTAATTGTTCAAATTATACCTATTTTTTTATTATAACAATGAAATATCCGTGTTTTGCATATATTTATTTTTTATGGTATATCATGTGACAAGAAATCGTTTAATATAATATTTTTTTAATTATATATTTTTATAGAAATGCTCTTGGACATAAAATAATCGGATATCCAGTGCGTATAGAAAATCCTCGATATGAACGAAATGCATACATGTTTAATTTATGTTTTGTATGCGACACGTGGGCAAGAACAGTTCAGTACGAACCTGTCGTCAAAAAACTTGCCGAGCATTTAGTAATTTTATATTCAGCTTATTTATTGTTGCATTATTTATTATGATGACGGTAAATTTTATAATTGATTTTTTTTCCAAAGACAACAATGGAAGAAGAAAATCGGTTTCTATCCGATGCGGCAGTAGGTGGTTCTAAACTTCCAACATTACTGGCTCATTTGCTTTATGATCTTAACACGCATAAAACAGCATCAATAGTTGGTCAGCAGTTTTACATGTACATTTTTTTTTAAATTTATATTTAATATGCAAAAAATTAAATTATTTCGATATTATTCAGAGGGTGAGACGATGATGCATTTAAAAGTTGTGGAAGTATGGCAGGACGTGCCGCCCGTTCGAGATCACGATGTTCCAGTATTACTTAAACCCCTTGAATTCGAGCCAAATTGGGATCTGACTTCTACGCAGGTATTATAATTAGTCATTTAGATTAAGTATTCATTTGCATTTTAGTTATTAGTTTTTGAATGACGAAAAATTTATATCGATTTATATATGCATTAATAAAATCAAAAATGTAATTTAACAAATTTTGCTGTGTATTTATATGTGAGATTTTTCTCAGTGTGGTCCATTAAAAAAAATAATTCAACCTATGGGTTATTCAATATTGAACAGTCCTAATTTAATTAATTTTGTTAAACAGGTTCTACCGTTAATTGATGGTTATAATCATGTATCCAAAATAGCTGCTGAGGCTGATATAGAAATCACATTAGTAAAATCCTGTATTCAGAACCTTGTATATTATGGTGTGGTATGTATTTTTTTAATTATTTATTAGATAATATATACTTTCTTTTATTTTTAATTTTAATTGTCATAATGTTAATATTTTTCTTATACATTATATCAATTGTTAATATTAATGTATTATGAAGTATTTAATAGTAATCGCATTTAATTTATTATATATATTTCATATGTTTACGAGGTCAAATAAAATAAATAATTATCTAGATAAAATATTTTTATATTGTCAGATGAAATATTCAAAAACATGTCACAAGTCGAAGGACCGCACTTTGCCCATGATTGATATAATATATATATATATATATATATATATATATATATATATATATATATATATATATATATATATATAGAAAAATATTGCCAAAAATATGATATGATCTATAAATTTTTACGAATAACATATAATTTCGATATAATAACGTGAAATTACAAACAAACAAACGATAATGACATTTATATATTATATTAATTTTAATTAGCTTACTTTTATTTCAGGTATCTTTAGTTCCTATATTGAAATATAGCAATATATACAGGGGAACTCCCAGTTTACAGAAACTATTCAAAGATATTAATTTACAAAAGGAATGTATAAAATACGTAACAACCGGCACAACTTTACCAACGATAAAGGATATATTGCAAATATATTGCGGTTTATTGCAAGGAAGCACGCTGAAATCGGTGTGCATCAGATTTTCACCGAGTACAAAATTCATAGACGAACGAAAACTGATCATATTCGGCCTATTGCACAAATTGATCAGATGCCTTAGAAAGTATCCGATCTATGTAGGAAATCTATTAGATAGTGATAAACCTATCGACAGTCTTCGTCGATTATTCACCGGCACACTGTGCATCGATAGGATTTGTTGTATAACAAACATAGATCTGATTCATCTAGAGCAGTTAATAGAAAACGATCCGAATGTATCAGTTGTTTGGCGATAATAATCAGTATTGTATTATGATTTCGTATCGTTTAAAAAATAAATAAAAATATTCAACAGAGTAAATTAATGAAAAAATTTAGATCTTTATATACATGGATCGCATATTCAATATTTGACTGTTTTCAAAAGAAAAAAAAAACGATGTTTTAGTTTACTTCTAGAACGAATTGTGATGAAATAGTATATGATTTTTTTCGTTGCGAAGAAATCAATCGTATTTTATGTTTTATATTTGCTATTTGAAACTAAGTATTATTTTTATATGTCAAATGTAAAATATGTATTACATTTACGCATTTTGAAAATGAACTCGCCTTACGGTTATGAATTGTCGTCGGTTATTAAATTTTAAAATTCAATATTGAAAAAATATCGTTTTCGACGTGATTTATAAATATAATTAGTTGAAATATTTAAAAATGTTAATTATTTGGAACGGGTGCTGTATATGGTGTTAATTAATTTATTATAAAGGTTTTTTTAAGCGTTTTAGAATATTGTTTGGTATGGGAATATTCTATTTTTTATCTATTATTATTTTGAATGCGTAATTGCAGATCAAGAACTTTTATCCGTGATTCCATAATCCAAATTTTCAAAAATTTGTTCAGCATAACATAATAGATGACCGGATCAAATCTAGTAATTTATATATTACTAAAAATTCTCATTTATACAATGGATTGAATGCATTTATAGGACTTTTGGGTAAGAGTTTTGAGATCTACTTTAACTAGAAGACTGAAAGAAAATATGAATATGTTTGGAAATATATTGAAATATTAGTATTTCTGTAATAGTATTATACGAAATATTTATACATTTGTGCGATATTTATTTATATAATTTTTAATGTAATCGTTTAGGATTTTTTTTTCTCGTATACAGTGAACTAAAAATATCATTCTTCGAGTATTACAAAGATTTTAGTATTTTCTTTTATCTTTTTTTTTTTAGTTATATGTAATCCACAAATACGAGGTATATTTATCTTTGTTATTTAAACCTTTAACTAAATTTGTATATATAGTTTGTTAATTGTCTATTTCAAAATTATAACGTTAAAACGTGTGTATGTTTCAAATTAAAAGTTTTATACTATTATTGTGTGTAATAATAAACACACTGTTATTGATAAATGTGCCACATAATGTGAGTTTTCAGTATATTTATTTAATTTCTATTAAAAATTTACAACATTTTCATTTCACAAAATATAATATTTAATAATTTAATATAGAAATTTTGAAAATTGTTTTAATCTTTTTTTACTAATAAAAAAAGTTCATTTCCCATACGCAGACGATTACTTATCTGTTATTATAAAAAAAGTTACCTGATAAATATTGTTTTTTAATTAAAAGATTATATATATATATATATATATATATATATATATATATATATATATATATATATATTATTGTCACATTATTTTGGGAATTATGTGTTTGCACTTTTAAAATTTTTAATAATTATTGTTCAAGTACTTCTTGTGATTATTCAATAACAAAGATATATCGTTTATATTAAATTAAATTCATTCAAGAATAAAAGACGGAAATTTTTGTATAATTTTACTAAAATATTTATATATGCTTTATTGAATGCAGTTTTTATGATTGTGATAAAAATTTAACATTTTTGAATAAATATCAATTGGTAATGGTTAACTATTAGTTTTTAGCGTTACTTATATAAAATATTAATTCGTGTGATTTAGCCAATTATTATTTTTTTATGTTTTTATTCATATTTAATATTTATTTTAATAATAAATCGAATGAATTGATGGGTGATTTTCAACCAATATTCTGTGAAATATTCACTGGTTTAATTTGATATGTTTTATTGAAAAAAATCATATTTATGAATAATATACATTTTACAATTTTTAAAAAGGTTGAAATTCGATAAAATAGATGGTAGAAGTATGTGATAAAAAAATAATAATATTCCAGTTATATATGCATTAATCAAATTTTTAACACTTCAAATGTATCATTTATATATAACTTTATAATGTACATTTTGCTTTAATATATATATTTTTTCATGTGTATTGTATTGTAGTGATTCGTTTATCAGTATTATTTAATTTTTGCAATTAGTTTATAATCATAATTACCAGAGCATGCTTTATAAGCATTACGTTTGCATTATGTTGAAACCGTTAATGTAAACTACCGATTGTTCGTTATCCATGTTTGGAAAGTATATTTTAATTAAAATTCTGAACGACGTTATATATTATATGATAATATCTATTTCATAATTCGATAAGATTATTTTTGAAAATAACAAAAAAAATAATAATATTGCATATATGAATGCATATATTTGTACCAAATAAATTTTAATAAAACTTACAGAATTTCATGTATTTTTATTTTTTAATAAATGTTTTATTAATGTGTAGACAATATAGAAATCCGATTCAGGGGTTGATCTTTTTTTTTATTTTTATTGAAAATGATTAAAATTTCAGAATACTGTTTTAAAATTGCAAAATTTCCACTCCAATCTGATTTTTATTATCAAAATATTCTTTTGATTCTATAATATAATATAATACCAGTGTTTATAATGTTGCATTTTTATCAGTTATTAATAAAAATATATGTATGTATATCAAAAATAATACACGACGCCATCTTTTTTTTATTAAAAACATTTTATTAATGATACTTTGTTAAAATGCATATAAGGTCTTTAATAAATGTGTATATATAATATACGTAAAATTTAATTACGAATCTGTAATATAAAAGTTCAGCATTCGTCTAATTTTTTTTTCTTTTAAAGTACATCATCGAAGAGAGAAAAAATCTAATAAATTATAATAGAAGAAAAAATAAAATAATAATAATAATAATAATAAACAAAAATATACACAACAAAGTTTTTTCTTTCAATATAATATGTACGTATTGATAAGATCATAATATATGTAATTTTTCTTTAAAATATAGGAATATTTACAACATACAAATATACAACAAATTAAATAACATATTAAATACTCTTCGATCCAACTTAATGTCTGATCAAATAATGAGGATTTATAATTAACAATATAGCCTTTCTTCGTTTTTCTTTCTTTTTTTTAAATAAATACACAGGATATTATAATGTGATAATGATAATAATTATAATAATGATGATAATAAGAGTAGTCAAATATACTAATAAATCCTTACAACTACACATCTCACATATATAAACTATATATAATTTATCAGTGGCGTGCAATTGATTATCAGAACAAAAAATATTATATTGGGATGTTATATCGAGGAATTGTTGAATAAAAAAAATCTTAATAATATAGAAAATTATTTCGGATGTTTATATATTTTTTTTATTGAAAAAAAAACAATTTGCACGCACCTGATATTATATATTAAAATGTTATTATTATAACAGGTAACATTCGCCAAACTTCACAACTTTACTGTTCAATGATAAATAAGCAAGTTTACTTATATTAGTTATGATCAATCCTAATCTAGGCTATTCCATATAAATTCCAAGATTTCACCGATAAAAGAAAGTGTAAATCATATAAATGGAATAGGAACTAGAAATTCGTTACATATTATCTATGATTCAGTGGCGTTATGTGATTTTTTTTTATTCATTTGAAAATGGTATTTACCTTCTCTTAGTTTTTTTTCTACATATTTCTTATTTTTTCATAAACAAATGTTCTGTAATTTATTACATTATTCGTATATATTGAGCCTAAATTAGGATTTTAAATTCAATAACGATATTTGTTGTATTAGACAATTATTAGTTTTGTTTTATAACATAGTTGTGTATTTATTCAATTTCTATTTCACATGATAAACACTTAATACTATAAAATAGGCCAGCAATTATAGTGTCATTATTATTATTTTTTTTAATTATTGCGCAGAATAAGAGCTTTGGAAGACGTCAATTCCATCAAAGCACAATTTCTTCTTCTTTTTTTCTTCTGTCAGGATAATTTTACACAATAAGATAAATATATATATATATATATATATATATATATATATATATATATATATATATATATATATATATATATATATATATATATAAAAGCTTTAAAATTATGGTCAAATACGAATTTTGAGAATACACAATACTATCTACTACTTCCATTACACACAACGACTTGTAAATTATTATTTTTTTTCCTTAAATAGTTCTCTCACTATATGAGTATAACAATATAATTACGTTTAAATAACTTACACCAAAAGACTGGACTGATAAATAAAATCTCAAATCAAAAAAAAAACAGTTTAAAATTCCCATGAGAGTTTCTGATTTGGTTCAAATAAGTACAATTTTGAAAATTAATTACAATCATATTTTTTTTATATTTATTATAAAATACATATTATCTAAGTAATTTTTTTTTTCAGTATAATTATTATAAAAGAAAACAGTCATTCCGAACTATTTGAAGTCATTCAATTGATCGGTGCTCAGCAGTCCATTTATTTTTCCCTACGATTATTGTATATTTGAAATACGATACAAAAACCACCCCTATTTTTTTTTTTATCAAAATCGACTTTAAAAATCGTGTAAAACAGCAAAATATTGTACTACTTTTTATTATTTCGTCTAAAAAATTGTAATTATATTATTATAAATAGTATTAAATATATAAAAATCTTCTAAAAGACGAATTTCACACAATTCGATCATCGTTTGTCAATTTAATCTACAGTGAAATTTTATATCAAAACAGTGGTCAAATTTCAATTAGAATTTTATTATATTAAATATGTAGAAGATTAAAAAGATTGAAATTGTAAATATCATCGAAGACTAGTACATTCAATATATATATATATATATATATATATATATATATATATATATATATATATATATATATATATATATATATATATATATATATATATATATATATATTCCTGAAAATTATGAGAAGTGCACGGTTTTCTTTGATCTATCAGAATCATTGGTGTATGGCAGTCAAATTATTTACACAATATTATATATATATATATATATATATATATATATATATATATATATATATATATTGATAAACGGTTGTGTGCAATAATTCATAAGAGTTATAAATTCAATTGTGGTTGCAGAACACGTATTTATGCAACAGATTCACCAGCATCAGGTGAGTGCTGGAGTTAAGTTCGTTTCACGCAAACGATTCTTTCGAAGGACTCATCTGTTTCGAGGATCCGACGCTGGAACGGCTCTGTCGTCCTTCGCTGGATCTAAAACGTTATTCGGTCAGTTAATAATATAAATACACAATATAACATGTATTTTATACTATATATGAAAATTAAAAAAAAAATACTTGGAAGTAGCAGAACTGTGAAGGTTCACTTGGACTGGACTCAGTTTGTGATTTGCAAGGAATGTCTCAATTGATTCATCTGAACTACAGCTATCATTTTCGCTGTAAAAATAAAAGGAAATAAATATCAGTATTTATATTAAATAATTAAAATTATAAATATATATATAAATTGTCTAAAATAAGAAAATATATTATGGTGAACTGTCATTTGATTTCAAGCAATAATGAATAAATATACTAGGAGTCCCCGATCATCATTTTTAAAGAATATTCATCAAATAATGAGATTTGGTTACAAATAAAATGCAGAAAAAAAAGGTATTTTTTAGATCTTTAAAGGCTGAAATGTACTAAAAATGTATATTCTATATAAATGTTTCTATTATATGTACATTTTTTTATATTATAAAACAATATGATTTGATGATTACAGAAATTCTACATTTATCATGTTAAATTTTATAGGTTTCTAGGTTTCCATTATTAAGCATTACTTAAAATATTGCAAAATTTTACTGATTATGACAACAATTTCAATATTTATATTTATTTATTTTTTTATAATAATTATGCATATACATGTCTGTTTTACTTTTTTTATCACAATTGTATAACTCGCGTGAATAATTAACTTTGATATATTGAATAAACACAAAATCAACATGTCAACGGTAATTTATACCTGTCGCTGCCATTATCTGGACTAATTTCATCGGTAATAGCTTGTTGTAAAAGTAAAAGACGTTGATTAGTAGCACGCAAATCTGCCCTAGCGTTCACTGCATTGGATCTTTCTTCCTCAAATCTAGCTTCGGCTTCGGACCGAGCCCGTATAGCTTCATCATATTTTGCATTGATTGCGGTTACTTCTTCGCGCAGCTCTCTGTAATTACGAATGCGAAATGTTAAATTCTATACAGATTTGTGAATTTGATATTTGACTATATTTAAGTATACCTAATCGTACGCATAGCTTTTCGCAATTCTTCGGCAGAAGTCATGTCTCGCTGTTGAGCAGCGGCAAGTGCCTGAACGCTTGCGGCAGCTGATTCACGAGCTCTTGCTGCTTGTGCTTCTAAACGAGCTCTGGCCGTTTGTTCCAATTCTAATGACGCTTCAAGCTCTCTAGTACGTAATTCTAATCTGTAAAATTTATAATTATTTTAGTTTGGATAACTAAATGTTTAATGTTATATATAATATAAATAATATACTTGTCATTTTGAGCGGCTTGTCCGGCTGTGTTCGCATTATCAGCCGACGCTAATTTTGCAGTTAATTCTGCTACACGCTCTCTTGCGGCTCTTGCTTCATCTTCAGCGGCCGTTGCTCGAGCTAAAGCTTCGCGAGCAGCTCGTTGTTCATCAGTGAGTGCTGTGACACAAGCTCTATATTTCTTCATAACCTATAATAATACGTACATATATTAATGAATTATAATTAAATAATAATTAAAAATAATATTAGTTATTTACGTCCGCTGCCTCTTCTTCGGCCTCTTCAAGTTGTGCACGAGCAGAGGTAGCTTCTCTCTGAGCTTGCGAAGCGCGAATTTCAGCTTCCCTTCTAGCACGACTCGCTTCTTCAGATATGCTCAAAGCTTCCGCTAATTCTGTTTCAGCGGTCTGTTTGGCTTTTTGCGCTGCTCTTAATGCTACTTCAGCATCGTCCAATTTGTCTCTTAACTGTCGCAATTGAGTTTTGGTGCCGGAATCTTGTTCTCTACGCTCAAGAACGACTTGAGCATCACGAGCCAACGCTTTATAGCGACGAAGGTCTCGCTTCATTCTTTGTTCTCTTTGTTCACGTTCAGTAGCGTCAGCTCGTGCGCTTTCTTCTAATGCAGCTAATCGTCGTTCAAGTTCATGTCTTTCTCTTAATACTAAAGTTCTTTCGTTGTGTTCCATTTCTAATTGTGATTCCAAACCTAAAATATTGAATATAATAATACATTAATCATAGTTAATATACTAAATTGAAATCAAAATTTTTGATAAAATATTGACCTTTTATCTTTTTGGATGCCTGCGCGCGAACTTCTTCGAGTTCTTCATCACGTTGTGCTGCTTCTAAACGAGCAGCTTTACGTTGTTGTTCCAAAGACATTTCCAAGCGAACTTTATGACTCTCCAATAACTAAAAATATTTAATAATAAATATTTTTGTACGAGATTTAAAATGCTGACAAACTATGAAATAAATATTAGAAACCTGCACTTGTCCTGCTAATTCGTCAAGTTCTTCTTCTTGATCGTGACATTTATTTTCAAGATCGTGTTTGATTCTTTTCAATGCACCAATTTCTTCTTCAGTCTTGCCTCCAAACGTTAAATCGTCCAATTCTCGTTGTATGCTGGTTAATTTTTCTTCTTTCATTTCCAATTCCATACGAGTGTCCTGCACAATAAAAACAAAATGACACGATTATATAAAATATTTTGAAAGCTATATAAATAATTATATGTAAACATAAAATAATAATTACAGTTAACGTTTGTTCTAAGGCACATTTTTCGGCTACTAAGGCTTCATATTCGCGCTGGGTTCGTTCTCTGGCTTGGCGTTCTCGTCGAGCCTCTTCACGCAATTGCTGACATTCGGCATCGAATTTACGCTGACGTCTCTCTAAAACCGCCGCCTTGGAACCCTGTTCGTCTAACAGCAGACGTACATCGTTAGCGTCGCTCGCAGCTTTTTGAGCTTTGCGTTTCCATTGAGCGGCAACTTGACGCTGCTCTTCGGCTTCTTCGTAAGCGTCGGCCGCCTAAAAAATTCACCAAATAAATCCTCAATAAAATAAAATTCATCGCCATAATTAAAATCAAGTATATATATATATACCTTCTTTTCTAATTGCTTTTTCAATGTTACGAGTTGTTCGAGATCGTCTTCGTGCTGTTGACGTAGCTGTCGTCGGGTCGCTTCGAGTTCTCTTAAAGCGACTTGAAGTCTTCTTTTATAACGTCCACCATCAGCTGAACCTTCTGAATCGGAGCCGGCACCACCTTCGCCACCTTCGCTAGCAACGGAGCCATTGGTTTCAGCACGGGCATACATCAATTCAGTCTCTAAACGCTCCGAAGTCTGTAAATTAATCATTCAACTTTAGCAATACTGAAATATCAATTAATCTTTCTGATAAACGTAATGATGCATTTTAATTGTTTCAAGGGACGTAGTAATTCTTACTTTAAATGATTAGAACGAAATTTGCATACGTCTTATGAATTGATGGTCTAAATATAGCATCATTACTGTTAAAATTTGATTATTTAACTTGTAATATTCTTTTTAATTACTGAATTACGTCCAAATTATTTAACGTTAAAAAAATAATAAGAGTTAAATTTTTATTTACATATTCTGAGAGAAAAAGAAGTTATAATACGAGAACAAATTGATCCCAAAATATTAATACAATGCAAGAGAGTTGTGGATTGGAAAAAATAAAATTTCAATTAATATTTTTTATAATACTTGTTTTGTACTATAAAAAATATACAGAAAAATTTTCTCAAATTTTTAGAGATTAAATTTTTTAAACATATTCAGGAAATTCTCTTTAATATTAATGAATAAATAATCCATATATTTAAAACTAATTTTCAAATAAATAAAAAGCAAATTTTTACATATGAAAAGTTCAATATGAAGTAAAAATAAAGAAAAAAAAAACAATAAACTTCAACTGCATAGGTAATAAAAAAATTCTTATAATAATAGTCAAGGTGATTACATATATTTACATTCAGTGATTGTAAATAATTAAATCGTCAGTATGCAATCAATTCAAAATATGTAATATAATACACGAACAATATTGCAAATAAATTGCGAATTACATGCAATAAATTCAATGCAATTCATTTATATTTCCCAATATCATAATATTGGGAATTGATGATTTTCGAAAATATTTGTAAAAATTTGAAGAAGAAAAAAAAATCTCACCTGCTGAAGAGCACTGTTTGTCGCTTTGACCGTTTGCAGCTCTTTTTCCACGCGAAGACGTTCAGCCGTTTCAGCACTTAGTCTTTCAGCTGCAAGAGTGCCCGCGGCCTGCTCGACCGCCAGTTCCGCTGTCATCTCGGATAACTGTCATCGAAAAAGATTAAATTGATATAAAATTAAATCGAAACGAATGGTAAATTCGATCGCGTTCGACACATGACTGGCGACTTGTCGAGCATGCACAAAGAAATAAAATAAAAATAATATATATATATATATATATATATATATATATATATATATATATATATATACTTACAAAAAAAAAACTAGTCGTGAACGGTTGTACAATTTGCGTAATGTCTCGTTAATTGCACGACGTTCAATCAATCCGATTTTTATATATAATATGACACACGAGCGAACACACCATAAAAAGTCGGTTTAACTAGAAATGGTATTATTTTTAATGCAGTCGTACTCAAGTTGTGTTCCGCGGACAGTTTAAGGTGTTCTATTTGATTTGAAATGAAGCAATTTCGTAAGGATAAATTGTTCAAAAAAATAAAAATAAAAATGTTTGAATATTATATAAATTGTTCCGCGTTAAGTTCAATTAAAATTTTATTACATAGAGATAGATTTAAGATATTTCAGTAACTGAAAAAATAATCCAATGCCAAATGATTTTGAGAATCAAAATATTGGACGGCATTTAAAAATTTTATGTCATTAAGAAGTCAAAAATAGAAATGATCGATAAATATTCAGAAATGGACAGAATCATAATTTATCATTATTCCGCATAAATGTACAATTTAATTATTTATAAAATATGTATAATAAAATCGGTGTAAAACATCAGTTATTATTGATCAATGTTGATATAAATTAAATATTTACGATCTTCAAATATTTAGTTTGATAATATAAACAATGTAAATTAAAAGTAATAACACGCTAAATAATAAAATAAAAATTGACAATAAAAAATATATTTAAATAAAAAAATATTTTTATATCACTGATTTAATGCATAAAAGTAATAGTCTATTTATAAAATAATAATATGAATGTAAGACGTGTTAAACTTCTGATAAAATCTCACATAAATATGAATCAAATTGATTTACGACTTCGAATCAGAATAAATATTATAAAAATATTATTAATAATATATATATATATATATATATATATATATATATATATATATATATTAATATTGAAGTAAAATAAATAAAATTGTTCGCGTGCGATTTTTTATTGAATTTCATTTTTGAAAGTTAGTAATGACACATTATAGAAAAAAAAACTTTAAAAATAAACTTTTATAAATATAGGGTGGACCCGCAAGAATTCGAAGATTTTTCGTAACGAAATAAACAATATTGGAGTTATTTTTGTTACTAACACATTATATTCGAACTCTTATAATATAAATATTAATATTTTTTTTATTAAATATCGATTTATATAAAAATTTATCTTAAAAAAAAATATTGTAATTATTGTATATACAGCAATGTGTATCTACTTCAATGAACAAATAAATGGTATCGTATTACTGTCAAATAAATAAGTGTTAACACTTTTCATTGCTCATCAGGATGGAAATTCGAAAGCAAACCTTGACTCCTTAAAAAAAAACTCCATTATTTTGATATTTTATAAACACAAAATATTTATATAATAAATGTGTTAATGAAGATATAATGAAATTCGATTCATTCATTCGTAAATTATGCACACAACCTTGAAATCCTATAATATATAGGCGCTTTCATCATAAAATAATTATAAACATATATTGTTGACGAGTTCGACAATGTTTGGCAGTTAATATTAACGCGGTCGGCTCGTGACAAGAAAGACAGCATCAGAAGAAAGGAGGTGACAATAGTGACGGAAGAGGAACTTGGATGAAGTCCAGGTAACCGTCAAGATACACGCCGATAGTACTCCGTTAGAAGATCCATCTAAATTTGCATCATCGTGGAAGAAAAAAAAAGACGCCGAAAAAGCGCGTCAATTATTCTCGCAAAAGAAATAAAAAAAAGAGTATCGGCGGTAATTGAACAAATTAGAATAGAATAAAAAAAAAACAGAAATGTAGGATAAAATAAGATTTCCTGTTGACGTAGAAGCTGAACATCCGTCAAGATCGACTCTGGAGCGACTCCAAACGATCGTCTACAGTCTGGAAATCATCCAAGGACGAATGAATCCACTGGAGAAAAATATTCGATATATATATATATATATATATATATATATATATATATATATATATTTTCAATTGAGTTGTTTTCTTGTAATATATATATAACGCAGTGGTGTAGTTCTTAATATAAAAATATTGTAATTTTATAGGACTACATAAGGAATATTGCAAAACAAAATTCTAGACGTTCGATTTAGAAACGACTAAAATACTATTTTGATTTTGTGCAATATATTAATTGGATTGCAATAGAAAATTTACGACATCGTTTAATTTGAGAATCGCCGATTTAAACGCACGATGTTTCACGCGTTGAGGAAATATATAAGTGATATCGAATTGCGACTTTTCACTATTATTATTATTATTATTATGATTTTATTTTCAATCGAGAATAATTGACGTTAAATTTGTTTAAGATAAGAAAATATAATGTAGCATCGTTTTAATTGTGCTGCATCATTAATGTGTCAAGATTCACCACGAATCATTTAAATGACATTGAAGTGGAATCGCAGAGAAAAAGTATTAAATCACTTTAATGCTCCGGCGTTTGCTTTAGAATTCATCGCTTTCTATTATATATATATATATATATATATATATATATATATATATATATATATATATATATATATATATATATATGTATACAAGAAGAATTCTAAATCTCTTCACTAATAGTTGGCACGAGATGATTTTTCTTCCGACTATTCCCGAGATCAAATGAGTCATGCGCGAAGAAAACGCGATTGTTTAAACGTTTCCGAAGCTTTTCAAATGGCAAATATCGATGAAAAAGTGTTACGCGAACTAGAATTAAGTTCATCGATCGATTTAATAATACTCGATCAACAGTTATAAAAAGGTGAAGCGTCCAGTTTTTGCGACGGGATAGATTAGATTTTGTCAATTAAGACAACCGCCAATTAAACATAACAGTTCCATTTAAAAACCAGTTCGATGCTAAAAATATTACATTAACTTACAAATAATAAACTAGAAGATTAAAAAAAAAAAGAAACTAGAATTGCATATTATAAAATGTTATACAAAAAATGTAACTCGGTATAAAAAAATAAATATTTATTATTATTCTAGTTTAGAGAGATACGAAAGAGATTATGTCAAGAATTAATTACCTCGTCTATTTCTGATATTGTATTGGGGTCTTCGGAAAAATCGCGCGTATGACTGGAAGATCTGCATATGCTTCCAGACCTCGAAAACAGTTGAAAACCTTTTATCATTATGTTAGCGGCACTTCTCGATCTGCCCAATCTTTTTCCGTTGGGTCCACGCAATCCCATTTCCATTTCTGGATCGTCTTTGTGCCCCAAATTTCTCCACTCGTCCATAACATGATCGGTTCTCTTTAAAAAGTCTTCTATTCTTGCGCTAAGATAACTGGAGGCAGTCGCATCGTCCAGATGGGCCGCCATCGGTTTGAAGTTCTGTCTGACTTTTTGTTTTTCACAACCCAAAACGAAAGTCAAATTTGCATCGAATACGACAGGAGCTTGCTCTTTGGCGCTCAACTGATTCATATCAAATGTCACATCGTTCGATGCAACTTGAGGAAATATTCTTCTGGGCGTTGGCGATTTGGAGACGCGAGTGGAAAAAACGCTCATAGATCTCGATGGTTGATGATATGTTGTGCCATTGCATGTGCCATAACTGCTACTATTGGTTCTCATACTGTTATACATGGACAGAGGACTGGACGAATTCGACGAATTATGATTTAACGTTCTCTTCCTTTGCAAATCGGCAATACTTCCGGTTTCAACCAGTGGCGAGCTTCTACTCAAAGAAGCCGGACTGGGAGATCTAGATATCAGTATCCGACTTTCCAAAAGCGGTTTTTTATTTAATCGAGGTATCGTATGAATTTCCTTAAGCGGTTTCGTTTCGTATAAATTATTCCTAATATTCTGAGTGAACGACGATGTCTGAACCGATGTCGGTTTGCTATAGCCATTCGTCATCAGATTAAGCGGTGACGTGTTCGATTTTCTCAACGGTAAAATCGGTCTTCCTAAAGAAGTGTGACGATTGCTAGTATGCAACGATCTATAGCTCGAAGGTGAATCCGAGGAATCTGATAGTAACGATAGATCGTGTCTGGTGACAGATGATAATCTGCTGGGTATACGAGGTGGTGGATTTGTATTGGCAGACGAACTTGCACCGGGTAAATTTATCAACATGGACGGAATAAGAGGCATTTTGATACACTTGATTTATATATTATATACAAATAAATATTTATTTATTTATTTTTCTAATATAATTTTGATTCCATCACATCGAATACACTGTTGCACAACACATTTCTGTCGATTGACGTTTATAAAATATTAACGATTATAGTAGTACAATCTGCGTGTCGAATGCGATTATAAAATTGAGCAATTTAAAATGCATCCGTGCTAAACTAATGATAAAAATAAAGTTTAATTTAAAAGTTCGTTGGCCCGGGAAGTCTTAAAGCATTCACATCGGGCTAAATGTGCGGAAAAGCTCGCGATTGCTCAATAGTTTGAACGGTCGGCCAAGATTGTTAAGCGCCAGTAGGGTTAAGAAAATTTCAGATAAATATATATATATATATATATATATGTATTTTTCAGCTGATAGTTTAGCGTTTTCTTCAGTGCGAATCGAGTAGAAGTGTGTCTGAAAATAATCAGCTGAACGTTCTAAGAGATATTGCAAGGCTGACGTCGCCGGTTCAATGTCAAAATGCGACAAGAAAGTATTTTTGCGTAACGCGAGTGTCTCTTTTTAAATCAAATAAAAATAAATAAATAAATAAAATAATAAAAAATATTATTATTTTCAGCGCTAGTATAATCGATCATCGGCTACAAGGTTAATTTACGTTAATTTTTAAAATTATAATATTACTCATATATATTGTATATTGGAGAATATTTTTGAATAATAAACGAAGTCATTAAAACAATTTTAGTAAATTTATATTATATAAAATATTAAAATACAATGAATTTATTTGAATATTTTGATGGTTAATAAACATTAATAAACGGGCTTAGATCCAAAAGAATTTAAATTATATGAATCGTTCCATTAATTTAGATAATGCACTATTGCGAAATTTTTTAACATATTTTAAAAATTTTTATAAATCAAATTTATTAAAAATATGTTTCGAATACAAAATAGAAAATAAGTCTTTTTTTATACCTTCAATTTTTTTCATTTATAAAAAAATTCTTGAATTTGACTTACAAACAACGAATAAAATTTATTATTTATTTATTACAAAAAAAAAAAATAAGTCAATAATAGAATAAAAATAAAATTATTATATTTTTCAACTAGAATCGAATTAGAGCGGAATAATAATTAAAAAAAAATAAAATGTTTCGAATCATTAATTAAAATCGAGTTTTTATTATAAAGAAATTTAAGAAAAAAAAATATATATATAGAAATCAATCGTAGATTATTTATAAAACTCAATGAAAAAAATATTTTTATATACAATTATAATCTGACAAGTATCAGATTATATTCGTATAAAATTTTTTTTTATATTTAATTAAACAACATTTTAATTTTTCATTTAAAAAAAATGTTTTTTTCCATAATTTCTTTATTAAAAATCGCATGTCAATCTCAAGATAACGCGTTTATATTTAAATAATAATAGAAAAAAAACACCGATCAATCTTTTTGAGACACGAAAAAAAAATTAAATCTCAACAATGCTATATAAAAATTAGGCAACGACGACATTTTCTCGTTTTAACAATAGGAAATTTATCACAATCGTAAATAACTTTGAAACGATTTTAATATAATTTATTATATTATATTATATATATATATATATATATACGCGATTATCGAGTAAACGTAGGCGATTTATATGTATATATAAATATATAAATATGGTTGTCTATAAATCTAATTTACAACATTAAAATTATATCGGTACATAATAATATAACATCGAAGTTAATTAATATTCGGCAACGCAATAAATATGTATCGAGATTAATATTTTTTTTTTTTTTGGAAACTGTTTTAAAGAAAATGTAATTAAACCTACATATAATACGTCGATATTAAGACGACGAAAAAAAAAATACAGGAAATCTGATTTCAGACGTGTTCTCGATCAAAATAATGTTTATTTAATATATAAATAGTGATATTTAAATATTTTTTTTGCGATTTATATTATATATGATATATAGAATCATTTGTCTGTTTTTGATAAAGAATATCGTTTTTAGAGTTATATATTTTTTAGTGTTTTAAAAATTTAAATAAATATGTTAAATATATATGGTTGAAGAAAAAATGTGTAAATATTTCGAATCGTCGATTATAAATTAAAATTAAATGAGAAATGGTAATGGAAACGAGTGCCAAGTGTGCCGCATCGGTATCAATGAAGATAAATAAATGATATATTTTTCAAAGAAAAGTGCACGCGGTCCGGGAAAACCGCGCGGAAAATTTCACGCAGGAATTTTCCGGCGAGGCGCGTTCGAATTTCGCAACGCGAAACCGATTCGAAATTCCCGGAAAAATCGAAGTAAACAAGTGTTGCGATCAAAAAAAAAAAAATTCGCTTATTAGATAATTAGATTAGCGTGAAAAAATAAAATAAAATTAGATTTATGAAACGAAAATAATAATAAAAAAAAATAATGAGAAGAAAATTGAAAATTTCTTTTTTCAACGTCGGTCGTAAATTTATGCGAAAATTTACGCGCCGTTTTCGAGTCGTTAAATTTTTTTTAAATACATAATTGAGAAATTTCATAATTCGTTTCCTTAATAAAATTATTTAAATATAACATATAATAAAAAAAAAATCATATGTAGTAATATTTTTTTTTCTAATGGCAAATTAAGAATCGACGCATAGAACGATTCAAGATCAAACGGAAACAGATCTTTTTCAATTAAGTTAAGACGGATTTTGCAACTGTTTCTTTTTTCTTTCAAGCGAAAGACGATTTATAATTATAAAGAATGAAAAGAAACTCGACAAGGACTTCAAAAATATTTTCATTGCTTGAGAGATTTATATTTAGTTAATTGCAAAGAAAAAAAAATAACCTTTCTTATTATTAGATATGACGTTTATACTGAACGATTGAAAAAAAATATGATAATAATTTATAGTATTATTCGTTTTAATCTTGAAGAATTTAATAAGAAAATAGAGCGATATATTCTCTAATATTATGAAATATTTTAGAGAGCAATTGTAATCTAAAATATTGTTTAATTATAAAATAATGCGTCTTTTTACGACAAAAAAGGGGGTGAATAATGAACGTATTTTATTTTGGAAGGGTTGATTTTCAAAATGCTCAAGCGATTATTAAATTAAAAATCCATTATATCGAATGAGAAGCGCATAAACGGTGCATTAAAAAGGGGGGATAAATTGTTCTAAAATACAATTGCAGCCGAATTTTATCATTTTTATTTAAATTTATTAAAATAAAAAAAATATATATTAAAATATATATTTTTATAATTTATTTTGTTTAGATGCAAATATAGAAATGAGACACAATATTTAACTTTTTTTTTAAAAAATAGTAATATTAATTATTCAAAAAATAGGGTGAAAATTTATATTATTATGATTATAAAGCACTGAAAAAATAATATTTTATTAAAAAAATAATTAATATTTTTTTTGTAAAAATATAAAATTAGATTTATTCGATATAGAAAAAAATAAAGTTCGATACGTTTCTAAATGATCGAATTTCAGAACTAGGATATATAAAAAAAAATCATCACAAAATCGACTATTCAACAGCAGATTGATAATATTATATATGTGAAAATATATATATGGTATATATAAATATTTATAATATTATGAACAACTTTTTTGTATAATTATGATGACCGGTCGCGAAGAAAAAAAAATTGGAAAAAAAATAAAATTCAGGGGGCGGGGGCCGGCATCGAGTGCTTCCAGTGCCGGCCCTCGGGCGACTGATCTGAAACGACGGGGACATCATGTAACATCAGAACAGGGCCGGACTAAGAATAGAAAATTGCAGCTCTTTCAGAACTGGCAGACGCCGTTGCGAACGCTCTCGTACGGCGCGACCGGTTAAAACGGAGGCCGGTGAAAATGCAACCGGACGTTTTTGGGTCCCGATGCGAAAGAAGAAATCGTGAAAGTTGATAATATTTAAGTTATGATCGATCATGATATATATATATATATATATATATATATATATATATATATATATATATATCATTTGAAAACATTTTTTTAATTAGTCCATCTGGTATATAATTTTATTGATACTAAATAAAAAAAATAAAAAAATCGATAATAAAAATAGTTGTTTACGGCTGAAACTTGTCATTCAAACTTCAGGACGTTGATTTATGAATAAGGGTTGAATCTTTTCAGAATTTTTGTTATTGAACGATGTGAAAATTATTATTAAATATTATTAATTCATAAAAAATTGAAATTAAATAATATTACAGAATAAAATTCGCACGAAAACGATTTTGTAGAGAAAAAAAAGGTAGACGTTCGAATTTAAAATACGATAACGAATTTAGTTGAAATTAAATAAATTGACATTAAAAAAAAAGTCAAATTAAAATAATTCTTCAATTCACGCAGCGCTATTGCCGCTGAGGAACATCGTCATTATATATTTAGAAGAAGAAAAAAACAATAAATTGGCCATAACGAGCTGAAATTGGTCCATAAAACGTTTTTACATAAAAGACACATATCGTTTTTGGCCATAACAAGAAACTTGTTCAGTTGACGTAAACAATATAAAAAATCAGTAAAAAAAAAATAAAATAATTAACATATATTTTATTTTTAATAATAATGTATTCATTTTTTTATTTATTTATTTTTTGGTAAAATTGAGTCGTTAGTTTTTTTTAATTATATTTTTAAAAATTAAGTACCTCAATATTATAAATTAAAATTTACATTTTATTAAATATATATTATTCAACTAAATGTGAATAATATATTATGTTATATTATTATTGTAATAATTTATTATGAAAGTTTGTTTATAAATACAACTATAAAGCGATTTATGATATATTTACAGTACAAAGAACGGTTTCAGCTAAATTTACGATGTACTAAAATTTACTATAAATAAATATTACAAAGTTACATACAGTTAAAAATTGAAAATCTTTGATGGCAAATGTCGAAAATATCATAATTATTATTATTATTATTATTATATAAATAAATATATTTTACATACCTTATTTTCAAGTTTGTCATTTTCGTGTTTAAGCGACGATCTATCAGTTTCTAATTTTTCCACTTTCTGTCGCAAAGCTTCTAATTCCTCCTGAAAAACATATAAAATAAACAAATAAATTAAAGCTTAATTTTGCATTCGGTTTATTTATATATAAATATAAATATATATATATATATATATATATATATATATATATATATATATATATATATATATATATGCAAATCTCGCATGGGATAAAAATTCACGGAATTTGGCCGAGAATTGAATATTTTCAATTTTTGTAAAATCGTTAAAAATGTCCGAGGAAGGTCAATGGCATTTAAAAAAAATATATTTATAATATATATTTTTCATGTGTGCCAGTGGGTCAAAAATGCATCTAATTCGCGTATCAAATCATGAAAAAAAATCGTGAGAATGAAAAAAAATATATATATATATATATGAATGAAAATATTTGTAATTTCAGGGTGAAAGGTTGAAAGATGATTATAATAGAAAAATAGATGAAACGGTTTCTTTCTCTAGATTATTTTACTCATCCCACAAAGTACAATGGAATATTTTACAAATTTATTTTCAGTGTTTTAATTGGATTTTTTTTAATCTATGCAATTATCTATATTGTTATATAAGTATTTTAAATAATAAATATATATATTATTTTAGGGAAATAAACAATGGTAAAACTGTTAAAAGGTTAAAGATTTTTAATACGGATAAAATTATTCAATGCATTAATTATTTATATAATAAAATAAAAATCTAGATGTATTATTTAGATTTTTTTAATGTAGATGAAGAATCGGTAATTAAAATTACTTAAGATAAAGAATAATAAATGAAGATTTAATATTATATTTATCGACATTTTTTTAATATATCGCAGATTAAATAACAAGAAAGTGAAAGTATGAACTAATCTGTGTATTTAAAAATGCAACATAAACATTTATTTTATGAGAAAAAAATAAAATAAAATAAAGTTTTTTAATGCATAAATGAAAATTAATTTCAAAATATTTATGAAATTTAATTGTAAAATATTTATGACGTGTAAATTATAGTCAATCATTATAGAGAAGATTTAAAAGTAGACCTTATAATTAATAAAAAAATAAATAAAAAATATATACTGCAAAGAGCACTGAAACATTTCAAAATAGTAATTTAAAAAAAGATTCAAATCTTTTCAAATTAAAACTCATCTCTGCTCAAAAATACAATCATCTTCATAAAAATATTTAAAAATTAAATGAAAAAACTAAACTGTTACACAAGATACTCTGAAAATCGTGACCGGAAGGTTAAAAGACGAAACCTTCAACGGTGAATGAGAAATATACTGTTGACTCCAAAGAATCATGATCGTAAATTAAGAGCAAAAAGAACATTGTTCGTTTATTACGTATAACAACAATAGATGAGTGAACGAGTGCACGTATATAAATAGACATCTCATGAGAATATTTCTGTATTAAAAATAAATAATAATAATAATAAAATTAATAAACCGGAAAACGAACCGTTCGTGAAACGCATAGCAGTAGTTAACCCGAGAGTTAACCCATTCGATCATTAGAGCTAATTAACTTTCACTCCAATTAGAATAGTCGTGCACCTGTAAAATCGTTTCTACGTGAAAATGCTCAAAAGTCGAGCAAGGTTAAAGTTTTCTTCGCGCATATCTTATTTTATTTTTTTTTATTATTTTTTTTCTGTTTTGACCAAATCTGGTTTCAAAAATTGCTGACCGCAGTCGCTGCAAAGAGGTTCTGCATTCGACGCAATAATTTTTAAGATAGTATAAAATAGTGTATATATAGAAAAATATTATAAAAAAATCAGATATATAAAGAATATTTATAATGATGAAGAAGTATGATCATGATAGTTATAGATAGATCATGATAATTATAGTGAGAATGGATAAGAGTTAAAGTTCCGATGCATATTTAGATAATTTTTTAAATATTGGATATATTTGAATTTCAAATGCGTTTTAAAGTGGGTCAAATAATCGATAATACTAAAAATCAAGCACATGTTCGTCGTAAAAAAATCTCAAAATATTTTGAACTCGTTTTAAAAACATTTTATTTCGATTTCGTATGGATAATTTATCAAAATTATCATAGTATACACACACAGACAGACAGACATATATATATATATATATATATATATATATATATATATATATTGTGATCAAAAAGTAAGGCGAAATTGTCATTTAAAACTCCTGGGCATTAGGAAGGCAGGTAAATTGTATTTTTTTCCTAGGTTGGTAGGACTGTCTATAATATTTGCCAAGCGTCTGATTGTCAAAAGGTTTAATTATTTCTGAGTTACAAGTGTTTTTACAACTTTCGGTTCCTTTATCATGATAATGCACCATATCATACTGCATTGGTTCTTTGCGACGCGATTTTTTTTACCCAAAACTAGACTCATATTGTTCCACAACCATCGTATTCGCTTGCTTTGGCTCCGTGCGACTTCTGGCTATTCTGCAAACTGAAAAGGCCAATGCGGAGACGCCCTTTTGACACGATTGAAGAGATAAAAACCGAATCGAAGAAGGTCTTTTATAAACAAATTCACCTTAATTTTTGATTACAGTGTTATATAGACAAATATTATGAATGAAAAATTTTAAACCATAGTTCATAAAAAAAATCTTAAATTATCGTCTTTCAATAGACGAAACGAATAGTAATTATTAAAAAAATATTTATACAAAGTGCAACCGTGGTACAAATTCGATTTATAATTAATGTATTTGATATATAAATAGGTTCAAGTGGGTCTCCCGGTGCGTAAATAATGCAGCTCCCGTTCTAGTTTTATTCGTGTTAAACATCCAAATCGATATGCAATGGGATCTTTTACTTTATTTTTATTTTTTTTCTACACTATCCATTTATATAGATTTGCATACACACATTAATCCGAAATAGATATGAAATAATCCAAATTGAACGATGTATGAACATTCACATCAAATAATAACGAGCATAATGCATAAATAAAACGTCTAAATGTTCCAGATTTAATATTGGAATCGCGATCTAGATTTTCATCTATATTCAATGTTGTTATACGATAAAATTATTATTATTAAAAAAATCAGGGTAAATTAATAAATACATATATATTTTTTTATATTATAAATATATAGAGAAATATCTAAAATATATTTATTATATGGCATTAAAAAGAAAATTATATATGAAAACGTCACGATTCGGTAATTTTGCAGAAATATTAAAAGTATTATAATGGGGTTGCTTTTTAAAGATAACTATTTAATACGTGTTGCTATTTGAAAGTTTCAGTGAAAGCCATTTAATCTCGTATACCGTCAATAGTTAGAATTAATTTAATATAATCTGTAAATAGTTCATATGACAAATGATTTATAAATGAAAGCAAACATAGATGAGTGATGAATATGATTTATCTAAATCAAAAAGACGAATGTTGTAATTTTAATATATATATATATATATATATATATATATATATATATATATATATATATATATATATATATATATATATATATATATATATATATATATATTACATGTTAGAAAATAATTAAAAGGTATCCAAAAATAGAATAATATGCTATTTATGTATATGAAAACAATTTTGAAATAATTTCACATAGAATTTAAGTTGTGTTTAATATTGTATATTACAATATATATAACGGAATTCAGACGTTTCACACTTTACCAAATATGATAGATAATTTTAATAACTCGTCACATTCGAAGCATATAATTATTATATTGTATAATGGAAAAATAGAGTCGAAAACAATGAAAATCGCGGGTTCAAATTCTAAAAAAAAAATTAAAAAAATAAGTAACCGTAAAGATTATTTGTCCCGTTGCGCGTTGTTTTGTTGTGACCCAAAAAAAAAAAAAAATTTTTTTTTTTGAGACGTCTTTTAGGATTTTTATATTCGTATTCGTCGTAAAAACAGTGTCAAAATTTGAAAGCGTCGCGCCAAATTGCCGTTTTCGTCGTAAAATTAGCATTGGGTGTGTCGGAAAATGCGTTCGTTTTACAAGCGGAAAATGGACGTTTTACACGTGTTTAACAGTTTGAAAATGAGCATTTCCAATTATATAAAGATAAAGTGTAAATGTTTCAAATTATATATATATATATATATATATATATATATATATATATATATATATATATATATATATGTATATAAATTATCGACATTATTTTTTAGTGAGTTGAGAGATTTATTTTTAAATCTGTTAAGTATTTTACAACGATTATGTATAATTAATGACAATAAAAAAATGACGCTTGAAAAATATGTAGAATAAATGTTATTTAAATATATACATTTTAAAGTGAAGAGAATAATATAAAATGACATTTTAAGATACAAACTTACTTTGTGAGCATTATAAAAAGAAAATATATATTATAGAAAATTCTAAAATATGTACATTAAATTAAATATTTTGATAGTGATAATTGGTAACGCATTTGTACTAAAACAATCAAAATCTGAAGTCTCTATTTGTTTCAATATAATTTTGAACATTTTTGAGATCAAGCATCTATGGATCAATATTTAAAAATCTATAAAAACAATCAACTATAAGCATAATTCTGAGATCAATATAAAACTCTTTAAATATATTTTTAATCTGATCATTTGACTGATATATATTATATATAAAAAAACGGTCATTTAACTGACCTTAGTAATAGTAATACAAATGTCGTACTCGATTAACGATATAAAAGTAGGCGATCATCACACAAACAAGTTACAATAATTAAATATGTTACAGGTGCTAAAAAAAAACAGCTACTAAACTACTATTTGATCTGAATTATTACCGTTTTCGCCTTGAGCTGATCTTCGGTGCGATGCACAGCAAGAAGTGGAGCAACGCGCACCAGAAGTCTCCACCATGGCCAATCTCTGACGGCAAGGAATGCTCGAACGTTCCTCTGGATGCACCTGACCGCGACCTGCTGGACACGACGACGTGCAAGTGCACGACGGGCCAACACTCCTCTGCATGCCGCTTGAAGACCGGTGATGGAGGCATGAAGACGTTCAGCTCGAGCATTCTCCAAGCGTGCAAGCGCGCCGGCACGCAATAACACCTGTACAACGGACAAAAACACATTGTTAATTAGAATAATTGTGCGAAATTAGAGTTCACGATTGATTGGAGGTGTAAAAAGAAGTAATTATAGATGTTTAAATATGAACGTATAAAAGAAAAAACGTGTAAATTGCGTTGTTTGATTAGGGTTAGCGAAGGATGTGGAACGTGTTGCCCCAAGGTCGCACGTGTCCTATTGAGCCAACAATTGCGGCCTTTTGTTCTGATGTAGTGTATTTCTTTTTTGTATTTTATATATGAAAATGAATATATTTTGACATAAACATAGAAATTTGGGACCTTTGAACTGTGAGTGCAACCTTTTGTCGCCTTAAGAAGGGAGATTTTTTTTTGAAGTCAATATTTTCACGGTAAACTTAGCCAAATTCAAATGTCTATAAATATTTTCAACTTTTTACTTACCTAATTTCACAAAATAATAATTGTATTATTTTGAGGAAAAATGAATGAAAAGTGGCCTTTACGATTAAAAAGGTTCCTTACCCTTGGGTTAACCAATTCTTTATCACGGGATAAGCAATATAAAGTATAATAAATCCTATAAAATCTATATTTTAACCTTCTAAAACTTTAGTGTTTCGTTTATTTATTTATTCTTCCTCCCATTCTCCATCTTATATATAATTCTCTTGATTGACATCAAGTCAAACACAGAAACTAATAATTAAAATATTCTGAACGCCATTTTTTGACTTCATTTCTTCGAGATAAAACAACATTTCCTCCCAACAATTAAAATAATAATTATAAATTTTGAAGACAAAACAATAATATTGCTACCCATAAAAGGGGGTCGAAGCGATTAAAATCGATTTAACCGTTTTGACATTGAAATATCAAAAAGATTTTTAGATGATATAAAACGCAGTATAAATATAAATATACAACATGAAACATTATATTGTGATATAATACAATTAAAGTGCGCAAATAGTGTTTATAACAAAGACAAGCGTGTAAAACCGTAAACGATCTCGTATTACAAATGTTATATAATTGAATTAATTACAAAAAAAATAATTTCATTATTAATATTATTATTAAATGGCAGATCTTGTATAATTTTCCAGAGCGAGATAATTCTTTTATTCTCATTATATTATATTATATATCGGTTTTAAACTGAAAGCGTGCTCGGTAAATATGTATGAATAATTGGCGGTTGATTATTAAAATAAAAAAACATGTTTAATGAGTATAAAAGTGATGCAAAAATTACAAAGCAATTGCGATAAATTCTAAAATAGATTTCAACATCCGCCGGGTAATCTACAATAATAATGAAAATATTTATTATTATTATTATTATTATTATTATTATTATTATTATTATTATAAAGAATAGACAGAAGAAGACATTGACAGCCGGACAAGTTTATTTTGGAACGACTATTAAGATGAAATAGAAGTACAAAAAAAAATACGTAGTATCGACAAGTAGACGTCGTTTTATTATTATAGACTTGATAGTTCGACCAAAAAAAAAGTCAGAAATTAAAATTTAACACGTTATTTAATTTACGGTCGTTAAGTGCGGAAAGAAAAAATTAGAAATTTGCGGCGATCAAAAAGAAAAAAATATTATTATTTATAGTCTTTCACTCATCGACGATCTGATAAAGATTCTCAGATGCAAAATTGAGATATTTTTATTAGTGAATTTAATGATTAAACTGTATTTTTTTTTATTTTATATCGATATTTTAATTCTGATGTGCGGAACGAATGACTTTCTATGCAAAAATGCGATATAAAGTATAAATTAAAATTATTGTCCATTTGCTAAACGATGTTTCTTAACACGTATTTTGCGGGAGATTGTAATCATTCCTTAAAAAATACATAGAATGCGGAAAAATAAAATCGTAATTTTGTTTGTTTACATTCTTTTTAATGTAAACTCCCGACTTTTTATTTTAACAACGCTAATTAGTGTATTTTTTTTCTAATATCAATTGCACAAAAGATGTATTAAATAGTCATAGTTATGACTGAATATCAATATTCATATGAAAAAAAAATTATATATTTATTAAAAATTTTGTTCAAATTAATATTAAAAGTCTTTGATAATACTCCCGATATTTATGAATTAAATATTTGATATTTAAAATATGGATCTCTGGATTAAAGTAATAATTATATAAAATTAAAATTATAACTACAATATTAATACAATAAATAATATGAAATGATAATGCGGAATCGAACAACGTTTCCCGAACAAATAAATCTTGATAAATGAATATAAACGTTCCGTCATTTGAGTGTTAAAAAATACGTCGCCGCGTTTTAAATTGATATAAAAATTACAAAATGATATAAATATAATAAAATGACTACGATTGGTCAAAAAATCATCGTATAATCAAAATAAAATGGTGAAAAATACAATCAATACGCCTACAAATGATTTCATATCTAAATAAAACGACTTAAAAGTTTATAACCGCCATAAATTTACTTAAATAAATCGTACAATTTATTATATTTTTCTATTAAAAGGTTACAATATTTTACATATTTACGTATATTTTTGTATTTAATATTTAAATAGAAAAAAAACTATAGACATATATATGCTTTAAATTATTAGCGTTTTATTTAAGCATGTTTCATACAACAATAAGGTGAAAAAAAATATCGTTAAAATTTAATAGTCGTATTTATCATTATCATTGAAAGATAAGTGTTTTGCGGTCGCACAAAGTATTAAAAGATAAACCGCAAATATATCGATGTTAAAAAAAATATTATACCGACAGATTTATTTACACATATGCATAAAATTATATTATAAGAAAAAAAATTAACCGGTCAATTATAAGTAAAAAAGAAAATTACTATATTAATAAGTACAGTTTTATCGAAGAATACGATCAAAAATTTCGTATAAAATTAAATTATAATAATATTAAATCGTGATCGTGAAGCATAAAAGAAAGACTATCCATAAAACAGTACATAATAACAGTGTAAACACGAGAAAAATAACGGTCGAATTTTCCATATTTTCCACATATAATTTAACATAAATACGGTTTCGAATAATAAAGATTTTATTACTACATTTTTTTTATCTTTCAAATACAATACGATCTAAAAAAAATGTCTAATAATCGATAGACGCTAAAAACAATACGATGAAAAAAAAATATGAATGAAAAATAAAAATAGTACGTGGAAGGGGGGTCGGAAAAAAAAGAAACAATGCAGATATTGCATAAAAGTTTTTCCCGGTGAAAAACGCACAATGCGCGACACAGGAAAAGCGAACGGAAAAATTGAATGCACATTATGAACGAGGTCGACCATTATATTTTAATATTATTGTTAATATATATATATATATATATATATATATATATATATATATATATATATATATATATATATATACACTACTGTGATCAAAAAGTAAGGTGAAATTGTCATTTATAACTCCCGGGTATTTATTAGGAAGGCAGATAAATTGTATTTTTTTCCTAAGTTGGTAGAACTGTCTATAGCATTTGCCAAGCGTCTGTTTGTCAAAAGGTTTAATTATCTACGCGTTACAAGTGTTTTTACAACTCTTGGTTCCTTTCTTCATCTCAATAATGCACCAATGTTATACTCAAATCGTTCCGCAACCACCGTATTTGCTTGATTTGGCTTCGTGTGATTTCTGGCTATTCAGCAAATTCAAAAAGCCAATGCGGGGACGCCTTATTGACATGATTAAGGAAATAAAAACCGAATCGAAGAAAGTATCGAAGGCTATACCGGAAAAATAGTATTCTGACTGTTTCGAGGACTGGAAAAATCGTTGGTAAAAGTGCATTTTATCGGACTGAGATTACTTTGAAGGGGATGAAATTGATTTGGAAGAATAAATAAAGAATTTATATTTTATAAAAAATTCACCTTAATATTTGATCAGTGTTACATATACAATATATAGAAGAAAATGAGACAGAATAAATATTTCAATACTTAGATAATTATGAAAAAATAAATATACGATGGTGGAAAATTTGAAAATTTGCCAGTAATAATATGAAAATTTAAACACTGACAGATACTTTCAGGATGAGAGATATCGATTTTTTCAATTTTAATATTGTTTATTTGTGCGTAAAATTATTATAAATATGATGGAAAATAAAAATTCGTAAATTGTTCGTTAAAATCTAGATCAATATCGGAAATTATTGGCGTGAAAAACGTTTATTTTAACGTCGACAACAATGCATCATAGATCTGAGTAAAGATTTGAGAATAAGAAAAAAACATATTTATTTTTAAACTGTGTAATTTATTTTTGCATAATTAACACTTGTTTATTTTGTAGAACATAATTTTCTAAAACACGACATGTGAATTTTGTTTCGTTGAAAAATTAATGTTGTGTTATGTAGACAGATTTTAAGTATGATTGATATTAGTGTTTCGAATGAAAAAAAAACGTCGTTTTTAATATTTGTAATCTGTATGAGATTATAAATATGCTTCTCAAACTTTGACGAAATTTATTTCTCAATATTGTAAATTTGGTTGATATCTTAATTTCCTATGGGTTCATAATTTTTGGACAATATTCTGTGTAAAATTGAAAGTAGATTTAAAAATAAAATGAAAATTAATTGATTTGGTAAAAGAGAAAAAAAAACAAACGCAGTGAAACTTAAAAGAGGATCACTCTTCGCCGATCGTAATGCTTCAAAAAAATTAGTGTATAAATATTGTATAGTAAATAAAATAAAGCAAAATTTATAACACTGCGATCAAAAAGGAAAGTGAATTTGTTTATAAAATGTATTTTCTTTATTTATTATTCTAAATCGATTTCATCCGCTTCAAAGTAATAAATCCCGTCCGATAAAACGCACTTTTGCCAACGCTTTTTCTAGGAATAGTCTTTTTTCGATATAGCCTTCAAGACCTTCTTCGAATCGGTTTTTATCTCCTCAATCGTGTCAAAACGACGTCCCCACATTGGCCTTTTGAGTTTGCTGAATAGCCAGAAGTCGTCGCATGGAGTCAAATCAGGCGAATGCGGTGGTTGCGGAACGATATGAGTCGAGTTTTTGTTAAAAAAAAAGTAGCGAAGAAACAATGCAGTATGACACGATGCATTATCGTGATGAAGGAACCAAGAGTTGTAAAAACACGTGTAACTTGGAGATAATTAAACCTTTTGACAATCAGACACTTGGCAAATGTTAGACAGTCCTACCAACGTAAGAAAAAAAATACAATTTACCTGCTTTCCTAATGCCGGATAGTTTTAAATGACAATTTCACCTTACTGTTTGATCACAGTAGTATATATATATATATATATATATATATATATATATATATATATATATATATATATAACAATGCGAATATTCGACCGTGAACTCGGAAAAATGGAAATAAACGAAAATTGGGAAATAGACACGAACGACCGAGCTTCTCATACCGTTATTAAATGTATTTTCTATATATATATACATATATTACGCACAATAATAACGGCAATTAAAAATGCAACGGCAACGACGAAGATCATACAGATTATAAAGAAGAAAGAAGAAACCACAGCAGTGGAACAATGGAATGATTTTGAACGTCTCGAAGGTGGGTTTAATTGCAAGTGAAACAAAAAGATGTGAGAAAATCGAGCGCATCTACGTAATGATCGTCAATTACTGGGTGTGTGTGTGTGTATATATATATATATGTATAAATTCATGATCAGTGTTGTGGCAGTATAATGTGAATAATGTCACAACTGATAAACTCGAACCGTTGTGACATCGATTCATCCGTTCGCAAAGTTGAACCTTTGTATATAATATCAAATTTTCTATTCATATTGAAGAGTAACAATTTTGAATTGTGACGTTGCTCGCGTCGAAGTGCGATATGATTATAAGAATAAACACGAATTCGAATGCAAAAGACGCATATGGAAATTTCAACGAAGAAAGTCGACATTAGAAATGTACGATATTAGCATACGTTTTCATTATGATTTAATACCGCACGTCGGCCACGAATGATAACCGGTGTAATAATTTTATTTGTAATCTAGAATTAAAATGAGGTACATATTTTTAAAATGCTCGGAAAAAAGATTAACATTAAAAATATAATATATACGAACGAATTTAGTATAGTAATAATTATTATTGCATAAAAATAAAAGAAAAAGTGAAAATATTTATATAATATAAAGAAATAATTTTACATAAGAAACGAAAATATCTAAAATAATTATTTTATATAATTTTAAGCAGCGAAGGTTTTACTCGTAGAAAAAGATAAAAAAAGACAGATAAAGTTAAGTAGGAAAGAATTTCCTAGTATTTCCAAAAAGATTCCACACAACTACACAGTAATTAAGATGTTTTTTTTTTGTTTTTAATATTAAATTACGTTTCGTATAAACCGTATATTATATATAATAAACGAATTCAAACTATGAATTTTGTACCATGGGTCCACTCGATACAAATCAATTTGCGTTATCGTTAAAGTCCGATAATACTGGATGAAAATAAATTATTGAAAAATAGTTTATTTTACAACACTTTACTGATTTTTATCTATTATATATATATTTTTTTTAACAAAAATTGATATATTGAACTTTTCTTGGCGTTGTTTATATTAGTTACGCACTTTAACTGTTACACATATGAATTAACAACAAAATTTAAATTTATCTAAAATCGAATTGAAACACATCAATATTTTATAAATGTTTAAAATTTACGTTTCAATTGTGAAGAATAGTCATTATTCATGAGATAACTATGTCGAATTAAATATGCAACAGTCGAAGTCGTGTAAATTCGAAGAAGATCAACCGCACAAATTGCGGACAGCATAATATTACTATCGCTGACCACGTGAAAGAATTCAATAACATCATATTACAATAGTACAGTGAAATTATAATAATAATAATAATAATAATAAATATGTACACCCATCTTTATGTATGCTAAATAAAAATCAAGATTGACATGTATTATTCATAACGAGCGGGGCTGAAACGGACCGTCGTGACGCCGTCGTTCGAAAGAAAGCGACACACACACGCGACAGACATTCGATAAATGGTAAATAATAAAGTTCGAAATCGCAATACGATAAGAAAGCGAGTGCGTGAACGGGCGCGTGAACACGGACGGTTCGTTCAACTCGCGGAGTCGAGCTTTGGACTTTTTAAAGAAGGTGAAACGTGTCGAAAAGTTGGGTCATTATATTATTTTTTTTTTCATTTTCTGTCTCATCGTTAAATTGATTTCTTTTTATTATATGCGGTATTGATTTATATTCACCGTGTAATCGAAGGTACTTTCATGTCAAAAAAAAAATGTATTTATTTGAATTATGAGCAAATTGTGACAATAATGTTAATATTATTAGGGTATCCATAAGTAGAATTTTTGTAAATAAACAATATTAATCAAGTTAAATGAGAAGATCGAGAATAAAATTACAAAAATATATGAAGGCATATCAGATTTATGTATAGGAAAGATATAATTTTATACATTTTACAACGTTAATCTACCATATTTTAAAGTAGAATCTCGTGTATCAAGGATAAACTGGCATTTCTATATATGCGTATTTTTATATGATAACAAAACTTGTTTTTTACATAGGTTCACAGTTACGACATAACCGAATTATAATAAAAATGCACCAGCATCGATCATTTTTAATCAAAATATTAAAAAAAACATGTAAAAACACGAGATGATAAATCGAATTTATAACCGTTTCGTCGGAATGGGATCGTTTAATTAACGTTTGAGCTTGAATAGATATGGTCGTGCATTTGGTATTGCCTGTAACAGTGCAGTAACAAGACAAGAATAGCATGTAGGTTAATCGCAACGTGTATCCAAGTATAAATTTAAATGTAAAAACGATGTTGAAAATTAACAGTAAAGAAAAAAAAATTGCGTAATAATACCTCGGAATCGTTATTCTGAACTGGTTGAATGTGTCTCTCTGTTGGAACAGGTGGATGAATGCCTTTTCCTTTATCGCTAGAAGTCAATATCAGATCGGGATCGTTTCCGTTGATTTTGAACGATCCGTTCTGTCCTTGTATATCGAAAGAGTTCACAGATGAATTTTTCAGTATGAATATATTGTTTGTAGTATATGTGGGTGGTGGGAATGATATATCGCCAACTTTGACGCTTTCCAATGCGTCTATGTCGTCTAAGACAGATGCATTTTTTCTGTTCGCTCTGGTTTTGGCAATTGGTTCACTTTCGTTGGACACGTGTCCTGAATCGTCACTGCAATCCGAGTGGTCTTCGTAGATTTTCTCATCGGAGCTGGCGAAAGATTTATTGCTGGCCAATGATAGTTTACGATTGACGAAAGGCACTTTCGCGTCGACATTAGTCATTTTGCAAACTTCAACGTCGTCTTTCGCTTCGACGGTAGACTGAGGTTTTTTGCTGATCACGTTGAAACCGTTTTGGGTAGATATATTTGCAATGCCTATGGTTTTTTGCAGTGGACTGATTATTTTACAATTCTGATAGGGAATCGGTTCAATTTGACCTTCGTTAGCGCAATGCATTTCCATTTTGTTTATTATGGTTTTTACAGTGGAAAATTGCTGATTTGTTTTAGTGACATTGTCACACTTTTGATTTCGATTCTCTAAAGTGACGGCGTCGTTCTTGTTCAATAATTTCTTTTGTTGTATTTTTGCTCTCACTTTGGATATTTCATTCATTTCCGATTTATTATCTCGATTTTTATCGGTCACTTTGAATGTTTTAGAATCGATTCTCTTAAAAACAGGCTTTTTACCGTCGACGCAATCGACGGTATCCTTAACGATTTTCTTATTTCCAACGTTGCCTTCCTTTGAATGATCTAAATGTTTTAGATCATCAGGAGACGACGAAAATAATGTACGCGCGTGTGAAATTTTATTTTGCATTCGAACAACCGGTATCTTGCTGGTAGATCCTGCAAGAGAGGTGTTAGACTTGGTTCTAGCCAAGGATTTATTACTTTGACTTATAGACGATGCCTTCGATACTTCCCACACGCTTCGAATTTTTTGTATCTTATTTTTCGGCACGTCTATGTGATCGCTTGTCTTCGACTTAGTCAAAGGAATCGGTTTTGTAGCTGAAACTTGTTGACGAGCAGGTTTGAGTTTCTTGTTAGGATCGCTAGTTCTGCGCTCTATCTTTTTATTGTTAGTTTTTCCAACCAACGGAACAGAATGAGTAGACGGCGGATTAGAAAATGTTTTTCTCAAAATTCTCGTCTTAACATCCAATTTGCTCAATTCGCTTGATTTAATGGGAGTCGTGTCAATGACATTGCTTATATCTTTACCGCTTATTTTATACGTATTGAACTTGTTCGAAGCTGGCATAAAAATGGGTATTTTCGATACAAACTGTGCGTCATCCATATCGTTCAGATTCCACAAACTTTTAGTTTTACTAGGTTCCGAATTTATTGCGTTGTCCCTAGACTGCGATACTTCGAATTCTAGCGTATTTTTTAGAATACATCTGGACTCTATAATGCTGCAAGTCTTGGCTTTTACTAATTTCGGCGGCACAAATGAAGGGTTGCAAGTTTCCGAAGGCGGCAAAGAAAACTCCGACAGCAGCCTATCGAACGTCTCCAAAGCTCTGGCAAGCTTCAGTTCATTAGTTCCATCGATATTATTTGCGGTATTGCCAGTTTCGACCTTTATAACTGTGATATTTTCGCGGTTATCCGCTAATTTAGCACAATTGATTCCGTTATCGGTAACCACAGTTTTCAGTTCTGTATTCTTAGCAATGGTAACGGTGTCCACGTCGACATTTTCATAAACATGATTATCGTAATCTCTCTTGCTCTTGTTCGATTTCAACGATAATTTCTTTCTATCTTTTGACGGGACTATAGACGAAGAGGATTGTCCGATGTTAATGTGAGTCAAAAATTTCTGAACGTTTCCTTGATTCAGTTTTACATTGCATGTTTCGTCGGAGTTGATTGACGATTTTTTTGAAACATTGACGGTCTTCTTGGTGACGTTTTTTTCTGACGATGTTTTATAAAATTTTTGCATTCCACAATTGTTTTGCTTCTTGGATTGTTCATTCGAATTATTGTTATTATTTAACGTCAATAACGGAGCTTTTACGAATGGCATATTTTATTATTAATATTTTTTTTTTTTTGAAATGTCACATTACGAGTTGACAGCTAAAATAAATATAATGTTAACACGTAAAATACGAAAGTAAATATGTATATATATATATATATATATATATATATATATATAATAAATTAATATTCTTATATTGCGAGTGAATAGCCTTTCTTTTCCTATCACATTGATATAACATGCTATTAAAATTGCTGTTGAGCTATTGTCGTACATTTCAAGATTTTAATATCATCAATAAAAGGTTGAAGTTCAACGATTATTTATGTAAAATGTGAATAGAATCATTTTAATAATAACGAAAAGGAGAAATAGAGGATATTTTAATATAAAAAATATATATTTATCATTGCATTTTTATAATAAATTAAAATTAAATCAACAAAGGACCGAATAAAAATGTACATATTTTTGTTCTATATAAATGAAAATTTTTCATAATATATATAATAGAATAAAAATAGTTTCGACAGACTATATATTAAATGAAAAAAAAAATACATACGAATTACAAAACGATTAACTAGAAACATAAATAGAAAAAAAATCTCGATATATATATATATATATATATATATATATATATATATAAACGCACTTCAGTTAATTAATATGAAACAGATACTTAATCGAATACAACCGGTTAATTTATCTAATACGCATCTTTGCCTACGGTAATTGCTATATATATATAATAAATAGTAGAAGAACGCACTCTTGAGAAGTCAGTAAAGAGGCAATTGGCACCAATTAAGACGATTTTCTAAAATGTAAAATGAAAGAAAAAAAATTCACATGATAATTCAAGAAAATACAGATGTTATTCAATTTACGGTATGATTTAAACGTGAGAGCTTTTCATTTCACACTGAAACGTCTTTAATCGATTAGTGTAATTTATACTAAATATACATATATATATATATATATATTTATTATATAATATCAGTATTTATGTGTAATAAATATGAAGTTAAATAATATAGTAAAACGAGATCGACCGTGAATATTTTTCTAGGACGCGTTTGTTGAGTTGGCAAAGAAAAACTATTGATGTGAAAAAAAAAATACAACACAACAACAAAATGCTGAAAACGTTTTATTGTGTAATATTTTCATGTCAAAAAGAGCGTTTCGTTATAAGAATATGGATTAATTTAAAAATATGTATAATGTCAATTACATATTTAACAATTATATAATATAAAATGGAATCTCATTTCAATGTCTAGATGACATTATTAAAAAGGATTAATTATAGTAAGTTAAATATAATATTATTATGAAATCGCCCACTAATGGAATGCATATTCCAAGTTAGGAAATACTGATGAAGACATCATTGAGGATGTCCTCAAATTTATATGCATCTAAATAACTATTCGTTTAAAGATGAAAATCTGTACTTTGTCTTTTTTTATTATTATTATTATTAAAAAGGTATTTATATTGTCATGAGAATTTAATTATTTTTATATAATTTCTATTCATTAGATATATCTAATATTTTTTATATAAAATATACATATTAATTACTCAAAGATTTAAATTGTGATATCTAAAAAAAAATAATAAGTAATAAAGTACATGAAAAGAAATTCTTTCGTGGTTGGAAAGGAAACATCGAGTCAAAGACAATATATTAAACTGAAAGATATTTCCTGTACAATGAAATAAAGAAAGAGTGAAATGAACTAAATTATATTAAACTACTAAAAATAAACATAATATGTCTTCTGAACAAATGACACGGTATAAAATGTGTCAACGGAGAAAATCGTTCAAATTTCTTTTTATTATTAATATTATTATTATATTTTCGGTCATATTTTAACGAGGGTAATATGGTAATTTTTATGTTATTTTATATTAATATTATTTTCGGTGAAAACGAATTTATATATATGTGTGTGTGTACATATATATTTTTTTTTGAATAATATTATTGCAAATTAATAAATAAAAATGTGGGACAATTTGCGATAAAAGTGCGTCGTCGGACACATTTAACCCGCATGTCGAATTCGATTATATATATATATATATATATATATATATATATATATATATATTTTAAAAATAATTTTAGAAAGTGACGAAATTTTTGGAAGCACCGATTCATATATTTTCGAAGAAAAAATATTACCGTGTAAACAGAAAAAAATAAATAAATCAAATATATTGTAAAAATTAAAAAAAAATGTTTTTTTTAATTGAAAAATTGATACAAAATACTCGGATTTATATTCTGAATTTTTGTCGTTAATTGTGTATGAAAATGAATTGCGAAATGTCAATCAAACACTTAATTAGTACAAAGTATGAACGTCAATTCGCATCATAACATATCTCATTGAGCAATTTCATTCACGAGTATTGCAATTTAAAAGTTCAATCAATGAAGTACTTTAAATTAAAATATTAAAAAGTATTTAAATTTCGAATATATCAAAGAGAAAGTATATATTTCTTTTATATATAATCCTCATGTTCCGATATTAAACATGTTAAATTCCAAATTAAATAATATATACTACTGTGATCAAAAAGTAAGATGAAATTGTCATTTAAAACTCCCTGGCATTAGGAAGGTAGGTAAATTGTATTTTTTTTCCTAGGTTGGTAGGACTGTCTATAACATTTGCCAAGCGTCTGTTTGTCAAAAAGTTTAATTATTTCCGAGTTACATGTGTTTTTACAATTCTTGGTTCCTTTCTTAATCACGATAATGCACCGTGTCATACTCAAATCGTTCCGCAACCACTGTATTTGCCTGATATGCCTCCGTGCGACTTCTGGCTATTCAGCAAACTCAAAACGCCAATGCAGGGATGCTGTTTTGACACGATTGAAGAGATAAATACCGAATCGAAGATGGTCTTGGAGGCTATACCTAGTTTTATCGAACAGGGATTACTTTTTAAAATATGAAATTGATTTGGAAGAATAAATAAAGAATTTACATTTTTATAAACGAATTCACCTTACTTTTTGATCACAATGTTATACGATTTTTTTTCGCAATATCGATATGTAAATTTTTTTTTAGAATGATTAACGAAAAATTTTCATAGATTAAGGATCAATTATGCGCATTAAACCGATAAATACATAATAAAGAATCAAATTTCACACTATTCCACTTCACAATGCGTACTTTCTAGTAATCGCAAATATCTCTCTTTCCTTTTGATAAAACGTCATTACTTTCTTCGAACGGTAACCCACTTAAAACAATAAAACGGCTATATATATATATATATATATATATATATATATATATATATATATATATATATATATATATATATATATATAATATATAATAATATAAAGAAAATAATCGAAGAAAAAATAATAATCAATCATAAATATAATTATAATCCTCGAATTACATATAAATTGGATGAAAATTTAACCGAAAAAGCAACAGAAAATAAATCGATATATATATATATATATTCATAATAATTATGAGATGTGAAAAATTGCGGTTATTTTATATGCGAATGTTGAAAATTTTGTAAGAATTATTCATGCGTTTTCTACGTAATATTATAAATTGCGGTTAGAAAACGTCTTCTATTTTTTTCCTAAATATATTATTGTTATTATGACAAAAATTGTAAGATTTATAAAAATATAATATAATATATAAATATAAATAAAAAATCAAGTCGTACAGACGCCGCTTAATAATCGGAATAATTTGAAATATTCCGACACGGTAAATTAATACAATTACTGTGAAGACCGGAAGACCTAAAGTAAAAGATGTGAAAAAAAATCTCATTTTTATTTTTATTTTATTTTTTTTTCTCCAAATAAGATCACAAGAAAAACACTCGGAAGAGCGATGACCAAAATTTATTTTTATGCGCTTTTTCTCAATTCCATGTTAAACTCGGATTTTTCTATTTTCTAGCACAATTTCGATACGTTCTATACTATTTATTTTTAAATTATTTAATTTTATTAATACTATATAATATTTTGCATTATTTTTTCAATCATTTCAGTGTTAAAATATAAAAATATCAATATTCAATATTAGCACGATATTTGTGAACCAATTAAGTTCTGTTGAACAAAATGAAAATATTATAAATATATTATTAAAGAAAATTATCAAAAAAATATATATATATTATAATTGTTAATTTACTATATTATATTTATATAAATTATTCATCGAATTTAAAATTATATTACTTATTATTTTATCCTATACAAGATGCGACAGAATTTAGTTGAAAAAATTAAAATTTTAATAATATATAAAATAAAATAAAAGTCCATCGACAAAGATTTAATAACAATTATTGTTGTATATGTGTCTTTTATATTGTTAAAAACATACAAAGATTTATATACATATATCAACGTCGTGCACACGATAAACAAATATAAAATGATCGACAACAATCCGTTAAATGCATCCACACAACAGAATGGCTTTTGAAGATTTGATTAGATGATTGTTACTCATTTTGTACCATAAAAGGGTGATGTTCTCTATGTACACACACACACACACACAAACAACAATATACATTTATTATTATTTACTTATAACGAAGTAGCCGAGATTAAGTCAATAGTCTTCACATATTCAACATTCACAACACAAATATAAATAAAAACCAAAGTAACGGGAAATTCGAATCTAAGCCCACCTCTATACATTTATTATTCATGGGTAAAATATAATGCTTACTTGTATGCATTAACATGTTAGTTAAAATGAACGTACAAATAATGTGAACAAAACAAAAAAAAAAATAATGCCTATGAAGATTTTGTACGGTTAAAATTTTCATATAGCATAAAAGAGAAGAAGCACTAAAAATTCGGACTTTAAATAAGACATAACTAGCTACACACGTATAATAATTAAATAAATAAAATCAATACTAGTATAATTCTAAGTGATTAGCATATTATTATATTTCTTTAACATGTTGAATGTTAAGGGTTATCGACGCTAGATTTCTTCATAGCGCCGTGAGAGTTTTTAATTTTTTATATAATATTAAAATTACAATGATATGAAAAAAATATATAAGACATAAAAATTGCTAATAAAATATTTAAAACAAGTTAAAAATGAATCAATAATTTTGAATATTTAATATGTATTTTTTTAATATATTTTAATAAAATAAATATATTCTAACTATATATACATGTACTTGAAAAAATGTTTAAATGCATTTTATTTCAGTGAAGATCACTGATAAATTATATTAAGATAAATATAATGTAAATAATAATTCTCTTGTTAAATAAATCATGAAAAAATAGCGTGTCATTCAACGTGTTAGTGGTGTTACAAGAAGATTAATAAAAATCGTTCAAAATTGATATTATATACTTGATATATGTTCAAACTAATTACACGCTCTGTAGATTTTGTAATGAAAATGAAAAAAATAAATAAATAAAAATTTGACCTAAAATGAGAACACCGTGTTATATGGACTCAAAAACGTACAAAATCTTTCATGGCACATCAAAATACTGTACAAAAATAATTTTGGATTACACATAATAGAACACCTACAAAGTACTAATTCGTATATATAAAAAAATAAATAATAAACAATAAATATATATATATATATATAGAAGCCATTTAAGATGTTCACACTCTATTTGATATATAAGACAACGATTTGATAAATAACGCGAAAAAATGATACAGTTTTTCATTCATCATCCGAAACGAAAAAAAAAGTTTGCGACAGGAGAAAACGATCGAAAATCGACAAAAATAAAAAAAATCGATAAATAATCGTCTCGTGGAAAGCCTTCGAAATGAAACAATGCGAACGAGTTTAAATCGAAATGAAAACAAAAAAAAGAAGAAGAAAAAAAGACGACGAGTCTTCGAGAAAATTGAAGAGAAGAAAGTGCACGAAAGTACACGCAATATAAAATTATATATTTCCTTTATTTATGGTAAACGATTTATACGATTGAAAAATGATATACTACTATGATCAAAAATTAAGGTGAAATTGACATTTAAAACTCGCGGGTATTATAGTGTAGTAGGATTTTCTATAACATTTGCCAAGCGTCTGTTTGTCAAAAGGTTTAATTATCTCCGAGTTACACGTGTTTTTACAACTCTTTATTCCTTTCTTCATCACGATAATGCACCATGTCATACTCAAATCGTTCCGCAACCACCGTATTCGTCTGATTTGGCTCCGTGCGACTGAAAAAAGCGTTGGCAAAAGTGCGTTTTATCGGACGGGATGTATTACTTGAAATTCATCTTACTTTTTGATCACAGTGTTATTTTGATGTATGTATTAATATATTTAAATATAAATATTTATTATTATTGTAGATATAGTTAAAATATGAATACGGTGGCATTGTTTGGGTCAATTGCAGGTGTAGCGCAGTAGGACCGCTAAGTGTACGTGATCGTTCCACTTTTACAAACAAGTGTATTGAAATAACACAACAAGACCGGATAAAAAGGAGTGCGTTACTCGTTACAATTGTACACACATACGCACATTCGAATATGAAGACGTTATTTTTTTAATGGTGAATCTATCGAAAAGACAATAATGCAACGAAAGGCTGACGAAATTTAGTCCTTTGTTCAATGTGATATTAATGACTGTTTTATATATAATTTAAATGATTATACAAAATTAAAATTTTAATGATGATATTTAATTGAATCATCAAAAATAAATTAATTAATATTTATATATTGGAAAGTGGCAATATTAAAAAAAATAGTAGAATTCATATTGAGTAATAAAAAAATAAAAATTATTATGATAAATTGAATCGTTATGGATTAATTTTAATAAGTTTATTTTCTATCTATAATTATATGCATCTAATAATAGTTTTCAATTAAAATAAAATGATGCTTTTTAAAAATAAAAAGTGAAATATACAAGTGATCTCATAGATATTAAATTTCATTATTAAAATATATAAAAATAAATTAATTTTATTATATATTCATTAATATTTTGATGTAATTAAATATTAAAAAAATAATTACTATGATTAAAATATATTAATACAACAGCAAACAGCAATATAGAATATTAATTTATTATAAATTATAATATAAAAAAACGCACTATTGATAAACATCGCGTATATTTAGTAAGAAAAAAAATATATATATATATATATATATATGGAATCGGTTAAGTTGAACCGTTTCGGTTAAAAATTAAACCGAAAGCACTCAAACGCGAACGACCAGCCGACGATGCGGCGAACGTTTGACTGACTGACTTCAACTTGACTGACAAACTGAACCGGTGCATCGTCGTCGTCGTCGTTTGCACGTTCTTCTTCACGTGAAAGTGGGGAGGTGGAAACGGACGAAACGCACCCAAGAAGCGTCAGAAGACGGACCTTAAATAAGGAAGGCTGCGCTGCCGCTGCTGCCGATGATAACGACGACGACGACGACGATGATGATGATGATGAGGGAAAAAAACGTTCAGGGAAACCGGACGAACGGTCGATCGGTCAGTGGGACTCCGGACAGGAACGCGTTTTTATTCATTCATCGAACCGTTAAATCGTTCCGTTTATATTATATTTACAACAACATTGTCATAGATAGAGTTAATTGAAAAAATAATCAATATTTAAAATAAACGACATACATATCATATTTTATAATGGAATAATAGATAAGTAGATATATTATGTTTAAATTTAATAGAAATCTCAAATTAATACGTGTAGAAATCATTAAAAATAAAATACTAAGAAATGGAAACTTTCACCCTTCGACTATATTTAAGAATATAATTGAAGTTGCTATTTAAACGATTTATAGTTAAACGTCTATTACGAAATACACTTTGTGAAATTAATGGTGATTCATTTAAAAATGATAATAATATAATAGAAATATATATATTTAATACGACTTATTTTGATTCATCAAACAATAGTCAAAATAATCAAAAGTAATCAGAAGAAAACAAAATTAATTTATATAATGAAACAATTTTCCTATACATTTAATGTCATTGATTTAGTGATAATCCTAGAAAACTTTGTATTATCTTTTTTTTCTTAATTCAAAAGAGTTTAATGACATTTTTATCATCCATTCATTATGATTAATTCTAATTTAATTTATCTTCTTTTGAAACATGAAAATGGTACAAAAATTCTTATATTTAATTACGGTAAAGAAGCAACTGTTTTTTTTACTCAGTATTTATTATTCTGTTAATTCATTATATCTAAAATAAAATATATAAACTATATATAGATATTCTTTATATTTTACACATTGAATTACCACATAATTTATATTGTCATTAAAGAGCAGATTTCTTATAATATTTTTAAGAATGAGATACATTTTGTATAATACTTAAAATCATATATATATTTTTAAATTGATATAAATCAGTTCAATAAATGTTTTAGAAACGTGCGAAATTAAAATTATAATTACAAATATGTAACATATCCAAATGAAGAAGCTAAAGGTGTGGTACATAAAAACAAGAAATAGTGATTTAATCGCTCACAGATCCAATTATTATGCATGCTCGTGTTGACGATAATAGTGTGAATATTTTTTTTTTTTATCATCGACCATACATAAATTTCAATGAGATAATTAGAAGCTTTCACTGTATAGAGTAGAGGCGCATAATATGGTTCGAAACCGGAGCCGATTCGGTAAACTCGTGGATACCCACGCTTCCATCAGAAAGTAAAAAAAAAAATCCTCAATAAGCCAAAGACGCCTGTCATAAATCAGAAGCGTGTTTTTTGAACGCCCACAAATATAAAAATACAACCGAAATCGTTAACAATGAACGAACGTATCTTGAGACTCCAGGAAACCGCAGACGATGTCTTCCTTTAAAAATGTGTAAAAAAAACAGATAACGGTTGAAAATGGGTCAGTTTCATTGATGTAAGACCGCTGTTTTGAAATTGCAACTTCCTCGGATTTACGAGATCACTTCAGTAATAATGATTAAATAAATTGGAGTATTATAAACATAATATTATTAATTTTCATCGATGAAAACGTAAAACATAAATGAAAATATTTTATCAATTGTGAATTGTAAACTAAATTAAAAGATATGCCAATGTGAAATTACATTTGAAATAAATTATTTTAAACTATTGCAAATACTTAATCACATATAAAAAAGAGATATTATTTTGTAATATGATAAAAGAAAACATAAAATGACAACGTATAATTAGAATAATATATAATGTTGAAGCATTCAAGTGACGAATTAAATTAACTTTTTTTTTTTTAAGTAATTTAAAGACGCAAAATTCTTTACAAAATAACGATTGTAAAAATAATGAAATTAAAATAATAATCAATTCGTTAAAATTAAACTCGACCGCAGGATTACTCAAATGTTAGTCAACAGACAGGTGTTAGCCTATAGGCAACAGTCAGTTTACAGTTAATTATATTTTATAATTATACATAATATTTAATTTTAAATGACATTTAACGACATTCAAGAAATTATCGCTATTAAAATAAAAAGATAATTAACCATATAATATAACATCAAACTATTTTTTCGACGATAATTAAGAGACTTATAGAAGAAGAATTAAATCTCTATCTTGTTTTATTTATATTTTCAATATATTGGAAAAATACTTCATTATTAAAATTATATAAATATTAATATTCGTTCGAAATGGAAACCAAATAAAACAATCAGCAATGACGAAAAAAATATGATAATAGATCAATAGCCGGATTAAATCTTTAATGGACAAATAATATAATAAATGAAATTAGAAATGAATAAATAATAGACAAAAACCAGCTAAATTGTCAGGTTAATGATAATAATTATAATAGTGAAAAATATATCATATTATATTAAAAAAATATATATCGATAATAAGTATCTTAATCGTGTTATAAAATAGTGAATGTTTTCGATGTTCCCATGAAATCATTGGAGAATATCAACAATAAACATCATCAACATCATCATGACAAAAATGGAAACTAGTTCCTTTGTTTACATAATGTAATATACACGATGAGGATAAGTAGAAGGTGAAGTAAAATTTTTCACAATAAACCAACTAATCCAAAATTAATTGCACGTTCACATTAAATAATGTATTATGAATAATAAAAAAAAAAGTGTACAAAAATAACAATAAATGACTTGAAATAAATTAATCGGTCGCTTTCTCGTAATGCAAAGCCGAAAGGAAAATTTCACAGGCGACGAGTCGCAGTCATTATTATGCGATCATTCGCATAATTTGAAATGTCACTCAAAATGTGCGACGATTATTTATATATATTCGAATGAAAGCACTATTTCATTTTCGCATCATAATTAATCACGATTAAATTAACATTCGCTATAATAAATTACATATTAACAATGAGTTCGGTCGGAGAGTTGATGTATTTTTTTTTTGTTTCTCGAGTGCGAATCGAATGTAAACATGGAAAGTTTGCAGTCGACAGTCCAACGATCTGTTGTAAACCTGTCGTGATTTATTGTAAATGCTGTCATAATAAAGTGAAAACTCACCTGACTGAGACCGAGACGATACGAAGACGGGTCCAAGTCGATTACTCTCAACATGTCTTCGACTAGACGACGCTGTTCAGCCGGTGGCAGTGATAGAGGTACAAGTTGTGGTACTGAATTGTCGCCGCCTTGTTCGGAAGCCAATAATCTGAATCTGATCGTGAAATTTATAAAATATTCATCAAAAATGTACTTACAATTCATATTTTATTATATTATTATTTTTTAATAAATTTATAATAAAAATATAATCGTCTCAGTTTAAAAAAAAAAGGATATTTTTCAGAAATTAATACAAAAAGAATTTTGTAGTAAAATATGAACTCGATATCCAAATCAGTGAAGTAATGGATTTTTGTTTTAGATTTGAAACGAAGCCAAAACACAAACAGTTTTAAGTGCTCTATTATTACAATATTCTCAATTCATATTTTATTTGATGTTTTCTATTTAAAAATCAATATTGAATAATAAATTATTGAAGATAAGAAAAAAATTAATTAGATTAAAAGAAAATATAAATATACCAAATTATTGATTTAAATCATTTTTCGTTTTTTTTTTTTATGTATTCTTAAACTAACCCATTTCGATATAAATTTAATTTATTTTGTCTACGAAATGCAACTTCCTGGCAAAATAACAGGGTGGTTTTCTGTTGACTGATATTGTAATTACATATATATTCACCTTCTAGCAAATTCAGCAAATGGCAGAGAATCTGGAAAACCTTGTTTGTGCATTCTAGCAGCTTCCAATAGTTGAAATCCTCGAAACTGTAGAAAAATATATAATTTATCAATAATTCTAAATAATTAATATTTTAATCATTTTCAAAATCTTTATAAAAATAAATTAATAATCTAAAATATACCTGAGATCTTAATAGTGGTACATCAACAGGTTGCTCGTTAGCAATAGAACCATTCTGTGGAGACATCATTTGTGATGATCGTCTTGACAAAGCACAACAAACAAATCTAATTCTAGATCTTCGCAAAACGCTTAAAACACTTTCAGCTCCAGCTTGTGATAAACCGACAAATGAACGACGATTCATAACAACAGCTCCTATAAAATATCAAAAGAATTAATAATGTGAATAAAAATTAAATAAATAATCCAATTTATAATATAATTAACATATACCATTTGTAAGCGTCCTTCGAATACTGGAAGCTCTTCGTAAACTGGCCTGAGCATCCGGTCCAGCGCCACATAATCCACGGCTCCACACGAATAGGCGAGATATGTCCTCGCTGTAAATTCGACAAAACAAAGTCAATTTATTATGAATTATGGTGACAATATTACATTTACAATCAGTTTGTGTTTTGAAATTACCAAGAACTCTCTTGTAATATTCCAATTGCATTTCTAGATACGGGATTTTCTCTGCTAGCTTTCAACCAGCCGCTGACATTATATATAACCGGAAAAGTACCCTAAAAAAACAGAAAACTAATTAAGTTTCACAATAAAAAAAAGAAGAATAAATAATTTCTATTATATGTAATGTAAATTGTGTTTAATTTTATTTTACATTATTCAAAATACATATTTTTAAAGTTATTGTAATATATTTTTATGATTAAAAAATATTCAAAATATTAATTTTTATGCAAAATACTTTAATAAAAATAGATATGCTTTTGATATAATTAATTGTAAAATTTAAGATCAACAAATTTACACAAAAGGTACAAATTTGTATATTATTATACAAAGTTTATATATTCAAAATATATTTGTACACGATTATATACGGTGTCCCAAAAGTAACGCAATATTTGAATTAAATACCTACAATATACAGTTTTTAGTCTTTTAATTATATTTTTTATTGAATCACTAAGTACATATAATAGGGTTATTTATAAAATAACACATCGGGTAAATGGCCTCCACGGCTTTGCATGCAAATACACTCTTTTGTCAAAATTTTCAATAATCATTTTTCATAAATGTGGCTGTATTTAATTGATGCAGCGTTGAATCTTATCCTATAATGCACAACTTGTTGACATAGACCTGTGATTTCAAATAACTTTATCTAAAGAAATCTATGGTATTAAATCACACGATCCATGAGTCTCTTGATCACCGAAACGAGAGACTCATGCAATAATTGAATTGTTTCACAGGCTATATGGCATGTGGTATCATCTTGTTGAAACCACATATTGACCACATCAATATCATCCAATTTTGGCAATCAATATTATCCGTTGTCGCAATATTGAGCATCGGTAACAGTCATTGCTTTACCAACCTCATATTTAAAAAGTATGGTTTAATTATGTCTCCAACCCAAAATCCACACTAAATAGTGACACGTTAAGGATACATTTGTTTTTCAAAAATCACGTGTAAGTTTTCAGAATCCCAAAAGAGGTAATTTTGGCAGTTAACAAAACCATCGAGATGAAAATGTGCTTCATCGCTTTGAGCGATTTGCTCGAAAAATCAGCATTATTTTTAGGAATGTGATATATTATATTTTCACCAATATTGTTTTTATACTATAAAGCAATACTTTTCGCCATCATTATTCGTTATTATTATTATTTTTTTAATATAATATTTTTTTTATTCAAATTAATTAAGATTTATTATCTAATTGTTTCTTTTTTATTTAAAATAACTAAAACAAGATTAAAATATTTTTATATTCAAAATATGATATATTTTATATTTCTTTTTTTTTTTGGTATGGCAATAATCTGCCATATTAACTTTGACAATTGATCACAATTTGACAGTTGACAGTCAGTGGCGGGTCGTGCTGTGGTGGTTGGACGCTTTCAACATAAAAGGTACGTTTGAGAACTGCCAAATTATTTTTTTTTATAAATTATCTATAAATAACGTGATTGAATAATGAAACTCTCCACTTTACGTTGAATAAATACGATTACAAATTTTGTATTTCGGTTAAGGTTATGTTTCAAGTCAAACACATATTTGACTCCCTTTTTGCGAGAGATATACGTACAAGAAACTATTAAGTTCGTTCACAAAGGTATTATACTGTTACTTCTGCAATGTCCACTAGTAATATAATAAAATGAAGACTTTTGAATTTTCGTGATTCGACATCTGAATAGTATAAATAAATAAATTATATTATTTTTATGAAATGCACTATGTCATTCAGTACCTGCATATGATGCAGTACAAAATGTGAAGGTTGGGGTGCACGACGCAATAACTGATGTTGATGTTGATTCGATTGAGATCCTCCACCCCATACAGCAAATACTTTTTCTAGAAAACTGTTATCGGACGCTCCTGGATGCATCGATTCTTCATCTAGAAGCCTGAAATTTTTAAACATCAATTATATATACTGTAAAATATTTAAATAAATTTTATATCATATAGTATTCAACATTACCATAATACACCCTTGCGATCAACATCGCGCAAATCAGCTTGTGAAGTACGAACTACACTATTTTGAGGGGCACGATCTAATAAATCAACCATTGGTCCAGGATTCATAACTTCAGCAATCCAGTCTGAAAAAAATAAACAATCATCAATATATATTTTATAATTTTTCTTACAATAATATATAATAATAAAAAAACAAATAATAATTAGTTTAATTATGCTTTTAATACCTTCATCAGAATCCGAGTCGGGTGCTAAACTAATACCCTCTTGTCGACAGGCAGCACGTGGAGATAAAATTGCTCTTTCGTGAGCGAGTAATTGTAATCTTTCATGTAAATAATTGGCGGCCAATTCATGTAAACCTGCCGCAGCTGAAGTTCCAGTTCCACCTGTAAGACCAGGTGGATCGACTAAAAGTAAAGAACTAATAGTACGAGCTCCAGTTGTCAAACATCTGAAATAAATTTTATTTACATGTATTTATGTTATTATCAATAATTATGTATATTAATAATGTTGTTACCGGTTAATTAATGCTACAACACAATTAAAAACTTCCATATAGAGACCGGAAATGAATCCTTCCAAAGCCTCATGACCAGATATTTCACGATCAGAATGACGTTCCGTGGGTGAAGGCGTACTAAATTAAAAGAAATATATATATTTAATTTCAGTTTATATAATAAATGTATTACAATATATTTAATTAAAATACCGAAAAGCTGTTCTTGGTTGAGTTGGTGTGCTCAAGCCACCAGTTGTAGGGGTGAATAAAGCGCGAGTTAATTCTTCAGTACAACACCCTAATAATTGGGCGGCACGAGCGGCTGCTGCTGGTTCTTGAAATTGAAAGCGTGCACTGTTTCCACTACCTGAAACTTATATAAAAACAGAAAATTAACATGTGTTTATAAAAAAATATATACATGTATTTTTTTTTAAATAATAAAATATTTATATAAATACCTTTAGATGATCCAGCGGCACATAAATGCCATATAGCAGCTAATACTCTCCATATTGACATTTGTTCCTGTTCTGTAACTGAAAGGTCTTTAAATGCACCAGTTACACGAGTAAATGCACTGATTTCTTCACCGCTACCAGTAATACCATAACTCTCTAACAATAAACTACGACGTAAATGACCCTCGCAGCCATAAATCAACCTATTTCGAAAACATAGTTGAATTAATAAGTTGTATAACAAAAACAAACTTTACAAAACCCTCAAACTAACCAATTAAAAATGTCAAACGTTCTATCGAGATTTTGAGATGTAGGGATACGGGAAATATCCAACATGTGTCCATGTAAAGATGCCGAAGCTAGTACTCCAGTATGATCATAATGAAAAGAGAGTAATTGTACACATTTGGAACCTCTGGCAGATGTAAATGCTCCAAATGCTGTAAGAGCCGCTGCAATTTTTGGTGTCCATGGACTAGAACCTGCGCTAAGATTAGCTGAAGCTGACAGATATAAAGCGGCTCTACGTAAAGCTAATGATTTTCCAGCACGTGCACGTCCTAGAAAAACAAGAGCTTGATCACGTCTTGTTCCTAATGTAGCTCTGTGAGCTGCTTGAGCCCAAGCGAATAAATGAGGAGGTATATCTTCAGTTTTACATCCTTTAAACATAGTTGCAACCTAAATTTATAAATAAAATTTTAACGATTAAAACGGATTAAACAATAAAGTTATATATTTATAATGTAAAATACCTTATCTGAATATATATTCAAAGGAGCTACGGGATTAATAAGCATTAAGAGATTATGTCCCGCAGCAGTATGAACTAAATGACTTCCATAACGTTGTCTCAAGCTATGTAAAGCTGAACTTTCATTAATGTATCGCAAAGAGGCTAAATCTTCAATTTGATCAAATTGCGATGGATTAGCCTGAAATTTGTAAAATATTAATAAAAACATGTATATTTTATACAAGATATATTCTATATTTATATAAATATTACCTTTTCTAAATCATCATCATCCACGTCTAAAATTTCACCGGTGGTTATTACTTGTACACGAGTACGAGGAGAGGGTCCGTTAGCCAAAGGTGATGCTGGTTCTTCAGATGTTTGATGCAAACGTTTTGCTTCGGTAAATCCACCACGATGACATACCCATAAACGTTCGCCTTCTTTTTCGTTTTCGGAAATTCCATTTTCGTGGTACAATTTCGTCGAACTATCGTTCAATTTTGTCTGTAAGAAGAAAATTAAACTGCGTCATTTTAACCATACACAGGACATTTTCTATAATGTAAAATTATAATTTTTCGCGAAAATCTTCTCCATTGGAAAGTAGCAATAGATAGGTCGAGACTCAATAAAATTTTATTGAAGGCAGAATGTCAAAGTACCGCATCAGGGTCAGATATATTTAAAAATTATAGATATTATAGATAATACGTTTCATAACACACGAGATAACTAGGAATTTATTCAAAAAAATAAGAAATTAGGTGGAATGCATGTTGAAAAAAATCTTCAGAATTTTGATAAAATGAATCTTTTTCTTATGAAATGTATACAAAAAAATACATCTTTAAACATTACTAACAATTGTCATTCTGATTTGCTCAAAATCTATTATAAGAATATTTGGCGTTAGTTTAATAAAATTTACATTTTTAAGATTTTGGCATTAGTATCTTAATTGTTCGATTAATATCTGATTGCAAATAGGACTTCAACAAAATAAAATGTACCTGTAATATATTATGGTGAATGCGGTTCCACAGTATATAGGTAGTTAATTGAGAACAAAAAGTTACACAAAGACATTTATTTTCAAAACAAAGACATATAAAATAAATACAATCAACGCGAATAATCAGTGAAACTTGTCGCTGGACGTTTGAGAGTAAGGTCAATCGCGATGACCGCACAAAAAAAAACCACCGCCTTTACCATCCGAACGGATAAGAAAACATCAATTAAACGGAAACTCTCGAGAATGAAACGATTAAAAATTCAACATTCTATAGACAAAGTGAGCTCTATCCATGTTGTGTACTCTGTAAAGTGTTCTTCACCATATAAAGAGGTGGAAAAGTGCGGTTCCGGGTCCACTTCAAAAGGCAGGGCGGCTGTTTTTATTGTTATAAAAGAAATTGTGCGTAGTTCTGCGGATAACAATCACCGGTTTTCAAACAGTTGTTACCGGTGGTTGTTATTGTCGTACATTTAACATAGGTTGCATAGTAAAACTTGAAAACTGTATACCGCTTTTGCATAGAAAACGGTCGCGTTCCGAATACTTTTACCAAGGCAAGGTTGACATTGCTAAATTATGATACGCAAAAGATAAGTAAATTCCATACGCAGACGACATGAAAAACGACACTATCCATTATCGTATAGAACAGGGATCACCAAACCACTATTTTTCCACATATTATTATATAGGTCATTTTGTAACAATCTTTAATAATCTGTATACATACATTCAAATTTTCACAAAGTATATAATAAAATAGTAAGAAACAACGAAGACGACAAATGTCGAAGTATTATTTACAATGAACATAAATTTTAAACTATATAGGAAAATAACATTTAATCTAATATCGCTTGCATTTTAAAACGCTCGAGACCCCTGACTTAGAAAATCAACAATAAATCTGCAACTAGTACGGTTCAATTCCTAGCAAATCCCGTGTGCAAACTGTGCAACGATCGATCATCGATAAGATCATAGAAAACGGTTCCATCGTGCGGAAAATGGTTAATGGTAGCCCCTAGGGGTTAAATTGAACGCTGTCAGTCGTAAAATCTACATTAATATTTTTTTTTATTTTATATATTGTAATGAGTATTGAATATATATATATATATATATATATATATATATATATATATATATATATATATATATATATATCATATATATAATATTACATACGAGAAGCGGTGAAACCTTTACAATCGTAACGAGTTAAAAGCTGAATAACGATCCAATTGCATTATTTGTCCAACACGAGCTCATTGTGGGTTATGCACTTCCGTTTATGGATTGAGAAGAAAGTAGCGGACAACGGGTACAGAGAATTCTTCCTTTGTCTCCGGGACCGGTGTGTCTTTCGAACCTTTTTTTTTCTTTTAATATGTAAATATAATAATATATAAACAAGATAATTTTTCACAGTTCCAAATCCAAAATGAGCAGATTTACACTGTAGAACTGTCGGTCGATACAGTAAAAAGTGACCGTTTTTGTTTTTTTCTTTAGCATTCGAAGCACGAAAACTATTAAATCTATTGAAAATTTTTGGCCGCGAATGACCGGCATTCGAAAAGGATTTTTTTCAATTTTTTTTAACTATTTCGGAATTTCGCTGAATAAATTCGACATCGCTAGGTGAATTTAAATAAGACGTTATAAATTTGGATTTAAATTATAGTGAAAATGAATAAAATCAAAATATATATGTAAGGAGAAACAAATATGTACTCATGTCGTCATCCAACTAAAAAAAAACTAAAATAATTAAATTTCAAGTTACCTATTTTATTTGCTCTCCCTTTTAGATATTTTTAGATTATATAAATAATACTATTTTACATAAAAGTAAACCCGTAATGTATTATTTCCTCAGGAAAATAAATGGCTTCAAACACCTTAACATTTTCTTCAAACAACTTAATATTTTCTCAAAAAAAAATCGAAATCTTATAAGAAGAATCAACGTCTTAAAAAATAAAATACCGCACTAAAAGTCCAATGTAAAAATTAGTCTTATTCTTAACTCTTCTTCAACTCTACCTCTAATTTTGGGTTTTTCCTATATTTGTATAAGAAAATAAAATAAATATAAATAATATTTTTGCATATTTTAGTTCTAAAACTAAGAAAACAAAAAAAAACTCGTCATTTACTTGATCATTGACCGTCGCCAATGTCAAATAACAATAGTACTAATTAAAGAGAACGTTCAAAAAATATGATAATTTTTATCTAAAATAGTAGTTTGAAACGAAATCTTCAAATTAATAGAAAAATATGCAGTTTCACCGACAGAATTTCCATATGCGACATTTTCGATACCAAAATCTTGATAAATTAGAAAATGTTTAGATTTTTTAATAGGATACGCTTTATCGATTCGATCGTCGAATTTATCGTGTAAAAGAAAATTCCTAACAGCCGTCAATCCAAATAATGGCGAGTAAAAAAAAAAACGAACGTCCGATTTAATTTGTAAACGAGCGCAGAGCCGCATATTATTATTATAAGACGAAAACGACTACCGTAAAGCCGCATATAGCGAACAAACGTTCCAAAACAGAATTTCACAATGTTCGTCATTTTTTTTCCGAATGTTCGAAAGCGCACAATAAACTCTAACATCTAAAGTCGTTCCCGGTTCTTTTTATTTTTACGATGCGATCGTTCTATTTCTAAAAAAAAAAAAGAAAAAGAAAAATAGATCCCGATGATGCATCGGAAGTCGAACGAAAAAGAAGTACGCGTTTCGTAATAAACTCGCGCGCAAAAGACAAGAGCAGATAAAGAAACATATTTTATTATATAAGCCTTCTCTCTTTTTTTCTCTCTTTCTCACTTTTTACCGCATTTGCATAAATAATACATGCTCACGCATATACAGGGGAACGGTTAGTACGGTTCATTAGCGCCGCATGAGTACAAAGAACTGGTTTGTATCGAAATCCAAAAAACAAAGTGACTCCGATGGCTGACAATATCGAAAGTTACAAAATTCGAAATGTTTGCGAATATTACAATTGTATTTAACGTATAATACAGCGTAATATAATGGCAATTTTCATTTATTAACGTCTTTTATGCATGTATAATAATCTCAATGCTGAATCGAGTGAAACTTCTGGATGATTTTTGAAAGAAAAACTGTGTGCTAAAGATATCGATTCCATATAAGAAGTAATCGTTTTAAGAAGACCAGCTCAAATTCAATAAAATAAAATGATAGGTCGATTATGTGAATGGAGACATGAAAGATAAACCAAATTGGAAGATACTGATGATGATGATGGTGAATTGTGGAAATGGAAATTTTTTGAATCATGACTAAATTTTTAATCCCTAGATAGAAATCGGAAATATTTCAATAAAAGATGTCTTAATAATATTAGACATGAATGTAATATGTATATATATATATATATAATCAAAATTCATAGTTTAATTGATTTTTTACAAGATAAAAAAAATGTAATACGATTATTGAATATCATTTTGATAGGGAAAAAAATAAGCAAATTTCACTAGCCTATATATGGCATTCGTGAAGCAATATTATTAAAAAAAAAAGGTATGTAAATTGCGTTATCTGGACATATCAAAAGTGCGTAATTCGAAATATTGAACAACAATAAAAAGAACCGCACCTACATGATTGAGTACGTCTATAATTAAATATTCAATATTGCTTTTTTTTTGAAATAATAAAAAAAAATATTGTGCAAAAACGCCCTTACATAATTGAATCAGAAACAAAGTAACGATTGATTATGAATATTAGTAACGTGTTGAATTTTGACATTTCGGCATTCGATTCGCGCTACGTTGAATATTTATGTTTGTTTTATGGACTTCGGGAGGAAAAAAAACAAATAAATAGATAAATATATAATAAATAGCAAACGGAACATTATAATAATAATGAATATTAGCATACGTCGACTAGAATTTGGTTGCACACCTGCATGAGCACATTGACAAGCTTATATTCTAAATTATTAACGTGCTATATTTATATATGCAAAAACAAATTGATGTATGGTCGTAAAATGTGAGCATTAGAACGTGACATTACGTGGATTATGTTTACTCGTGAATGATAATAATGATAGTGTTTTGGGCGTACAGGAAAGTTCTGTCGTTTGTGTTCATATAAAAATTTGATACGACTTTTTTTGGGTATCTAATATAGTTATATTCGGTTCGTAGATTTAATCTGTCAGAGGAGTGGTCAAATAAATATCAATATAAAATAAGTAATAAAATATATTGTATAATTAATGATGATTATTTTTGATTTAAATCAGCGGTCGTCATCTGATAGTTCGCAGACATTAGTGGTTAATTTATGAGCATATAACACTGTGATCCAAAAGTAAGATGAATTTGTAAATATAAATTCTTTGTTTATTCTTCCATATCAATTTCATCTTCTTCAAAGTAATCCCCATCCAATAAAACGCACTTTTGCAGTCCTCGAAACAGTCGGAATAGTCTTTTTCCGGTATAACCTTCAAGACCTTCTTCGATTCGGTTTTTATCTCCTCAATCGTGTCAAAACGGTGAATAGCCAAAAGTCGCACGGAGCCAAATCAGGCGAATACGGTGGTTGTGGAACGATTTGAGTATGACGTGGTGCATTATTGAGATGAAGAAAGGAATCAAGAATTGTAAAAACACATGTAACGCGGAGATAATTAAACCTTTTGACAAACACATGCTTGGCAAATGCTATACAGTTCTACCAATCTAGGAAAAAACTTACAATTTACCTACCTTCCTAATGCCCGGGAGTTTTAAATGAAAATTTCACCTTATTTTTTGATCACAGTAATATTTTATTCACATTTGAAAATGAAAGACAAAATTATCTGTATAAAATTGCTTGGATTTTTAAAATAAATATTGTTTTCATTTTTTTATAAAATTTATGGAAATGTTACCTTGTAGTATAAAATAGTACAAAAATCACATGACATTAAATTCATGTCCTAAAACGGCAATAAATTAATGTCAAAAATTCGATCACTAGTTCAAAAAATATATCGCTAGAACGATACGACGTATCAAATTTCAATAATAACAACTGTTATGGTATAAAAATATTATTAACCCACGCTTTTCATTATGCGGATAATGAAAGCGGGTAAAAAAAAAATTTTTTTTTTTTTTTGACGAATTCTAACGACAACAATGGCCGACGAGTTGCGTTACAAGGCATCAAAAATCGAGGACAAATCGATTCGTTAGCGCAATGGAGAGTAGTAACAAAGGCGAATATGAACTTTTCACTGATAATTCCGCGAGTCATTCATTAAAATTATATTTATATATATATATATATGTGTGTGTGTGTGTGTGTGGGCGCAGTTTTAAGAGTCCAATACCTGAATTGTAAATGTTTTCTATCGATTCGAGATTGTATGCAAATTCGCAAATTCCTTAGCGGTATTTCGAGCCCGTATAACTTATTTAATGTTAGAGGCGCAACCCGTAAACGCAGCGATAAATTTGACAAGGATGAACGTTGATCTATTTCCTATTATCATATTATATAAATATATTACAGTATAAAGCGGTGTATTTTCGTTATTCGATTGTAATCTTTCAATTTGTAAATCATGTTTATGAATGGATTTTGTATGCGTTTTCTAATGGGATACGCGGGAACCCTGCGAAAGTCGCTTAAATTATTCAAAATATACATTAAACCAGGGATGTTCAAACTTTTAACCGTCAAGAGCGTCTGCGTTCTCAAATTATAGATAGCGGGATATTTTTACTCATATAGAAGCTTAAAAAAAGTCTCGCAAACGACTGGTTGACCGCATTTGGCACTTTGGATACCCCTGATATACACAATTAAATGGTGGCGATGTTAAGAAAAAAAAATTGAAAATCCCTGTTTTCAAAGATCGATGTATTAAAAGATAAAATATCTGATTGAAATACAATACGAAACAATAATAGTGGTCTTAAAAATGTCAGACTGTCGTAAATTCAAACTTACTTTTCTATAAAATGCTATAATGAAAGCTAAACCAAAATAATAATACAATAGTTAAAATTTAAAATAGAATTAATTAAGTCGACACTAAAAAAGAATTAGATATAGCGATTAAAAGTTAAGTGTAAAATGGACTAAAAATACATCCACTCTCTGACAGAATCTTCGTAATGTAAATTCAATATTATACATAATCGAGTCATCAGCTCTACGCTTAATCTTACGAAATATATTTTTTTTACATTTTATAAATTATTATTACTCAAAAGCGCTCAGTGAAAGTTTGGTAATCCTATATTTCGTCTGAAATTTCAAGATCATATCTGACAACGAGACATTTCGTGTGAACTTTTCGTTTCGCGTCAAAATAATGCGATTCAATTTATCGCTTCGCGTCAAATAAATCACAGACAATCGGCGATAATTCAAAGCTGCACCCCACACTTTTGAACGATATTTATTAAGCATATCATGAACATATATATCGAGGTGAATTTCAAGTGAAAATTCGAGATAAGAAGCCGATAATGGAGAAGGATGATTGGATCGTTCGCATATGTTGTGAGAAAAAAAATCAATATATGTATATAAATCGATCGATGACTGCAAAATTTTCGATACGCGTTTAATGTGACCGTTATATTGAATGCGTAATATTTGATTTGTCAATTAGCACAGAGTAAGATCTAAAAGTATATATTTTACGCATTCTAATTTTTGCTAATTTTTTTTTCTTTTTTTGCAGGCACGATCAAAGAATGATCGCGATCTATAGATCATTTTAACACGAGGTGTTCTCAATCTTTTTTTCTTTCATCTAAAATTAACTAATGAAAAAAATCAATATCGCATCTAAAACCGAGTAACGAAAAAAAATGTATTGATTTTGTCATTTCTAATATTTTCATACAAACTATTACAACTTGGATGAAGAATAAAAAATGATCAATAGTATTAAAAATTATATGAATTTTATTATCGAGTTTTAAAGTGCTAATTTATTTATCACATTTAAAGACAAATATTAAACTACGTTTTATAATGTCATATGAAATTATATTGATTAAAAAAATAAATATTTCGTCATAATAAAAGAAGCTTATAAACCTGTGTACAAGATTAAGATTTTTTTTTAAATTATTTATCAACCTGTGAAAATATTTATTGTAATTATTCTTATAATATATTACAAAAATATCAATATATTTTATATTAACGCAAAGGTTATATCATTAATATTACATAATAAATGATAAAAAAGATTGGATATAAAGATTAATACTATTATATATAATGAAATATTATCAAGTTGATTCATGACTTAATTTAGTAAGATTCTCGACGATGAACACGTCGATTTCAACAGAAATATTATAATTTCATATACATAATACAACAACTCGAACAGTTTATATGAAATATTTAAAAATTAATTATCAATTACATGTAAAATGTAAATTATTTTTCGCCGACAACATTTCCATAAATACGGATAAACATGCAATTAAACGCGACGACCGCAAAATTTAATGACGTCAGATCGTGTATTTTTTTTTAATATATATATATATATTTTTAATATAAAATATTATCGTGAAAAATTAATTTATAAAATATATATGTATATAAATGTAAATTAATCGAATCAACATACGCAATTAAAATAGATGAAAGTGTTTTCATCGCGGCGTGTAAAATATTAAAATTGATTATACGCATACCGAACGTTTTGCAACGATTAAAATGAAAGAAAAAAAACAAATATATATATATATATATATATATATATATAAAACGATAATTAAATTAATAATTCAAAGATAGAGAATCTGTGATAATTATTTATTTATTTTTTACTAAAGAAATAAATAAATCTAGTATTATATATTAATTTTATATTTTGCAAAAAAAGGTTACGGACCTCTGAATCGATCGAATACAAAAATTAAATTTCAAATGCAGCATGCGCTGCGTTTTTTAATAACGAGCGGGTCAATTAACAATTAACCGATATCTTTGTTAACCAATTTCGTTAACGTTCAAAGCGACACGGTTTAACTTTTAAAACGTCGCGCGGTTAATTAATTACGAATTAAAAATATAACTCGTTCTACCCTTCTTCGTCGGTTTGAAAACAACTTAAATAGATTTATAACTGTCTAAATTTAACTGCGGAACGAATGAATCACGAGAATCGAAGATCAATGCACTTGTGGAAAATTTTCGAATATAATTTATATTTATATATAAAAAAAATATATTTATAATAATAATAAAAAAAAGCGGGCGCGAGTTTTGATTCGTTTCCAAAAACTATGAATGTGCGGATATCCTTAAAAGTAAATGGTCTTCCGGTTATTCCTTAAGTGACAAAGTTCACCGACTTCCTTTTTCAATATTACAAAACAGTTATATGAAAAGCTAGGGTGTCCATATTTAAATGATGTAATGTTAAAGAAAATGCATCATTTATCAAACACAGAAGGCACATTTAAAATGATTTATATATCGTAAATAAATAAATAATATATTTTACACAATCAAATTTCATCATAATCATCGGTTATAAATAAAATATTTTTTTATTTTTTATATGTAATATGAGAAAGAGAATTTTAATTTGACAGAATACCGGCTTCCACACTTTAGCGGTAAAATATAATGAAGACAATAATATAAAATTTTAATTGTTTATTGATAATAATTTATTATTATCGATCAATTGAATTTATACAATAAAATTTTAAATCATCATTGCACACTCTCATTCGATAGAAAATTGCGGCCACATTTAATTGCACCGCAATTAAAGGGTTAAAAATTAATAATATACTAGAATTATTAAGCAATCAATAAAGATCTGTCGTTTGAACACATACAATACGAATAATTAAATTATTTATTACAAGATTTGTTATAATGCGGCGAACAATCGATGATCGATAATCTTCATAAAATATCTTTAGAATCACGAGCCCCAATAATGTAATCGGTAATAAATCAGCGAACCTATTTTTTTTTTTACTTCATTGTTGTTGAAGAGGCGGTTATTTTGCCACGATAGAGCAGTGGTTGTTTGCGTAATAATAGACAAAAGCGAAGGAGTTTAATGGAGAAGGTCGCCGGTTTTAATCTAGACATGCACGCATATAAATATTTATTATTTATATATAATATATAAGCAATAATATGCTAGTATAATCGGTCGTGATATCGTGAAAATAATAATAATTAAATATATATATATATATATATATATATATATATATATATATATATATATATATATATATATATATATATATATGTGCTAAGAAGCCTCAAAAATTAGTGCGAAGAACCGAAGAAGGGCCAGAGTTCAAATTCGAACGATGGCCTTAAGAAAACTCGTCGAGGTCCGATGAATTTGACCCGCGATATTCAAAAATTAACTTTCGCCACGTTAATTTCACGGATGAATATTTTTGACGATAATTATGATTTGAAGATTTTTTTTTTAATTTTATAAATTTGTATGGAAAAAATTAATAATATCAATATTTTTTTCAGATTCAGAAAAGTATGAATAATATATAGAAAAATTTAATATAAAAAGAAGAACGGTCAATTATCAATTAGTTGTTGTAAAAAAAATATCGTATATATATATATATATATATATATATATATATATATATATATATATATAATACATAGTAAAATTTTAGAACAGTAAAAGTAAAATATGTATAATCGTGAAACGATTTTGACCCCAATCATTAGAGTGATGATTTGTAAACTGAATTATGGACGAAAGTGTTAAAACGTTTATCGTAAATCATACCGAGAACTTTCTTCGACTTTTATCTATTTTAACTTTCATGTTTTTTTAACGTGTATTAAAAAAAAACGAGAAGAAATACGGTCGAATGCCAATATGCATATTATTAATTGTGACCGATCAAATAAATAGAAAATTATTAAAAATATATATATTATATATAGATAAATATTCGGTCACGACTTTCATCATACATAATACTTTAAAGTGTGGCAATAAATTTTAACAAACTGACATTCCAGGTACGAATTTAATTGATACTTTGCCATATGATAAATCAATCTATATATTATAAATCTAAAAAAAAAATCAAAATAATTAAAAATAGAAAAAAAAATTGAGAAGCACTCATTAAAAGAAATGTACACATTCTTCACCTTTAATAGAGAATTACTTAATATTATAATATATAAAGTGGATTTTTTTCCTTCTTCAATGAAATTTCTTACATAACAACAAATAAACGCATGCATAAACATGTGTTAACACTTAATCGAACGATTATTAGCCGCAGTGTGGAAAAGACCACAGATTGGATCAAAAATTACGAAATCTCAATAACCATCAATATGCAAATGAAGTTCGTGAAGAGAGAGAGAGAGAGAGAGAGAGAGAGAGAGAGAGAGAGAGAGAGAAAAGACGGTTAATAAATGAGGTTATTTAATGTCGAGAATTTTTCTATAATTATCGTACATTTCTTTTTAATTCTTTAAACGTTCATATCTTTGTTTTTGTTTAATGAAAAATGATTGAAATTAAATGGAGCAGATCTGGAGAATATAGTGGATGTTTCAACAGTACATACTTTTATTCAGTCAATTTGCAGTCGATCAAAATATACAAACTTCAATTCTTTAAACGTTCACATCTTTGTTTTCGTTTAATAAAAAATGATTGAAATTAAATGGAGCAGATGTGGAGAATATGGTGGATGTTACAATAAATATTTATATTCAGTCAATTTACAATCAGTTAAAATACAGTTTTTAACAGACGATCGAGACTTTACAAATCAAGGCATTTTTATAAAAATGTATCCACGCGATTTTTGTACCGAGAAAAAAAAACCGATTAATTAAACCGATCCGATTTTAATTGTATGCATATGAGAACGTTCATTGAAATAAGTGCACATTTGCATGAGTTAACAATTATTACTGGGTGCGGCATGCAGAATAATTTTCGAAGCCTTTCCGAAGTTCCGGGTTGAAAAACGAATATAAAATATAAATTATATACGAAGGATCGCTTAATAATAACGATAATAAAAACGTTTACTAGTGATTATTCATTATACGTATTGCGAACAATACGTTAAGTCAGTCACGTTCGAATTGAATAATGCCGTATATGAGTTATGGTTTGAAAAAAAAAATTGCCACGTAATAAATAAGTACGGTTTTTAAGATGATTTTTACAGTGGCGTAACTAGGAATATATGTGGGTATACATAAATCTGATTGGACGGCAGTAAAATTAATTGTAGATGTTTATGATCGTTTTACTATTGAACGAACAGTCAACGACTGGATCCTTGTTGACTATTAAATCGAGTGATATAAATTATATAATACGATTATATAAACGTTTTTATGTGTATTAATTATATTTTATAACAACGGTGTTATAATATAAGTTTACAATCTATAATGATTGGGAAATGAAAAAATGAAAAATATTGATTGAATACCTTTTTTGATTGTCATTTACGGTCCTAAATTTAAATAAAAAAAGAAAATATCAAAAAAATTATAATTCTAAAATAAAAAAAAATGGAAAAATTAATAAAATGATAAAAGGGTAAAATGGACGAAGGCACTCAATCTGTTGAGTACTGGAAATTTAAGAAAATTATTAACAATTAAGAAAATTGAAGGAAATCAAGGTTCACTTTGAATAAAAATAGCAAACAAAGAGAAAACACAATGAAATGATGTACTAAATTATATAAATTCAATGAAAAAAATGATCTTCATTTTCTTAACGACTCACAAAAATCGATTAATAATTAAAAAAAAATAACATTTAAAAGATTTATACTTAATTTATATACGCGAAATATTTTTACGTACTACGCGATATTATTATTTTAATAATACGATAATTCACATTAAAATTTCGATAATTACACAACATTCGCAGGATATATAAATATAATATTACAAATAATTTAACGAACGCATTTCATATAAATATTTAAAAAAATGTGTAATTAATAAAATATGAATAAATTAGAAATATTAAATGGAAAAATTTATATACGAAATATAAAAAGAAAATCGTCGAATAGAAATTCATTTATAGTCTCATATTACAAGTTTCTATAATATAAAAAAAAATACTATTAACTTTTCACTGTAGTTCAAGATTCAATAAACATTTATAACAATGAATAAATATCAATTTTTCATTTATAAACTAGACAAACTACCATATTTTTCAATCTATTATAATCGCATTATGAAAAATGATACGTTTTGGAAAAATTTCTAAATCTGAACATTCGAAAATATTGATTATGATCGTTCCAAACGACATACGATATGGTCTTTTAAATATTTGTACATATATATTTTTTATTTTATTTTTAAAAGTGTGTTAAAAATATTAGTAAATAATTTATCTACCGTGGAACAATAAAAAAAAATCGTCATTTTATCGTCGATTTATTATAATGGTTTATACGGTTGAAATTTTTATCTTTATATCGTATGGAATTAATCACTTAAAGCTCATTTTATAATATAATAAAAAAATAATATTATAAATCCAGAATTCTAATTTGAAATCTTCAAGTGTTCGCACAAAGAATAAACTAAAATAATTTAATAAAAACCATAATGAAGATTTAATAGACAAAAAAAAATCTAGCACATAAAGATATTATTCAATTCTGATGAAGGTTCTATAAAAAAAAAAAAAAACAGTTTGATATATATTAATCATATCACGTTTTAAGCAGTAAATGCAGTGAATTTATTTATTATAAAATAATAATATACGATATAAAAATAGTAAATGGCAAAATAAAAGGAACTATTGCGGCTCTTTTGTACTTCATATCGGATAAAAACGATTCGCCTTCGGGGAGTCGCACAAATTGCCGTCATAAAATATTTCATTAATTTCAATTTTTTTTCTTTTAAGACTAGATATTATAAAAATTTTATAATCGATAATCGAAATCGATATAAAAACAACACAATAGAATTTAAAAAATAAATAATAATAATAATAATAATACGAAAAAATGTCAGTGAAAATATTCATATTATTAAGAAAAAAAGCAGAAGCATTTCAATATTCTTCACTATTGTTCTATTATTAATATTTCTTTTATATTTTTCTATGAGTTATACTAAACGTCTCGCATTCAAAGAACGTTGTTTTTAAGCTATTATTTTTCACTTGTATTTTGAACGTACGTGTTTTAAATATCAATAGTTTAACGATAGACATTTGACTATTCATTATTATTATATACGTCCATATTTAATAACGAATGCGATTTTTACAATGGATTATTTGGCAGCGAGATTTTCAGATAATATTCATTATATTAATCATTGTATAATAAAACTGAAAATTGAACGTCGAGATAGTAATTTAATTATATAAAACAAAAATATATATATATATATGTATTGTCTAATAGAAAAATATTATTACACGTTTCAATATCGCAATTTTTACATCAAATTGATATTCTAATCACGTTTAATTAGCAAAAATCGTGTATGTAACAAAAAAAAACGTGTCGTTGAATATTCATATTGGTATTAAAAATTCAATTCTGCTGTGACTTTTTAAAATGTTACAAAAAACGTCTCTTCAGACCAATATTTTCCATCGTTAATAATATAATGCAACAACTCACTTTTTCTATTTATTTATTTATTAACCGAGAGAGTTTCGCTTTTTAACGTAGATTCTTCATAATCACTATTCGATTAAATAAAGTGCGTGGTATAAAAAAAAATGCTTTTTCGAAATGCTTAATTGATCGAAAGTGATGGGTCTTTTATATTGAAAATTCGATTCAGAATAATTATTTTATTATGGGGTTCTAAATCAGAAGTATTCAACTTTTTTAATTCGTAGATCATTTCCAGTAAAAATGGTTATTTTTATAGATATTATAAAGCATAAATTTCAAAATTTTGGATTATTTGAAATAAATTTAGAATAATTTTTGCTTTTAACTCTTATATTCAGACATTCTATTGACCAAATTAAAACACTATTCAACATATAAAATATTTAGAAATCATATAAAAAAAATATTCTTCAATCTCTTATAATTCCATTACATCAATCTAAGTACATTACAAAAATGTGTGAGAAAGAATCAAAATTAATAATTCTGATATTTTCACGGGAAAGTTGTATGTCAATGATAGATTGTTATCATTGACACTTAGTCATCTACGATTTAACGCTAGTTTGTGTTACGGTGACACGATAGAGATCAAAATTTAATTCTATAAAAGCTATAATAATAATTTATGAAATTACATTCAATAGTAGTTTCGGACTGCGTGCGGTCCGCGGGCCGCGGATTGAACACGCAATATAAAAATATATATATACCGATATTTTAACATTGTATTCGAAGTGCACGAAGGTACTTCAATGTAACATGACGTGTATTTATGTTGATGTACAAATTATGGAAATTATATATTGAATTCACCAAATGAAATGAAAATGCATATATTCAAATATATATATATATATATATATATATATATATATATATATATATATATATATATATAAGTATAAAATAATATATACTATAATAATTATTGTATTCGTGTATTAAATCTAATCGCAGTGTCGCATAAATAATTTCGAGCACAATAAATCTGTCTAAGATCGAAGTCGACGAACAATTATTGTCGCACAATTTAATAAAACGATTATAATAAGCGGCCGATCACGTTGGAAAGTTGGTAAAATTATAAACGATTCCATTATACGTGAATAAAGGAGACAGATAAAATATGTCGATATATATATATATATATATATATATATATATATATATATATATATATATATATATATATATATATATATGCTGATTTTCTACGTTGAAATATGTTATGGAATAATAATAAAAATCTTGATAAAGTAATAAAAATATATTTTTTTCATAAACGTAATAAATATAAAATGAATATTTATTGTATATAAATAAAAATGAAGCCGGAGCTTTTAAAAGAGCGGAGTAGTAAACTTTTGCTCGGAGCAAGAGCGGAATCGGAACGATAAATATTTTCAATGCTCCATTGTTCCGCTCTTATTTTATAACTTTTTTTTTTATTCATATTTTACATTTTAAAATCAGTTAACTAATAACGAATGCTTACTTTCATTCTAACAAATTACACTTTCTTGAAAAAATAATATTACTATGTCCAAAAAGTGAGATCATTTTTCAATTTAAATCGCAAGGAAACTATTCGTAAGAAGAAACCAGAATAATGTTTGGTTTTTGTATTCGTTTTTTGTAACTTTTAGCCAAAATTTAAATCTACAACCGCCGTATTCGACTGATTTAACACCGTGTGACCATAGCATTATTCCCAAAATAATGTTGCTTAAAACTTATAAAAAATCGAATTTATTTAAATTGAAAAGTAATTTTATACAGTAGTAGTATATTTAATATTTTGAAAAAATATATTTCTAATAATATATGCGTGTAATCTGAGATTTGTAAAATAGTTTCTATACCTATTCTATCAGCTAAAAAGGAAGTAGAAATATTAGACCGTAGATAATAATTACGATTAGATTATAAATGGCAGAAGCATATACTTAATAGTAGAATTTAAATAAGCGTACAGTCGACAAGAGTTGCAATAACAAACAATAGAAAATACACAAACGCATACCAAAATAAGAACATGCAACGCACATACACACATCGTTTCAATACGACAACAACAACAACAACAGAAAAACAACACTCGTGTATAAATAAATATTAAACGCGTTCTATATTCCGATTATTATTTAAACACACAAAAAGACAACGGTCGAATACTATAAATGCGACACATGTACGTCTTCATTGAATGAAAAATTATCGCGCGGCACCAGCACAGTAAATATGGCGCTGGTAAAAAAAAAATATATATATATATATATACATATTTATAATAAAAAGTAAAGTCAGAGTAAGGTTTGTCAGTGACACTGACGACACGTAAAAAAAAAAGACCTGGACAGGATGCCAGGGTTGATGGTCTGTACGTGACTGCAGACCAGGTGCATTCGAATACGTGACGATCATAAAATGAAGTGATCGTAATGCCATTCGAACTTCATTAATCAGTCATTCTTGTGACACGATTATACAATATGCGTCAATCTATATATCGAATATGTTAAGCATTAAATAATAATGAGTATAAATAATATTATATAACTCAAAGAAAAAAAAAAGAGTAAATTTTGAATTTTAGCGGTTCATTTTTATACTACGAATAAGGAAAATATTTGTCCTATAAAAAAAAAAGAAAATAGAATATGCATATATTAACGTTTAAATATTTCTTCTTATCTAGCACAATTTAATAAAACGCTTGGTTAACATATCCACATTCCTTACATCGATACTGATATGCATCAGATAATGCCAGCACCATCTGATAAAAACCTTAATTGGACATATTTACAAACCTAAATCTGTTTTTTTTTTATTATTTCAATAAGTGAAAACAATATTATTTACTATAATATATTATATAAAAATCAATATTTAATTATTATAAATAAATAAGTACAATCTCTTCAATAGTTCTGACTGAATATGGAATAGCCAATATGAATTGAATTGAAAAATTAATTCAGTGTTAAAAGAATCTAAATACTGATATGTATATAAATATTTTGTAACGAAAACATTGTAATATAATATATGTACGAAATACAATAATATTATTGTATGATATGAATGGATATTTAACGTTTGAAGGAGAAAAAAATGTTTACCAACATCTTATTTGGTAATCTCAAACTCAATACAGCTCGAAGTAAGTCGCACCGAAATAATCCAATAAAATTAAAATTTACGACGCCGTACACTCGAATCGTATATTTTCATTACGACGGCTGAAATCTGCGTTATTTTCGGCAATAATAAAAAAATAATAAAAACACCTTCGGTGTAAAGAAGCAAAAGAAGGTCCGAAACGAACGGACCATATGGTCGAAGATGACCGATCAGAATTCAATGAAAAGTGAAAAACAAATGTGTCTTAATAATAATAATAATAATGATGATGATGATGATGATGATGATAATGAGACAAATTGCGTCGTTCATAAAGCGGATTAAATTGAAATATATCGCAATATAGTCGATCGTAGAAAAGCGTGAAATTCGAACGAAGGACTAGTCGAACATGACAAGGTGATATGTGTGCCCTTAGGTAACGGTTCTTATATATATATATATATATATATATATATATATAAGTATGTATGAACGTTCATAAATAATAATAACAATAACAATCCAGTACCTTACGCAATGTAGATATTAAAAACCACTTCTGATAATATACAGTAGTGTTCAGAAGTCGTGCACGACTATATTCCAATGATGTGCTATATATATATATATATATATATATATATATATATATATATATATATATATATATATATATATATATATATATATATATATATATATATAATATTTTCAGTAATCGATTAAATTATGTTGACAATTATGATATGCAAAAACAACGCTAAATCTAAATTGAAGTGTTTCATGTTTTTTTTTTAAATAGTGTCATGTAATGTTGAAATCGGCCGTATTCCGTGACATTTTACTATGACGAGTTTTGTGACATAGCGCGCAACGTGTTAAAAAATTGAAAAATATTTTCATTCAATAATATTGAACTTTCAGAATGTACTTTATATATTAAATTATTTATATATAATAAATAAAATAAATATATACATATTGGGGAGTTTAACAACGTCTATAAATATTTTTATTATATTATATTATAAATAAAAAAAACTTTCATTTTTTATATTATTTATTATATGATAATCAAGAAAGGAAATTTGATTTTATATATTGAAAAAAATAATAATATATTGACTATATAAACAACTGATCGATGTAAAAGTCAAAATGCATCCTAAATGCACAGATCGAGTTTGCGAATAACAAATTGTCTCGTAATGATGATTTTACTTGCAAATTCTTCATGTTGTTTATAATTTGCACACGAATTGATATTAAATATATAATATAAAGACTGAAATATCATACGATGCCATATTTGAAATCGGAAAAAAAATAAAAAGATAAACAAACTAATATATATATATATATATATATATATATATATATATATATATATATATATATATATATATATATATATATAAACTTGAATTATGAACACGTTGTGTAGATTTAACCTTTCGACCCAAATGTGCCATGACTTTAGGTTACTCCTGTATATAAATTTAAGTGTATATATATATATATATATATATATATATATATATATATATATATATATATATGCACCTAATTTATCGTCGTACTTGGACGACAATCGCTCAGTAAATTCCATCATTCAAAATGTTCGGGTTCAAACGAGTGCATGCGAGAAACTGACCTCATCACCGCAAGTGTTCTGCGTTTGAAACGCAGTCCTACTTGAAACCATTATAAATACTGCCAAAAATATATTATAATATATAATATATTTATATTTATATAAATCATAAAAACGATTGTACAGGATCTGCGTAAATACAAAATAAAATCGAATACGTCTGACTCGGTGAATAATTACAATTTTTGATGTGGAAATATTAGGCATATAGCTTTTTAATACGCGTGATTAATAATGGGGAAAGAAAAAAAATAAAAGTACTTAGCATAGTTGTATTATTTAATACGCGGATGAGCATGCGGAAGACGAAGTCCAAGGTCTATATTATTGATGTAACCGCAAATTGCAAAATTTTTAATTTTTGCATTAGTCTCAAATATATATATATTTTTTTTCGTAGAAAAATATTCAATTATCTATGATAATGAATATTGTTCAATAGAATAATAAATTAGATTTAAACGGAAGGTTTCGTTAAATATGAATGATGATAATAAAGGATCATGTATATAAATTGGATATCTCTAAAATTCCTTATTGCGTCTTATAATTAGCTGAATTAAAACCATTTTTTTTAAATAGAAGAATCACATAAAATAAATATCACAAGATACTTGTAAAAATAATGATAATATTATAATAAATAAAATTTGATTAAGAATGAGATAGTTAAAGGCAATTGAAAAGGTTAAAAAAAGTATATAAATAGAAGCAAGAATTGGAAATTTTTTAAAGTTTGTATTTGGTGACATCTGTATTACATTCTGCAAACGGATTCTCGTTTAATTATTCAAGTTAAACAACTTTAACACAACCATAACATGGATGTGTGAAAAAAATCAAACACTGCCTAATATATATGACATTGGATTGTACTTTTACTTGTTGAAAATTAAATAACATTGACAAATATTGGAAGTTCAGTTTCAACAAACACTTGTACAAAATTATTACAATATTGATTTAAAAAAAAATGTTAGAAAAGCCACTATAAAATGTCATCATTAACCATATTTTAATTTTTTCCTAAATCTAAATTATATATACAACTATTAAATATTTATTTCTACTATAGATATAATTAAAAAAAAAATATTTTTTCATATAAGGAGACTTGAATACGGAATCACAAATATTAGTGAAAAAAATATAATTAATTAAATCCACATATTTAAAAATAAATTAATGATAATTAATGACATACTTAGTACAGAAAAAAAATACGACCGTGAACATTTCAAAATTGCAAAATAAATGATCAAAATCAATAATTAACGATATCATTGAAATTTCGAAGTACGAAGTATACAATTTCAATACAAAATCGTTCGCAAATCGAGAACTGCCCGTGTACAGATAATTAACTGTATACTTTCCAACATCATTTATATATACTACTGTGATCAAAAAATAGGGTGAAATTGTCATTTAAAACTCGGTTCTTCGCGACTTTTTTGACAAAAACTCGACCCATATCGTTCCGCAACCACCGTATTCGCCTGATTTGGCTCCGTGCGACTTTTGGCTATTCAGCAAACTCAAAAGGCCAACGCGGGGATACCGTTTTGACACGATTGGTGAGATAAAAACCGTACCGAAAAAGATCTTGAAGACTATATCGAAAAAAGACTTTTCCTAGAAAAAGTGTTGGCAAAAGTGCGTTTCATCGGACGGGGATTATTTTGAAGGGGATGAAATCGATTTAAAATAATAAATAAATAAAATACATTTTATAAATAAATTCACCTCACTTTTTGATCACAGTGTTATAAATATAATATTATAAATACCAAAATATGAAAATTTACTATACACGAAGAATATTCTGAGGAAAATGATTATTGTTAATAACTGCATCGATGATGTATAAGTTGACTGGTGAAATCGTGATCCGATCAAATGTCACTGTTTTATATATATATTGCCTGAAGGTGTTCGAATCTATTAAACGTTCGTATTTATTGCCGGCAATATATATATATATATATATATATATATATATATATATATATATATATATATATATATATATATATATATATATATATATATATAAACGGTGAATTGTACATGTTCGCCGTTCTTTATAAGGTTTACTAAAAAAAAATTATCTTATCATTCGAGACACGAAAACGAGTCGGCCTATCTTGGAGGACGAATGAGCACAATAAGTAGTATTGGGGCCAAATTTCGTATGTTTGCACGAAAAAATAAATAAATATTATTTTTGGTCATAAATGTTAAATTAAAAACCCCTTCCACTGTTTTTTTTCTTCTGTTGTTGATATTTAAATGCGAATAAAAAAGTGTGATGTAAAAAAATATGTCATATGAAAATATTAAAAAAAATATGGCGTATTTGTTATTATTTATTTTTTACTACATCAGATATATTCAATCGGATATGAAAAATAATTTTAATTTTTAATAATTATATTTTTAGTACGATTCAATAATGGATATAAAAATTATTTTCACGTCTTTTTTTATTTCATATATTTCCAACTTTTTTATGAAAGATTTTTTTAAATGTTGAAAAATTATATGAAGACAAGAATTTTGTTTTATAAAAAATAAATAAAAAAGGGGTATTCAAGTTTATAATGGATGAAAAATATTGTCAATATATTTTATAAAAATATAAATGTGATTTATATAAGTTGCGAATTTTTCTTTTTTAAGTAGACATCTTAAGTCTAAGAAGATTTTTAATTCGAGCATATTTAATAATTATAACGAAAATATTTTAATGCTTTCAAAATAATTATATAAATTCGTTTGTAGAAAACGCCACGATCTCTTTCATCTGAATCGTCAGTTACTAGAATATATATATATATAATATAATGTTAACGATCGTATGCAAATTTATATTAGATTATTATTGGATGCACCAAATAAGCCATATCGTGGCCATACGCGAGATTGCAAATGTCTCGATAATTGACGCGGTGATATTAAAATTTGAAGCGGATTCGTGGGTGCCCGTGTGGCCCGCGGGCGACACGTTGAACGGCCCTGATCTACGCGAACGCAAACCCCCGGTTTTACCTGCAATCGTTGTTAAATATGGAAAATTTGTGGTCACGGAAAGCGCGAGACAGTATAATTTGATTGACGACCAACGACTCGACTACGCCTAAAGGGTTAAAACATAATATAAATACGTATCTCACAAAAAGACGCATCAGCAAGACATTTACCGTGAATATAAAACATACAAAAAATAATAATAATAATATAAAACTATTATAATTCACGGCGTCAACAAAGATTTTACGTAACTATTTATAATATCTTTTGGCCGGTTAGAAGATTTATGGCGCGGATCACGCATAGAATAATAAAATAGGCCGGTTAAAAAAAATAATGGTTAAGTATGATTGAATATTTTGTCAGATAAGGTAATATTTATTGTTATTTTTCTAGGCACACCTTGCTTCATACAGGAAACACCCTTTATTTAATCTGTTATTTGATCGGCTTATCGTACTAAACTTAGCGCGCTTTGTGCAAATAAACTAATTTCCGAAAGAACGTGATTTGCACTATTCTATTTAAAAATTGTAAAAATTCATTAATTTAAATTTGTTTTAATGAAAAAATATATATATTATTTCATAGTTATAAATATAACGCGATAATTCATTTCTATAATGAAATTCATCAGTGGGGTACTTCAATACCCCACTGATGAATATATATATATATATATATATATATATATATATATATATATATATAACTTGATTATTTTAAGTGAACTGATAATTTACTTCATCCAGAATGTTATATACACTTAGATTAAGTTCGAAGCTCGTGAAAAGTAAAATTTTCTCACGGTGAAAAGTAAAAGTTCAGGGATAAGACAACGTCGACTTCGCCTTAAACGGAGTGCCAGTGCAATTTTCAAGGAATAAAATTTTACGATCTCTCATGCATCCGTTTCACGACTCCGAAACGACCAACTCCTCGCATTAACACCGAATATATATATATATAAATACAAGTATTATTATTTTTTTCAAAACGATTTCGTCATCGGCTTTGCAGTGTGCATTTAAGACTAAATCTGACGCGTGAAGAGTGACAAGTGCCTCATATATATATATATATATATATATATATATATATATATATATATATATATATATATATATATATATATATATATATATAAAGGCTGGACTGTAAATATCGGTATTTGATTTGTCTTATCTATGATAGAAATCCGTTTTTAAAAACACGCTCGACTTACATCAAATTCATCAACGTGTAAAACATTAATTTATTACACGCTCGAATTGTCAACGATATCTTGTAATAGGAAAAAAAAAATTTACCTTATAATGACGTATATAAGGGTGTATTTGATGTGAAAATATATATATATATATATGAATAATCCTCACCTGTAACAAGAAAAAAATATACGTTAAAAATGTACAAACTAAAATTAATTAAGATATACGAGACAATTTATTAAACGAATATCGTTAATTATTTCGTGAAAAAAAACTGGTTTCTTTTTAATGTATCGAATTTTTAAAGACAAATTATATTTTTATTTGTGAAAAATTTGCATATATAATATGTGTTTTAAGTGGTTGTAAAAAATGTTAATAGTAATTACATTTTTGAATACTTAAAAGTTGTTTAAATTGAAATTTAAAAAAAAATCTATATACATTACAATCATAGTAAGATAAATGAAATATATTATTTTATTTAATTAAACATAGATTAAAGGGCAAAGTATTTTATGTTACTAAATGTTAAAATGTTTGTACTGTATATTTATTATTGTACACATCTTTGATCATAATAACCGATGATTTTCTAACATAAAATATGCAATACTGCAATACGTCAAATGATGATTATGCGTCGAACAGCATTTATATAGCATAAATAAATTACTAATAATTGCCGTGTTAACGAAATAATTTTCAATTAAGTGAAACGCGTATTTATCTAAAATGTCGAAGCTCGTCGATAATTATAAATAATTAATAAATAAGCTGTCGATTGTGCAACAAAACCAGATTTAAACTAATAAATATGATCCATATGGCTTTAGGTGGCTTTTTTTATTTCATGTTATTATAAAATATTACTCTTTTTTTTTTTTAATATGGACTTTCTCCGTTGTCGTTGGTTCAATGTCGACTTACCGAATCGTTTTCGACGATATCGTCATTCTGTCCGACGATAGCCATCTGCTGAAGTTCTTTAAGCAGACCCTGCCCATCTTTTCCGATGGTTAACCATCCGTACTTCCTCTTCTCTGCAAGAGCGATCAGCTCTTTCCAATATTCCAGAACGCACGGATATTTCTTCTTTCTGTTTAAACTATTACGTAAGCTTCCAGTGCGTACAAAATTCTGTTTTTGACTATTCGACGGTGAAACTTTTGATATTGAACTATTCCACGGAGGTTTCTGTTGAGGACTCGGAGTACCTCTAAAAGAACCGGGTCTCGGTTTAGATAAAGGAGATTCCAATACTAAAAAGCTCTTGGCAGCTATCGGAGGTTTGCCGTTGGGCATTTCATTTGGATTTACTTTCGTTTCGATATTTGGTTTCTTTTGATTGTTATTGCTATTATTTCTAGGTGATGCCGGAGAACATGCGCGTTCTCTAAAACTGGAACGTAATGGAGATCGTACAAAAGTCTTGCAATCATCGGTAGTATCTCCATTTTTGAAATTACCATTTGGTGAATGTTCGTTGCCATTAAATTGTTTAATTTTATTTAAAACGGAAGAATCTTCAGAAGACGGCGATATTTCGTCCAAGTATCTCATTTTTGCCGTTTTGGCCAACGAAGCTTTCGTAGACGTTTGATGAAGCCTGAGAAACTTCTCGTCGATACTTCCATTATTTTTGTGAATATCCGATTTTCCATTTTCACTTGAATCGGTATCACTATGACCCTCAAATGAACTAGTGCTGTTACTGAAGCTTTTTACATAGTCTAATTTGTCTTTGGATGTCGCTGTTCCATTACTATCTTCTACATTTTTAATTTCTATATAACAATCTCCAGCTCTGCTCGAGCTTCGAGATCTAATACTTGAATTCGAATCCGATTTCAATATGCGATCTAACGTATCAGAATTTCCAAGGGCGTGAGATTTACCGATGCACTGTTTGTGAATAGCGGCAAAAGCTGCTGGATCTTTATGAGTACTCGAAGGATCCCTGCCTCTGAGCGAAAGCTCGAAAGCTCTCTGCAAGTTGAACATCTTCAAGCTATTGATTCGATTCTCATTTTACGCGATGATTCTCACACGAGAGATGCGCATTTCTCCAAAACGCTTTCACTGCTGATCTTTGAATAATCACTTTTCGCAACAAGTGTTCATATCTGCAATATTTTCACTTGCAATTAAGCGTAATGCGTTGAATGTGCCTATTCAACATGCTGCAGCTTCTGTCAAGTTAATATATATTTATTTATTTTCACATTAATACATAAGTAAGTCACGCGAAACCGAAACGAATTCTGCATACGAAAATACGCTTTTATGAAACGAGAGACGAAAATCTTAGGAAAAAATTGGTGACGTAATTATTTAAAAAAAATCGATATCATTATATATTCCATAAATAAGTATAAAATTTCACGGTAATTGTTCAACTTTAATTAAATTTATACATTAATGGAAAGATCTGCAACAACTTAGTTAATAGTATGCAACATAGATTTGAATCTCTTTCTGTTGCAAATTATGCTAATTATTTTATACCCAAATCACTGAATAATCAACTTAACTACAAAAAAATGACGGTTATTTAATAGTTAAAAACGAGGCATAGAATTGATGATATGAATCAATAAAAAATGAATGGTACAGATTTAAATAGACCATAGTATCACTGATTTATTTTATTATATATCAACCGATAAACTCGATTGTGGTTGTTACTGTTATCATTTTAGGAATTAATTTATTTTAAACAACAGATCCATATAAAATTATTAACCTCAACCTCAACGCCTTATTTATCTAGTCACGATATTAACAAAGTTACTTTTACTTTGAAATTGCTATTTAAAGTGGCGTTCGCAATCAAAAGGAAAATTTTACAGATATTTTTCGAGTTTTAATACTATTATTTTGGTACAAAATATGTATAAAGTAAGGTGAAATTGTCATTTGAAACTCCCAGGCATTAGGAAGGTATGTAAAATGTATTTTTTTTTCCTAGTATGGTAAGACTGTTTATAACATTTGTCAAAAGGTTGAATTATCTCTGAGTTACATGTGTTTTTATAACTCTTGGTTCCTTCATCACGATAATGCACCGTGTCATTGAATTGGTTCTTCGCGATTTTTTGGCCAAAAACTCGACTCGTATTATTCTACAACCACCGTGTTCGCCTGATTTGGCTCCGTGAGACTTCTGACTATTCAGCAAATTCGATAGACCGATGCGGAGACACTGTTTTGACACGAATAAGAAGATAAAAACCGAACCGAAGAAGGTCTTGAAAGCTATATCGAAAAAATAATATTCCGACTGTTTTGAGGACTGGGAAAAGCGTTGGCAAAAGTGCGATTTATTGAACGGGAATTACATTAAAAGGGATGAAATTGATTTGAAAGAATAAATAAAGAATTTATATTTTATAAATAAATTCACCTTACTTTTTGATCATAGTGTTATATATATATATATATATATAATACAAACTAATAAATTTATTACGAAATCCGAATGTTTATATACCATCAATCAACGAACGCTATTCGATATTTTAATGCATCGGATGCATTTCGTATGGAAGTTCTAAAATAGAGCACAAAAACGCACATAGCTCTTTTGTGATACTGAGAAACGAATAGAAGAAAATTGAAAAATATAAAAATCAAAGTGAACGCGACCGTTCAATGTTTGTTAAATAAATAATAATAATAAAAATTGAAGCTTTCTACGAAGAGCTTCGATGGAAAAATATGCGAAGAATCTTGATTCGTTTTATATTACAATTCGCGTTCTGTTCGAAATCAGCAGACTGATGAAAGATGCATATTTTGATAGGAATGAACCGGAGTCAGACGAAATGCAATCATCCAGATGACCCATTCATTGGTATCCAGAATGCGGCAAAGAAAAAGATCGGATTCTATTAATTTAGTTCGTAAATATGAATCAATGGAATGCAATCAAATATCTAATATAAAAACAGTATTAAAAATAATATGATGATTTTCATTATACCAATCATTTATGGAATTGATTAATGTAGAAATTTCATAGATTTCAATCAAACACGAATATCTTATTTTATATATAAAATCATATGAATTTTCTATAATATTTTATTATATTTCACTTTCTATAACATAATACATTAATTATTAAATCAGATAATATTAATAATTCCCGACCGTTAGAATAATAAGCATTGCTAAAAAAAACTATTAAAGACACTATATAAAAATTTGAAATTTTTCGCAAGCCGTAATTAAATACGTATTATACTTTTTTTTTGATAATTATTTTATAATTAAAAATTAAAAGAGTACTCGGGTACATTAACAATAATCCTTCAAAGAGTCGAATGTAACTTGCGAATCGCAGTTTGGCTACTCCTGCTATATAAAAAAGTAGTTAACAAAAAAAAAACGAAAATTTTTATAGTAAATTAATCTGGATTTTTTCAAAATTTAGAGTAAAAGCACCGCTTTAAAGACGAACAACTCAATGTTCAAAATATGAATAAAATTTATATTGAATTTCACAAATGATTTTATTTTTAATTACATTAACGTTTCATATTTATATATTGAAAATATATTATTATAAAAATATATACATTTTTACTTTGATTCAGTATGGAATAAAAAAAAAAGAGCAAAGCAACAATGAATCACGGTACAAAATTAAGTTGCATTAGATATCCATATGGCGATCGGATGAATTAATCACTCCGCGGAGCAATAGTTCCGATTTGATCCGCTTTTCTTTATATGTATATATGTATATATTTTCATCTATTTACAACGTATTAACCACAAATACGAATGACGAAATAATGTCCCTAGGGTGGAACGATCCGGAAAGTTCGCCCACTGAAAAGTTTCTTTCTTAACGAAACACGGTGAGCGCGACCGGACGCCCACGTCGTGTGCCGCGGCACCGATTTTATTGCAAAAGAGATGTCGCGAAAGGCCCTTCTTCTGCGACGATGGAAACATGTTTCGATGAAAATGACTCAATTCTGCGATTTTTCACGATGGTAAACAATCGTAATATTTATAAATATAATTGTATATAAATGAATGAAATGTCTGAAAATTTCTATGATATTTACTAATTTCATGTATGGATGAACATAATTAATCATATAGTATTTAAATATATAGTAAATAATATAGACTATTTACATGTATTTAAATGTATTGAGTCCTTAAAATATAATTAAATTTATATACTTTAAAAAAATAAAAAAAATTTCAATCGATATAAATTTTAATATATAAACAAAACGAATGCCACGAAACAACAAAATAATATTGAAGAAAATTATTTTTAAATATGAAAACATTGCAATAAATTATGATTATCTTTAATTAATTTCAAGTAATGACAATACATATAATAAAAATTACGAATTATTATCTTTAGTATGACACCGACGGCGGACGGGCTACATTTTAATTTTTAAATTATATACTGTTAATATATAATAAAAATTTTAAAAAATAAAAAAATTATAATTGAGCAATAATATATAAAAACATGGAATATAAATTAACAATTTTATGCAAGAATAAATCATTATCTTAAATTTCAAAATAAACTGTAACGCCACTGATTTTACTACATAAAGATTAATATATAATTAATATTAGATATAAATGTAAGATAAATATAATAATATTAAAAAATTCTAAGATATTTATTTATTGGAAAATACATTAACGTCCAACAGTCGAATTTACGTTTTTTTTTTATAATAAATAGTAAATTAACGTTTTTTTTAACGTCAATAATGCGGTCATATAACAACGCATAACGTCGAATTTAATCAGAAAAAACGTTATTTAATTACAAAATAGAAAAATAAATCTCAATAAACCGAAAGAGGCATCGAATATATTCACTTAAACGGCCGAAATAACATGTAAATCAGTTCACAACGACTGATTTATTAGAACAATTTTTTTCTTTATTTTTTAAATCTCGTTGTCGATTTTTAGATATTTTTTTATATATTAGAGGAAAAAAAAGTAAAGGTGAATCCACATTTATACTAGTAAATATAATTTGCAGATGTACAAACTCCATGTAAACAATTTAACTAATATAAAAAAAAGGGTAAAATGTATTAAAAACTCGTTTATCTGAATATAATAATAATGTGATTAAAATGTAAGGTGAATTTGTTTATAAAATGTAAATTCTTTATTTATTCTTTCAAATCAATTTCATCCGGTATAGCCTTCAAGACCTTCTTAGAATTCGGTTTTTATCACCTCAATAGTGTCAAAACGGCGTCCCCGCATTGACCTTTCGAGTTTGCTGAATAGCCAAAAGTCGCACGGAGCCAAATCAGGCGAATACGGTGGTTGCGGAATGATATAAGTCGAGTGTTTGGCATAAAAATCATGAAGAATCAATGCAGTATGACATGGTGCGTTATAGTGATAAAGGAACTAAGAAATAATTAAACTTTTTGACAAACAGACGCTTGACAAATATAATAGACAGTCTTACCTACATAGGAAAAAAATAGGATTTACCTGCCTAAAATGACAATTTCACCTTATGTTTTATCACAGCAGTATGTATATATATATATATATATATATATATATATATATATATATATATATATATATATATATATATATATATATAATAAACGTTAAATGTAACTAAAATGAATTAATAAAAATTACATATTTTATTAAATCAATTACAACTGACGCACAAGAGAAATCTATAAATGTTGACAGAATGTGAAAAACGTGAGTGCAAATATGAGATTTTCTCAGATGAAAAACCGATGAAACATTATTGAAAACGTATACAATATAATAAAAAATAATATAGAAAAAAAAGCATATACATTGTAATAGAGAATTGTGCTATAATATAAAATAGTAAATTTATTATTATTAGTGTTAATATTGTGTGGCAAAGACAAATTGTAAGATTGATTCGTCGATAGTGCAACTGAAACGCGTGGGAGATTCATATTATAATAATGAAAAATAAATAATAAACAAACAAACACTGAAAATATTGCGCAATTGTCGATGGTTGAGAAAAAAATACGCATATATTATAATATGATTGAAATGAAAATGTGAATGTATATATTTTACAAATTATGACTATAATGAAAATGATTTTTTTTCTTGTATTCTTTAATTAAATATGAAGAAAATAAGCAATCCTGAAATAATTGGATTATTGTTATTTTTTTTCAGTTTAATGAATACGAATAATAAGGAAAATATGATTATATGATGATTAGAAATATTCTTCTGTCGTATATAATTTTATATAATTATAATGTAATTTTAAAATTTGTTTTTTAACGTATATATATATATATACATATATATATATATATATATATATATATATATATATATATATATATTAATATAATATGAAATAAAAACATAATATATTAGATGGGTTTCTTTTTATACCGCGCGTTGAAGTCTAAATTCTAATATTTTTTTATACGAAAAATATTTTTGCATTTTTCAGTATAAAAATAATAGATAAAATTTTATATAACGTTAACAATCAATATATATTATATTATTATAAAATATTAATATCAATATTTTTATAAGACTATTGCTGAATAAATAAATAAATATTAATATTATATAATATATTGCTTCATACGTCCTTCGAGGTCGATATTTAATCGTAAGACAACCGGAATCATCTCGAAATTCCTAAGATTCCATCTTTAATATTCACAAGACCTAAGAACTTCTGGGAATCATTTAACATATTTCAGTCGTCGAATGTCATTTTACAACGCGTGAATAATTCGATAAGGCGTGAAAATATTTAATATCGAATTTATATAAGAATAAAAAATATCGAAAATTTAATATAGAATAAAAATCAACACTGGTGGCGAATTAATAATCGACACATGATACTTCCTAATGTAATCAACGCGATGCTAATACATTTTTTTTAGGTAATATAATATATATACAATATTATAATGCAAATTATATCCTACACTGTGGACTAATATAATTCTATGGCAATTTAAACGTGTGTGCTTTTTTTTCTTTACCGAATCAAAAACGCGAACCATTAAATATTATTGACTACTGAGAAAATTCAAAATGAATATTCATGAGCGGTAAGAAAATAAATATATATATATATACAAAACAGCCTTCTGAGACATTGATTAAATTACTTGTGGAAATATTTTAAAATATGTAGTAATACTGTAAAAATGCAACGATATATATGGCCGCCGGTTAAATTCGAATATATAATTAAAATAATAGTATGATAAATAATCGACGACGTTAAAAACATAGATTTAGATGGTTTTGTCGAAGAGAATGTATATGTATATATATATATTTTTTGCAATACTACGTAGAATGAAACTTAACTATTGTTACTCATAATAATGTTACGTAGAAAAAAGTTTGCGTTCAACGATTGTATTTCTAGGAAGATAACGAAAGGTTATTTATTTTCAATGAAAAATATTTTATGATGGGAATTTTGCTTTTATATTATATATGAGGTTCGATTATAAGGAAGTTCATAAGAGCAATAGTCGTGTGTTCATTTTATTTATGACTTTAAAAATTGTGAGTTAAACTCTATACAAGTTGTATGTGAATATTATAATTGCTTTTAGTCAATTATAAATATAAAAAAATATTATTATTGCTATATCGGTTGATTATATTATATTGATTGAAAAAAAAAATTGGATGCAACTTGAATTACTAATGATCGTTTCTCAGTTATAATAAAAATACAAAAATAAGAAGTCATTACGACGAATAAATAATTAAAAAACGCGTTCACTGTGACCCGTACGTTATCCGGAAGCGGCAGACGAAAGAAAACTCGTTCGTTATCACTTTTCACACTTTCAATTTTTTTTTTTGACGATCAAACGGCACCAGATGAAAATTTACGTTTAGCAATAATAACAAAACATCGAGTGCACGTTTTATTTATGTATTTATTTATTATTATTATTAAATACAAATAAAGACAGTACTCTCGTTGCAACATAGTCAACGGCTTCGGTCTCGAACTGGCTGTATTTTTTTTTTATTTTAATATTTTCGTTTCGAGTATGCAAAACGATCGACTTTCGTAATAACGCCATCAAAATAATGATATACCGTATAATACGCACAAATTCTGTTCAAACACATGCTCGTTCAAATTATGTCCACTTATGGAATGATTTTTGTGCGATTTATGACCGTAAAATAATGCTAGAAATATTTAAAATTTATATAAATATTCTTAATTTATTGTAAACATATGGGGAATAATGTATAATACGTTAAAATAAAACTATGCTGCCATTTCAATCACATACTGCTGTGATTAAAAAGTAAGATGAAATTGTCATTTGAAACTCCCGGGCATTAGGAAAGTAGGCAAATTGTGAAAAAAAATCCTAGTTTGATAGAACTGTGTATAACATTTGCCAAGTGTTTGTCAAAAGGTTTAATTATCTCTTGGTTCTTTTATCACGATAATGCACCATGTCATACTGCATTGGTTCTTCGTCAAAAATTCGACTCATATCGTTCCGCAACCACCGTATTCGCCTGATTTGGCTGCGTGCGACTTTTGGCTATTCAGCAAACTCAAAAGGCTAATGCGGGGACGCCGTTTTGACACGATTGAGAAGATAAAAATCGAATCGAAGAAGGTCTTGAAGGCTATACCGGAAAAAGCGTTTTACGGGGATTAATTTGAAGGGAAATTGATGTAGAAGAATAAATAAATAATTTATATTTTATAAATTACTTTTTTTATCTCAGTTTTATTCGACTGAGAGACAATTTAAATATTTTGAGGGAAAATTCTAATTTATTTGTTTCATTTGACACTGCATATATAATTTAATCAAGTTTTATAAATTATGAATTCAAAATAAATGAGATAAAAAATATAGAACAACACTGATAATATCAATTATTAAAATTAATTGTAATATATGTAAAATAATATCATGAAAAATGTTCAGTATGATATTTAAATTTATAATAGTTATATAATAATTTACAATAATTATCGTATTTTTAATAAAAATCACGTATATTTAAATGAATTTTTAATCAATATATTTTACGTATAAAATGCGCGAAATATATTTATTTATAGAATCAAACATTACATTGAAAAATATTCATCTTTGAACTTAGTATTGTGACAATAAAAAAATAAGTGATTTAAATGTTTAAAAAAATATATATGTATATATAATAGTATATAAGTTGTTGTTTTTAAAATATATATATATATGGATAAATTTACAGCGGTATATTATTATATATATGGAGGGATTTTCCGATGCATAACTAAAAGAATTAACCGTTGAAACGAACGATTTGAATTTCAATAGATTTCCATCTGTGCAAAAATAATATTTTTATCTATATTTATAAAAAAAAAAAAGTCAATATTGTCTTATTATATAACAAAACATGCGATTTTTCAACGTCGAACATAGAATAAACAACGATAAAATGAAAACACTGATAAAAAAAAACTAGCCGTTAAACAATAAAAATCGTCTCTCGTTAGAAGAGTTTTTAAAACAAAAAATGAAAAATGCGACGAATTTTACGCTATAACGAATTTTTACGGTATAACGAATATTTCGTTTTCGAACCGTTATTAAACGAGCGACGTGTTCGTTATGAAACGACGGTCGAAATACGTTCGAACGTTTCGACGGAACGCGATATACTGAAGAAGTAACGACGTTCGAAACTCGGTATACGACGTTAAATAATAACGAACGTTTTAAAGAATAGTATTAAGACAAATTAACGGAAAAAAAATATATATATAAATATATAATTAAAATCGGTCAAGAAAATCGTCTTCGAAGCCAGTCGTCGTCATTCGGAATGGAACCAAAGTTGGTAAAAATTAAATGTGTGATCGTAAATAACGCCTTCTCGAATCAAGGTTGTGAAGAAAAACAACGAACGAAAACGATCCATGTTTATTTATTTACGTGCGTGTGTATGTATTTTTTTTTAAATATAATATATATTTTTTATATAAATTGCATATTCGAAATATTGCATATAAATAGTATAACAATTTAAATTTATATCTTTCAGATTTTAATAATATATATATCTGATGTATATATTATTTGCAATATAATATAAATAATAGAAATATATTATAAAAATGTGGTAATGAAAATTTCATTACAACTTTCTTCGAAAGTCTGGAAAGTGAAATACAATATGAAAAATAACGTATAAAATATTGATGTCTATGAATGAAAAAAAAAATTAATTAAAGAAAAATGCATTTCAAAATCCATACCGGAAAATCGAAGAAACCGGATTATCGGTAGTTGAATTTTCATATCATAACTTGTCTAATTTTCGAGAAACATAATTATATACTTCTATAATATATTAGAGAAAATAACCTGTTAACTAATCATATAACTGGAGTCAAATTTATTATGAGAATTTTTATGTACTATAAAACGACTTGTATAAATTCCAATTTATGTAATGATTTCCGTTTTTTAATTTATTAAATAATTGCATGATATCATTTATAATATATAAGTGTTATAATCGAATATAAAGAAAAATAATTTAAACATTAAATTTATAAAAAAAAAATATAAAAAAATATGTATGACAAATGCCGGTTGTTGTGTGGAATAATTTGTGCATACGAATAAAATTTCATATTTCGTTTTTCAAATCGAATTTTAATAATTAAAACGCAGTTTTGGTAAGTAAATTAAAATTCACAACTTTTCCATTTAATAATTGATGTAAATTTTATGTATGAAAATTATGGTAAACAAAAACTATTTTGATTAAATCGCATCTAATATATATTCAAACATAACATTGGTTTCTATATTTTTTCAAAAAATATCTATATATGGATTTTACAACAAAATATATGTATATATAATAATAGCATAATTGAAAAATCGATATCTCAATAATAAAATTCAATTTACTAATGCATTTGATTCATTTCTAAAATGCATTGAATAAAATACAATTTCTAAATAAACCAAATGTTATTAACCCTTTAAAACGTAATGTCATAATATAAATTAATAGCCTTTTTTATATTTCGCTTGCCGGTAAAATCATTATATCACACTCTGTTATACTAATAAAATACAATAAAAAATAAGACATTATTTATATGAAATGCTAGACTAGATACTTGAATTTATATCATGTTTTAAATTATGTTTCAAAATACTGCACTTCTGACTATCAATCCGTCATAAAAGTAAAACTTTCTTACATAAAACATGTCAAAAATTTATATTTTATTATCGAAACACATTTCCATATATTATGTAAATAAAAAAAAACATAATTCAAAACGAAATGATATTAGAAGATGTCAAATGTAAACATATGCACTTGTTCTATCGCCTTTTAACATTCGACATAGTGAAAAGAAAAGGGTCAAAAATATTGACGAAATTCTCGACATACATACATAAATACAAAAAAAAAAACATTGGAAATCATAATTTTCATTGTCGCAAACGTTGAAATTTCGAAAGGTAGAAAAAAAATAGCGTGGGAGTCTTTCGATCATTAGAAAACACAAAAAAAGAAATTTATATTGACAGAGAGCAGACATGACAAATGATATTTTCAAATGAACAAAGTCGGGTCGCGTCATTATTATTGCATTTACAAGCTTCGTATGAATAATATCATAATTATTAATAATGAAAAGTTGCACTTGAACCGTTTGGATTTTGCGCGAAACGGCTGACAATCAACCGTTAAAAAAAGAAAACAAAAATGTGCGACAACCCTATAAATGCCGAAACCTCTTTTGTGGGATTCGTCGCGTCGATTTATATCGCCAACACTATGTTCAAACTTCAAACATTCCTTTTTGAAATATTTAATATATTGACGCATTTTAGCATATTTCAAGTTGAAATATATAAATTTTTCTTAAATTAATGACTATATTCAATATATATATATATATATATATATATATATATATATATAACGTTGACTAAATAATATGCCTAAATATAGATAAGTGAACGTAAAAGCTTAGCTATTGAGTGTTTGTAAAATTATAGCAATAATTTATTTATTAACACGTTGAGTGTCGCTTGCGAAATAATCGATAATCTATTTTCACCACTAGAGCGCCGATGATTTATCTTATAATCGTACTTAAATATTACATAGTATTTATATATAATATTATAAGAATTTATCGTTTAGTGTTAGTTACTAAATTGATTTTAAAAGTTCACCATTACACACGTCAAAATGGACAATATCGATAAACTGTTGACAGTATAAACACAAAAAAAAATCTTAAAAGCGTTCTCTAGAAGAAAAAAAATACAACAACTCACAAGGATAACGTTGATTTAATCGAGCAATAATATTAAAGCACCGACAGCATAGTGATTGATCGATTCGCTTGTCTCAAGTGCGAAATTTTATCAATGAAACAAACAAAGACAGTAAATAATTTCGTACAAATTTCGACATTTTGACAGTTGAACGACATACCGTCATAGTGCAACGCTAATATAATAGATATTTAGATTGCTAGTTTTACTATTACTATATTATATTATGAACGGCGACCGGTTAAATTATAATCGAATCCGAGTTCATATCTGGCGTAGGAGTGACACAAAGCCACTGGACTACCGATACAAATAATTATCAACAATGTCGATTATTGCCAATAAAATTAATTTGCGTATTAATGTGGATTTTAACTGTGTCAAAAATTTTTGAGCGCAACGTCGAAAATATCGACCCAACGTCGTTGGCAATTAGCGATTTAATTGAGCGTTAAAAATTATATTGATTATATATTACAGTTTACTATTGAACTATATAATTCGGTGTAGATCAGTGTTTCTCAACGTGGGACGCGCTTTAAATCGAGGTGGCAATTTAGATATTTTGAAAGCAAATAAATCACTGATATTAGTATCATTTTTTTAAAATATTTAGGTTAAAATATCAATAACAGTAATGTTCATAATCAAAAACAACACATATGACACAAGATATTATTTATTTATATGCTTTATGCATTTTAATATAGTTATTATTATTAAATTAATGTTTCAAATATCCATCTACGACTAGAACTATTATATTTTTATAAGCTAAATAATGACCCTTTAAATGCTATATTTTTTTGATAATAATGAAAACATAACACTGTGATAAAAAAAAGTAAGATGATTTTTTTATGAAATGTAAATTCTTTATTTATTCTTCCAAATCAATTTCATCTCCTTCAAAGTAATCCCCGTCCAATAAAACGCACTTTTGCCAACGCTGTTTCCAGTCCTCGGAATAGTCTTTTTCCGATATATATTTCAAGACCTTCTTCGATTCGGTTTTTATCTCATCAATCGTGTCAAAACAGCGTCCTTGTATTGGCCTCTTGAGTTTGCTGAATAGCTAGAAATCGCACGGAGCCAAATCAGGCGAATAAGGTGGTTGCGGAACGATATGAGTCGAATTTTTGGCAAAAAAATCGCGAAGAACCAATGCAGTATGACATGGTGCATTATCGTGATGAAAGAACCAAGAGATAATTAAATCTTCTGACAAACAGATACTTGGCAAATGTTACAGACAATCCTACTAACTAACCTAGGAAAAAAATACAATTTACCTGCCTTTTTAATGCTCGGGAATTTTAAATGATAATTTCATCTTACTTTTTGATCACAGAGTATATATTAAAAAATGCATATTAAATAAAATTAAAAAAAATATTATTATCGAAGTCTTGAAATGGAAGTCGAAATTGGTAAAATTTATATGTCGATTCAAGGAACCCTAAATCAAAAACATCAATTTGAATACAAATATGGAGTCGAATAATTAACTTAAAAATTATGAAGCTAAAAATCTAAAATTTATGAATTTAATTACGTGTTTAATTTATAAAGCGAACGATCAGAATGAAGCCATTTAATAAAATACTAACAACAAGTCAATAACGTGGGACGTAAGCAAACATTGCACTTATATATAGTTATATATAAAATGTGGTATAATGAAATACATAATAAATAGAATATATATTCCGTAACCAGGTGTGAAGTTCGCATATATATATATATAAAAGGTGGGTGGTTATTTATCGTGATGTATACAAATCGACGAAGATATACGACATAGGAAACCACCGAAGCCACCCTCGAAGGAGGAAACGGGAATCGTGAACTGGTCTTATGCTAATCATTGAACTAGATCACGAATCTTTTGTTTTCGGAGTATACTTATTATGCGTTTATGGTCTTGTGAATCATAGCAGTGTGGAAATTGTAAAGAGAGCCGCCCACTTTATCCATATGAAAACGGAAGGGACGTTTCAATGTCGTCTTCATAATTGATTGGTTATTGTTGTGAGGTAGGTTTTGATTCATCGGATAATGAAAATGGAGAGACAATTAAAATTTTCAGTACTGAATTCGTCATAGTTATATTACAATCACAAATTAGATCTTAAGGTAGGTCAAAGTGGGCACAATAAATTAAAAAAAAAAAGTTTATACCATTTTTACAGTATGAACCATATGATGATAATGATATCAGTTTAAAACAGTGGATAGCTGATGAATCATAATACCAGATTTACAAAGTTAAAAAAACTACAAGAAACCATTTTGGTATCAAAAGAGTTTTATGTTGATGAGATCCACTTGTGCATGCAATGTTTATGTCAGAATACATCATCGCTTTATTACAATAATAAAAAAAGAAAAGAAAAGTGAAAAAGTAAACTATTAAGCAGCCAGTATAATTTTGGGTATCAGCTGGAAAGTACATTCAGATGATGAAATAGGATGAGAGCAGTTATAACTTGTCAAAACAGAATTTAATTTATATATAGACGATTTTTCCTTATAAATATAATATAATATAATAATAATATACAAATCCTATTATAAAAACATCTATGATTATTCAACGAGAATGCAATAAGTTTTATAAGACATATATATTAATAATGTCAATTTAATCATGTAAAACAATAAATCAAGTATAAGATCCATAATATTTTCACCCACTAATTTATTTTCTTTATCTTATATATTAATAAGACTCAATTTATATGCATGTAATATATCAAAAAATTAATTAAATTCAAATTTTTCATATAGATATTTTAAAATATACATTAATTATAATTATTATATATGGTGTCGTGTGTGACAAAAATGGATAGAAAACATCAAAAATTAATTCCAAAACGATCAATATTTTCCAGCTTTGTTTGGTGGGCGAGAAACTTTAGAATATTCATCGATGAATATAGACAAGAATAATCATGGATGCATGTAATACGATATAATATGCAAATTGGATGACTGTAAGAACCATGAAAACTTAAATCAGATTGCATGATAAAAGCATTTTCTGTACAAAAATTATATCTTGTATTTTATCTCAACATATATAATAAAAAAATATATATGAAATTATTTAAAATATTATAAAAATATATATAAATATTTTTAATATACTATATAATAAAAATGTAATTATATTATAATAAATATCATGCATATAATAATTTACATAATGCCATCTATGTTACAAATGAAAAATTTTTCGAACGTCCAATATTAATTAATAATAAAATATTATTCTCGTGAGAAATTTTAATAACGCCACATAGATGTCTCTAACTCTATATATAAAAAATAATTAAAAAATTAAATTTTACATAATGAAATATTTTTACCGCAAAATGCATACAAATTTATTATTTTCCTTTCAAATATATACCCATTAAAATCGACATTGAATTATAATTTAAATATTAGTATGACAAAAAATTATGAAAAAAAAACATATTTTTTGAAACAACGACTGTACAAATATACAATAAAGCATTGGAATTCAATGTCCCCAATATGTTTGCATAATCATTCCAATTATTGTCACCGACAATGCAATACAACGTTTGTTCAAATGCGAAAGACTCGTCTAAATTAACATTACGTAAACAAAAGACATTTTTTTCTGTATCCCAATATATATTATATATATATTTTATATATAGAAAAGGCGGAGAGAGGGTTAAAAAGAATGACAACGTAAATAATATGGAAAATTATAGGTTGGATGTGTGTTATCTTTTTTTTTTAGTCTAGCCCACTGTTGGATCCGATGCGTTTCAATTAGACCAAAGAAGAGATTCAAGTTCAGTACTTCCAGATAAACCAGTTTTCTTAGTGACCGCAGCGTAAAGATTGCGGTAGTAACTCAGCTGGTAAATCGGTGATTCTCCATATGATTTGTTTAAAAAAAAATCATTTGAGAAATCGTCGAACCGCTTAATATGAAAATGCGTCGTTAATATTGAAAAATTAATCGGGTGAAAAGGTGGAAGTGTCGATTTTCTCAAATTAACGATATAATAACTCGAGGGTGGTTTCAAAGCTCATAAAGTTCATCACGTTTACGCTCAACGTTGACCTTTGGAATTGTATTTAAAAAGACCTCAGACGTGGTAAAAGGTCAACGTTTTATGATTTTTTTTTTTTTTTTTTGGCGGCGGGTAGAAGGCTCATCAGATCAAATGTCAAGGGGTTTTACATAATATAAACCGTTGAGAATCTATGATTAAGACTTTTTATAGTATTTGCAAAATCTGGGTGATCAAAACAATACCAACAACAACAACATCATAAAAAAGCGGTGTAAATAAAATAACTTGACGCTCATTTTGGACAATTCGACGCGGCCAGTCATTCAGGAAACTGGTGAACAGTTAGCCAGAACTAGCCTGAAGACGTTATTTTTTTTTCTCTATATAATCAAAGTTGCTCTGTAGAGCAAGGACAACTGGGTTTTGCCGACAAAACGAATGTATCCGAATGCCTGTACCAAGAAGACAAACGGCAATTACCAACTGGATGGAGAGTGGAACGGGCGAGAAAAGAGTGAGAGGCAACACGATGACTTCATTTCAATGAAGGAAAACTTCATTACGACATCCATTCACAATTTCGTGTCGAAATGCAATTGAACCACTATTGAATTTCCCAAAAAAATAAAAGGAAAAAAAACGTGTTTACAACGACCTATCAGCACGCAATTATTTGGGTATCGAAAGGAAAATAGATTATGCAACTTTACCACTGCCTAAAAGGAATAGAATTGAATGATGATATAAACAAAAATATATATATATAAACAAAAATAAAACAATCTTTAATGATCAAAAACAGTTCCACTTTTTCTTTAAAACAGGAACAGTTAACATTTTGCTTCCCGTGAGCCAATTTCGCCATGAATTCTGAAGCCACATGTTTGTCATCGCTGCTTAAAAATATGATATAAGTAAAAAATTCTAGTCATAATACCAAGAATTGAGGAAAAATATCTCGTGCAATAAAAATCTTGAATAGACTGCTTTGAACCTGATATCTACAGTCAATAGTCCAATGTCAATAATAACATAGAAAATAGAATTATACGAATAAAATCGTACAAATCTAAACCAATTTGAATTCCTATTTGAACCAACTTTCGCTTGAAAGTACAATATTAGGTCATAAAATGTCCAACTCGACATCTAATTATGAAATATTGGTCTCGCTTTTTCAACAAGGGGAAAAATCCCTCACAAAATTCCATAATTACCAACGAATGAATGGTTGCACTAAAACCCACATTTTTGCCCTTGGCATAATAATAATGAAATTATTATTATTATTATTATTGAATCAAAATAAACATGACATACCTGTAAATGCGTGAAAAATTCTTTAAACAACGTGAAAATTATGAGGCCGCATCGTATATGAAATATTTAGTCACGGAAAGTTTCGCATGACACCTATTTAAGTCAATTAGCATCGACAATTATGCGATATTAACGGTACTTTTTTTTGGTGAATTTACATTTTAAGACACACACACACACACACACATATATATATATATATATATATATATATATATATATATATATATGCCTTTTTACCCGCAAAATAAAATATATAGTACAAAAGCATTGAATACCGGTCGTCATTTTCACACTGAATACCGGTATTTTAAATGCTTATACGGTAATTTAGATATGAGGAAAAAAATATACATATATATAAATATAAACAATGCGTATTTAATATGAATAGATCAGTATAAAAGAATTGGGAATATATATATATATATATATATATATATATATATATATATATGTATATATATATTTTTGAAAATTTTATAAAAAATAATGGGAAAAATTTTAATCGTAATAAAATAAGTGATTTTATGATTCTGAACATATATAAAATTTCTAGATAACATTGAGAATAAAATATAACATTTTAAGCGATTTTTTATTAATCGAAAAAAAAATGCAAATATATAATTAAGAATTTTTAAGTATTTTTATTATATATTTATTTAGATACAATCTAGACGTATATATTCTAGATAATTTGAATGTTAAACTAGTTTATATTAATAGTCATATGCATAATATTAATTTTCTTCATTTACTCTCATTTTTTAATGATTTTTTTCTTAATAAAGTATGACTTCTTTACAAATTATTAAGTTGTAAAAATTGACATAAAGATATTGCATAACGAAAATTCATTAAAATTGAATGATATAAATCAATGGCGTGCGATGATTGCTTAATGAAATACTATATATAAAATATAATATAAAAATCTTAATAAAATATTTTTAAACATTGATGAACCAAAACACAATATACGATATTATAATCACATAAATATACTAAAAAAATACGATAATATTGTATAATATTCGTTAAATACAATTTCAATAAAAACTACATCAATTCAATATTAAATAATTGAGTACAAAATTCTAAGATTAATGAAAATCTATTGGCAAAAATAAACCGATGAATCATGTAATGAATTTTCTTTGTTCAAAAGCACGTTTCTTATATACTTTTTTTTTTCATTTAAGAGTTTCGTGACACTTTAAAAATACAAAATTGAAAAAAAAAACACTTGACAACCCCTGAGTTTTGTAATAAATATATACTTATATAAATAACAGTTAACAGTTCATTCACACGTATATAATGTGAAAAATATAAATAAATATTTTGTAAGTCACTCGAAATTTTAATAATAATATACACAAAAAAAAAAAAAATAATAATAATCATGAAAAGAGAAATCACCTATACATAAATGATTAAATATATATATAAAAAAAATAAATTACATTTTTTTTTATTAATATAAAAAAATATATATTTATAATATAATAGTTATTTGCAACGCGAAAGTGTTTTCTGTCGCTCGAAGCGTTTTCATTGATCACGACATTGAACAGGTGAAAGAGTATCATTGGCAACAAAAAGGGAAATAAACGATATTAAAAAAAAATGTATGTAAATAAATATAGATATAAACACGACAATAAACGTGCATTAAAATTTTCTATAAGTAACAATGTTACGAAAATAAACGAACGAAATAGAAAGGAGACAATTTAAATAGAAGTATTTGCGGCGAGCTTTTATATATAAACGGCTACTCGAAATATTCGATTGTAAAATTGACGTTTTTTTTTCTATTATATATATATATATATATATATATATATATATATATATATATATATATATATTATAAATTATTAATGTCCAATATATTTTTTTTTTAATTTTTATAAGGAAAAAAATAAAAAGGGTTGTATATTGGTATAATAAAATTGGTATGGTAAACAATTACCTAACAACCCTTCGTGATTGAGTAATAAAAGATAATGATACTAAATATTTAACATATTGAAAGGGAAATTTAGATATTTTTTTCTATGAAAACGATATTTTTATATTACTAGATTAGGAATTTCCCAAATTATTTCATACATGCCCCTCAAATATATAACTTTAAATTTGATTTGTATATAATTTTTAGTGATAACAATTAAAAATATAAATTTTAAATAGGCAAAAAAAAAAATTTTTTAATTCCATAAATCGCTAAAATATATATTATTATTATAACTCAACTTTCTATATATAAATCTGTATACGTTCAGATTTACAAAAGTTCGACTTGTTTCCCAATGTTTCCCAGTATAACTTTTTACATAATTCCAAAATAAAACTGCACTTTATGAAAACGTAAATCTATAAATTAAATACGTATGAAAAAAAACGAAATATAATTATTTTAATTTCCACATTCTCATGCTGTTAGAAACACAAACAACCCTTTTTTTAAATAACCCGTTCGGTGTCCCCCGAGCACAACTTTGGGACGCTAAAATATTCCATTTTTAGAAACACGGTAGAGATTAAAAAAAAAATGGTAGATCTAAAATTAATATCCGTTATTAAAATTGAAAATATTTCATATGTTACTAATAAAAAATTTAAATATGCTAGGATATATATATATATTTTAACAATGGTCGAGATATTGGAATCTTTTTCTATTTCTACACCGAATATAATTTTAACCGGTTAATTAAGTTTTGACCCTCTCTAGAGCGCGAGCAAATCGACCTCAAGGGAATAAATGCGAACAGCGTGCACAAATAATGTCCATTTTCAAATAGAACACCATTATTGATCTGAGCTGAACACGCGAATTTGAAGTGCAAAGCGAGAGAGAGGGAGAGAAAGAGAGAGTGAGAAAAAAAAGAAGAAAAATGAGAACGTTCTCGACTATCGGACATGACGAAGTGAAAAATATATCAGATCAGGTGCCGTTAGTCGAACCGGAGCTGGACAAGGTTGCGAAATGACAATTCAGAAGACCTGAATTTAACCGATGCACATGAATGATTATATATATATATATATATATATATATATATATATATATATATATATATATATATATATATATATATATATATATATATGAGATCACTTTTACCATCAGTAGTAAAACAGGCTTCGCATGATACGTCTAGAAAAATGCCTGAACCGTGTAAAAAAAGAGCCGATGCGAATAACGTCTGATATGATGATGAAAATATAAAATTCGATTTTAATTTTAAATTGTATAAAAAAATGCCTTTTTTCAGATATATGTTTATATATATTACATAAAGTTGTCAGTATATATATATATAAAAATAAATAAATATATCAAGACGTACAGCAATATGACTTTTAATTAAGAGAATGAATCGTGTTTTTTTTTTTTGTTAATTAAAAATTAACCTTTATAAGGTATTTTTTTTTAACTTTTACTTGTTTATTCTATACTTGAAAGTAAATGTTAAATTCATGAATATAAAAAAAATATCTATATAATATTTTAAAATCTAGTTATGTGATAATTAAAATATCTTTAAATTAACAGATAATTATAAATTTAATAATAAAATCATTTTAGTAAATTTTCATATATAATTTCATGCATAACACGCCCAATACGTATGAAACGAATCACGACCACGAGCTGCCGACTCAGATATATCTTTATATATAAAATCCTAGAATAATTTTGCTTCAAATGAAAGAGAAAAATTTCGTATATATGCATTCATATTTTACGATAAGCTAAATATAAATAAAAATTGTTATAAAAGAAAAATCGGCATTAATAATAATATAAGAAAAATATTTTTTATAAAATGCAATAAATATCAATAATAAAAAAAAAAGATTAAATTTTATGATACATATTAATCATTGAAAAAGAGAAAAAAAATTAATAAAAAATGTCCATCAACATTGGACGCTTAGAAAATTTCCATTATACGTGCGATAGGCAAAAAAAAATTATTTATTTATTTTATTTATTGCATGATTAATTACGACCGAAATGAATTCATAGACGTTTGAACTTTAACGAGTCATTTTATATATCCAAACACATAAATTAATTTTGTAACTTCGTAACGGATCGCGTCTAAATGTCAAGATTAAATTAAAATTAAAGACGCGTCCGTCATACACAATAATTTCATATAAATTCACATATATAAAAATAAATTAATTTATTAAATAATAATAATGAAACGATTGAGAAAGTATGGTATGAATGATGCATAGCTCATTTTAATTTCAGGTCACAATTGAACCTTGCAATATGCAAATTCACTATTAAATCGCGTCGATATTTAAAAACAATAAAAATTCCGTACGCATCGTCGATGAATTCTATACGTTTTTCAACAAGACAATGACGTACAATGTAACGTTTCAGCTGAAACGCTGAAAAACCGAAAAATAAAACGATATCGATTCGAGAAAAAAAAAACCCGCGAGAACGACGTGTTAACGTAGACAAAACACGGTGCTGAAAAAAAATGTAAAGTGGCAACATTTCGGTTTTCAGTCGACGACGTTTCTGTATCGAAATATAGAAATGTGCTGAAAAAAAATATATATAACAATCCATTTCAAACGGTGAAAATTTATATAAATGATCCGAAAGAGAGTGGATTTTAAATTCCGTAATAGAATATAAATAAAAAATAGCGTGAATCGACATTTTAATCTAATTTTTATAGCTAATCTGTGTAAATCGTTATTGCATAATGAAGCCATAATAAAAGATTTTTGTTAGAAAAAAAAAAGACTGAAAATTTATATGGACAGATCGACTTCTATATAATTATAAACGATGGCGATTTTTTTTATTGTATATATAATATAATTAAATTGATATTTTCCGATTGAATAATGAAGCATAATTCATTCAAAATATAATTTACATCTGTCATATATTATACAAAATTTATGATAGAATATATAGATATGAAGCATAATGACGTATAAAAGTTGTAGAAACATTGTAAAAATTAATCATAATGTAAATAGTTGTAACATTGACACAAAAATTGCGTTAAATAACATATTATGAATGTCGAATGTATTTCTGACTAATTTTCAGTAATGCATCATTAATCATATTAATTGTATAATATATTGTATTAAAAATATGTGCAAATAAAAATTTAATATTAAAATAAAATCTATATATGTAATTATTGCGATCGTTGAATCGTTTTGATGAATCCGAACTTCCATCAGATATGTCAATAATAATGTCAATATTATTAGAGTGAGAAAAAAATCTTGATATATTTTTTTTTTTAGTGTCATTTAACGATCACACCTCGTCACTCGACAGTGTCATGTCGGACGATAAAAATTTCATTCAATTAACCGTCCCATTTTCAAGTTAAGTCGTCGAAAAAGAGAGAATTGCGCGTAATTGAATCTGACGATAAATAAACCGGACACGACGAACACGTATAAAAATGAGACGACGCGTATCAATCAATCAATCAATGGTGAATGATGAAAAATTAAATAAATAAATAAATAAATAAACTGCGGAACGGACCAATTGTTATATTTGAAACGTTTTAACCGTGAAAACGGACGAGCGAAAGAGGAAAATATTAACTATCGCCATTAGTTAAATTTTGAAACGGAACAAAATTGTCGTGCGATAAAAAAAAAATTACGAAAATTTTACAATAAAAGAACAATGGACGATTTTATTGAACGTTTATATATATATATATATATAAAATACTATAAAGTGTGAAAAAGTGAGAAAAAAACGATACAAAACTACGAATAAATAGTTCCTTCACCTTGTCGTGTTTCACGAATGTTCAGCGAGTTCATAAATAAATTGAATACGTTTCAGAAATAGTCGCACGTGGAACGGAGAATTTGTATAAAAGGCGCGAAAATTTACACGTGTGCCCCCTCCCCCCAAATTTTAAATATTTTATTTGCTAATTAATTCATATATACATGTATATATATTATGTATATATATATATATATACACGAAAAAAATGTGTATAATTCGATCTAAAAAAATTTAGTAAACATCAAATATTATTCAAGAAAATTAAATTGATTTAATAAAATAAAAATATATAAAAATAAAATGAAATAAATTTAAGTGTATTTTTAAATGACGAGTCAGACTCGTCAATTTACGTAAAACGCAAGCATGACGAGTTTATCCGTCAAAACGACTAAAATGTAAACAATATTTAGAATTAATTAATATATATATATATATATATATATATATATATATATATATATATATATATATATATATATATATATATGACTAATATTGCTATAATTTTTAATATTATCATTATTGAAAAATATTAATTATTTTATATATTTAATAATAATAGTATTATATGAAAACTATATTTTGACATTATCTAATCATTTTGTATAACTAAACACGCATAAATTATGTGAAAAACTGATAAAAAATAATAATTAATGGTAATTTTGTTCAAAAATAAAATTACTATTATAAAACAACAAAACTAAAATATATATAAATTAATAAAGTAGAACATTAAAAAAAACGTTCACCTGAAAAAAAATTATATAGTATTTTAATATCAGAAAAATGTTTAAATATCTAAATAATAATTTAGATATAATATTTTTTTTAATACAGAAAATAATCGTTTAATAGTAATTTTGATGAAACGATTCAACAAAATCGAGTATAAAAATTCGCTCACAATATTGAAATGGAAAAATATAATTATAATTATAATACGCAAATTACTGTTTACTATTTCCGTATAATTAATATTATTTAAAATCGCTCGATAATTATTTTTAGTCGAAAGTGAAATTATAATTTTCATAATATACAATTATACAATAAAAAAAAATGTACGTATGTGGAAAGTCAATACGAAATCGTGAGAAATTAATTGTTCGCTTAACATCTTATTTTAATACAATTAAAATACAACACAATTACGTAATTAAATATATATATATATATATATATATATATATATATATATATATATATATATATATATATATATAATAGAAAATCCATAAAAATTTAAATTCGTTTAAATTGGTAGAAAATTTTGATCCAATAAACTTTTAATGGTATAATTGAATTTTTATCATTCGTTCGGTTATTATTACATTTTAACCGCAATGTTATGTATTATTATAATATTTAAGTTTATTATAGTGTAATAAAATTATTATTTAGCTCTAATGTAATTTCACTTTTTAATGATGTTAAAATTGTATATATATATATACATATATATGTATATAAATATATATATATATATATATATATATATATATATATATATATATATATGTATATAAATATATATATATATATATATATATATGTATATAAATATATATATATATATATATATATATATATATATATATATATATATGTATATAAATATATATATATATACACAAGTTGAAATGATATATCAAAATATTAAAAAAAAAATATTTATATCAAATGAAAGTTTTTCTATTACTATTTCAGGTCATATATGAATTATTTTCTGAGGTTCTTCAACCGTGACATTCAACTTTTCCTTAGATAATTTATTATCATAGTCTATATTTATCTAGATATATTGTATTCAAAATACAAAATTTTATTGTTTTCATTATTCTTTAATATTTCATCATTTAAACTCATATTTCTAAAACATTGATATATTGATAAAATCAAACACCTTGTAGTCGTATATTTAAATACAAGTTTACTCAAAATAAATATAATATACAACAACTTTTTTAAATACTTTTATTGAGGTTGCACTATTTGTTGGTTTGTTTGTTTCTCTGGTACAAATTTTTGTAATCTATTTTTTGACCACTTTCCAATATAAAATTGAGCTAAAATCGTATACATTTGTTCATTTTCGATGACAATACACGAATCAATTAACAGATTTATCGATTAATCGACGAATTACTAGCAATTAATTATATAAAATTTTTCAGATAAACTGAGAAAAAAATACGGATAACTGTCAAAATTAAATTTGAAGAATGGAAATAATTATAATTTACGTATTTTAATACTTTTAAAACGTGTCTATAGTCGTTGAATATAACGATTATTTAGTTTAAAAATTGTCGGCTAGCATGCGACATAAACCGCGGATTAGAGAACCCGGTTTAAAGTCATTCACGTGGTTATTGCACCATAATCTTATTTTGTCTGGCGCGGTTTCGGCTAGCCATTTCAGGGCGATGGCCCGCCCTTTTCGACGGTCGAACGGCGACCTTGCTCAGCAATTACTATTTTTTTTTTCATTCGCCCAAAGGTCAATGTCGAACGATAAGCACTTAACCCTCTTTTCTGGCTTATCATAAACGCGCAACTCCCACGCGAATTTTCAAAATGAAATAATAATAATAATTCGACTTAATAAACGAATTATGAGGTTCAGAAAAAAAATGGCGGTAGTTTAATTAAACGGTAGACCGTCACGGATCCGTGAACTGTAACGACCAAACAATGACTTTCCATTCGGTCAACATTTTTTTTTTATATTCAAAACGATGGTAAAAATCATAGCAAGGTTATATTCTCCATTAAAGTGGTCATCGTAAATTTTATTGACCAAAACTATGGAAATGTTAGAAAATTAACGCACACATTGCGGGTCGATTTGAGCAAAATATTATATATACTCGTTACGAGTCAATAAAAATATTTTAGTCTCAAAAATTAAAGTTTCACATTCGAAGATGATGTTATAGAATAAATGTAAAAGATCAAAATAAACAATGCTGTTATCGGCTTCCAGCAAAGGATGTGTTAAGAACAATCTTCAAATGATACGATATTTGTGTATTGCATTTTTTTCTAATATGAAAAGTGAAAATACCGATTTTGAAAATAAATTGAAATTGTCAGAAATAAAAATGTGTCCAATATTATTATATATAATAAAAGAACTATAAAAATTGTTAGTATTTTCACCCCATTTTTTAGTACGTGAATTCGTTTTACACGACGTTCTACCGGAACTCGGTAATCGCATTAAACGAATATGTAATGGATATAATTTAAATACACGGTTAGACTTTCTGAGAAAGTCTTTAAGTCGATTTTCAAGCGTCGCTAACGACGTTAAACGGACAAAATGCATTACATACACACGAGTTTTTTTTTCTTTCTTTCTTTCTTTCTGTCGAAGTTAAAAGAACGTTGACGTTTGAAAATTGACCGCGGTTCAATGAATTGCAAGAAAAAATAAAATTTAATTGAATGATTTATTCGACATTTCATGCATAAAATATACTCAGTCTTATCTACAATATCCGTGAACATAATTTATGTATGTCGATTACTAAATGTCGCATTTATCTAGTGATAATGAAAATAAAAGTCCATGTTTATAATATGAATATATAAATATTAATTATCGATGATGTCACTGTTGAAAAAAAGCACGCTTTCCATATTGAAGCTTTGAAAAGCTGCAAACGAAATATGGATAGAACCATATATGCATTTTCTTAATGAGATCTTTGACATCGGCCAAATATGTAAACATTTTCAGCTAGTGATGTGAATTATAATATTAAACAATTTCTGATCGAAAAATGATCGTATATAACAGTAAAATAAATATGAATTTAAAAACAAAATATTTAACACATCTTTTGCGGGAGACAATAATCTCAGTTCTGTTTGTTTAAATTATTTTTGCTTGTTCTACAACGACATCTTTGAATATGACACTTTGATGTTCTAAAATCAAAATTTTGAAAATTCTTGTTACAAATTTGCTATAATTGAGCGGAGATTATTGTGAAGATGCCCCGCTATGTTAAACCGAACCCCGCAAAAGATGTGTTAATATAGAACTAAAACTATATATTAATGTATTTTAATACAAATTATTCAAAATTCGTATGAATTTCGTAACTTTTAACAAAACATTAATATAAATAATACCGTAATGAGAAAAATATTTGCATGTACACATGAAAATACTAATTAATTATTTTAACGGCGTTTAAGGAGTGCCAAATAACACTACTTTTTTGTATACATTTTAATTAATTAGTACGTGAAAAAAAATATATTAAAGGTCAAATCTATTTATATATTATATAATGTCAATATTGTGAAAATTTTATATATTATATAGTAATCGATTGCAATAAGTAAACAGTTTAAAATTACATTGGCACGATTGTATAATATATATATATATATATATATATATATATATATATATATATATATATATATATATAATATATTATATATGACAGAATAAATAATAAATAAATATTGAAAATACGTGACCGGTTAGTAAAATAACACACGATTCCTAATTGTTAAAAATCGTCATTTTAACGACAAATAATGCAATTAGATAAAAATAAACGCGTATTATTCGAAGAAAAAAATCACGAATCTGCATCTAAGAAAAAATATACAATATATACAAACTAGTTTTTTTTTGTGATTTGTAAAAAAGATTTTTTTATTATAATTATTAGGCGAAAAATAAAAACCGGGGTTAATAACTAGATAATGATGGATGTATGAAACGATGGAAAAAATCCCACGAAATTTCCGTGGAAAAAAAATAAAAATAAAAATTTCGTGGCATCTCACGTTTATCTAAATAGTATATGAAACTAATATTTTTTTTTTCATATCCACAATAATCCATATAAGTTTCATGAAATTTATATGACTTATTATTTCAATCAGGAGTGTTCAATCTTTTGACCGACGAGAACCTTATTGTTCATATCGAATCATCAGTCTCAGTATTCTGTTTAAAAAAAAAGGTGATAAAATATAAATATTTTTTCACTTTTCAATCAACGTCAAATGTTGCATTTTTTCATTTTATTCTCGGTCGAATAATTTCAAATTTTATATATTATTCTTTAATTTAATATACCCTTCATATGTCCCGCATTAAATACATAATATAACAAGTTCGTGTTCGACTTGTTAGCAAATAATATCAAGTAAAATAAAATAAAAAAAGAAAAATATATATGCAGCGAAATGACGTCAATTAAGCTCACATATGACTTCTCAATGCAACACGAGAATATTTCGAAAGAAGTATATTTTTATCAACAACATCATCATTATTATTATAATTAAAATATATCGACAAAATGAAAATACTCGAATAATAATAATAAATATACATAATATGATAATTTCAGTTAGGCCGGTTAAATTGTATATTTATATGGTAATCATATTACATTGTAAGAATTTAACTGAATCATTCGGTATTTAGAATAATTATATCCGCGCGTGTGTGTGTGTGCGATTTTCATAAAGTAAACAAATTTATATGCATATTTATCGTCGTTATCTCGTATTCAATGGGGATTATCTAAATAATAGTTAAGATTAACGATTGAAATTAACTTTGAATTGTATACGACGACATTTGCATAAAGTTGGTAAGTTTCAAATAGTATGCTATTTAATATCAATAATATATAAATTAATTTGTATACAATTATTTAGTATGTAACATATTCTATAAATGTTATTTGAATAATAATGTAATAATGTAATAATGTAAGTAATAGAGTTCTGTTGCTTATTATATAGTAAAACTTGTCAGATTGAACAGTCTCTGAATAAACACTCGTGTGCGTTGAATAATTTTTAGAGTACGCACTCTATATTTTCTCACAAATGAACCTGGCCTGAATGAACACTTCTAAGGTTGGAAAGAGGTTATACTTCTCGAATCAAGTGAGAAAAATAGTGTTGAAAAGCGGAAAAACAATCTAGATGTTCTACCAATTAGAGCGAAAATTTTAGATGCTTTTAATAGTCACAATCCTTACAAATTTTGCTACAAACCATAAGGACTTTCTACAGTATTTTAATTACTTTTTTTTAATAAGTTTAGTCAAATATTATAATAAAAAATTACATGTATAAAAATTCTTCAATTTCAAATTGAACAACTATTACATTTTTCATGGAAAACGAAGCGTGTTCAATCTGACAAGTATCACTATATATAAATCATATTGAACAAATTGAATTGTTTTTATAACATTTCTTTAACGAATCATAAACAACCTTATATTTAGATTAAAAAAAAAAGATTAATATACAACGAATATTATTGATTATCATGTTTTGTGATACGTACTATATGATAATAATTTCCAAAAGTTTAGTGAAGTGATGACAGTTCAACCCTATAAGAAATAAATCAGCCCTGTTATCTCACATATGTTATGTCACCAATATATTTTCAAATAACTTTTGATATATATATATATATCAAGAAAAAAAAACAAGATGACAAAAAGATAAGACGCGGCCAAATATAAAATATGAATTTTCATACAAAGCATATTCTAAAATATATATTTTAAAAGTTGCCAGATAACAACTTGGCAAACGATGAAACTGAATTAATTTTCAATGTACATTTTCAGGCAACAACAAAAATAGTAAGCATACAGAGGCGTATAAATATAATAAATTTAAAAGTAATGTGTACAGTATATATTTTTTAATATATTTATATATTAAAATTATATGTTTTATATATATAAAATTTTAACGAAAAATTTCCTATTCACCGTTGATGTTAAATTAGAGTTCGTGTTCGCAATAAATCATTAAAATCAGCGTAAATTCTGAAAGCGGACAGGTCTTACTGAAGCTGAACAAAAGGGTCGCACGAGATGAAAACGTACTTTTCATAAGCCTAGCAACAGTGCGTGAAGGTAATACCAACTCGAGAACCGCAGACGATATCTAATATACCAACAAAATTAATCACAACTATCAAAAAAAAGTGAAATTATAATTTATGATCTAACGCTTGTAATTCAATAGGGTGAGATGCGTTTTATTGCAATCACTTTATTTTTGTATATATATATATATATATATATATATATATATATATATATATATATATATATATATATAAAAGTGGTCAAAATGCGATTGTATCGAATTTGTTACGGCGCATTGATGCACTTTATGATACTATATAATACGATATAATTTTTACGATCTTGCATTTAATAGCCCTGAATTTACGGGGTTCGCTGGCCTGCGCCGGTAGCAAAACCGTCTATTGATCCAGTGGGGGAAGTTTTACTTCAACGATTCGGCAACTTGTGAAGTGAAAAAAAAAATAAAATAAAAGAGGAAACTGTTCAAAATATACCGCGAAAATGTTTATTTTTCAAACATGTATATGAAAAGAACATTCTGAAAATATAATTCATATAATAATAATAATTTATAATCAAAAAATCGTTTAGAGCGAAAAATTAGGCAGTTAGGCAGTCAGGTTAAAATTCTTTATATGACACGTGTTAACATTGAAAAATATGATTTTTTTTCTATATTATATTATATTATATAATATGATATAATGCGATGCGGTATATTAGATTTTATATTATGTTTCGCATTATAAAACGAATAAAATATGCTTTTTTACGACAAATGTCCATAATAATGACATACAAAATAATAAAAAAAAAGTGGATTGCGGTCAAACAGTTGTGAACATTATTATTAGTGGAGGTGGCTCAAGCTGGTCACGAACAACCATAATATTATGCATAAAACTACTAGGACAACAAATATACACTACTGTGATAAAAAAAAGTATGGTAAAATTGTTATTTAAAACTCTCAGGCAATAGGAAGGCAGGTAAATTGTAAAATTATTTTCCTAAGTTGGTAGGACTGTCTATAACATTCGCCAAACGTCTGTTTGTCAAAAGGTTTAATTATCTCCGAGTTACACGTATTTTTACAATTCTTGGTTCCTTCATCACGATAATGCACCATATCATACCGCGTTGATTCATCGCGACATTTTTTCCAAAAACACGACTGGTATCGTTCCGCGACCGTCGTATTCGCCTGATTTGACTCCGTGTGACTTCTAGCTATTCAGCACACTCAAAAGGTCAATGCGGGGATGCCGTTTTGATACAATTGAGAAGATAAAAACCGAATCGAAGAAGATCTTGAAGGCTATACCGGAAAAATATTTGGAAGAATAAAAAAGAATTTAGAATTTAAATAATTCCATTTGACCACCGTCTATACTTTTATTCGAAAGTACAAAATTACGATAGGACAACGTAGAATATTGAAAAAAAAATTTTTTTTGGACGTTTTAGGATATCAGTTGGTTCAATATCTGATGTAATTGCGGCACAACTTGCACAAATTTCCACCTAAAAATCAATTATTTCTTAGCTAGGGAGAGTAAAATACAATTATATTATATTTATAGTGTATGAAGAAACCTGACGATGCTTAATTTCAATATAAATTTTAATCAATTTCTGAAACTCTCTTTTTATTATTATAGGTATATTTATCAATTTTTAGTGAAAATAATCAACATTAACTGGTGATAAAAAAATAATAGTATTTTTTTTTTCAAATATAAAGCTTTCACTAAGTATAGCATAGTAAAATAAGATGAAAATTAATTCTAAATTTTACATGTTCAGATTGGAGATATCATTTTCAGGAAGTGATTGGAAATTCCAAGAAATTTATTCTATGATACGAAAGGTCGATAAACAGATCGTTTTATTCATTCCAATATTATAAGAGAAATGAAAAAATATAGAATTAAAAAAAATAATTATACCATTTCGGTGACAATGCGGATTTGAACTCGCGCAATCCGTATAGCTCAATGAAGGTAAGTGAATTTAATTATTCGACTATTCGAATTTTAATAAATAATTTATACCTGCATTTCTTAAATTACGTACGATTTAAAAAGGAAAAATAATTATAAACTCACCGATAAATTATGGTTGTATAAATCTTCATTGTATCCGTTTGCCGCCCATCTTCTCCAAAGTTCAGACAGCTCAGCCACAGGTTGCACCTAAAAAAAAATAATAAAAAATAAATAAAAATAGAAAAAAGGATATAAATTAACGTATTGTTAGGATAAAACACAAAAAGTCGGCACCGATATTAGGTTGGAAATAAATAAATAAATAAAAAACAAGCAACAAAGTCAGAGCAACGTTCCGTAATTGGCTTTCGTTATAATTGTATTCGGATTTAATTGATACAACGGCGTATTAACACTTTCATCGCCTCGACCGCGCTTGTTAAACGAGATGATTCAACGCTATTATTGTTATAAAATATGCGATAAAATATTTAACGAAAACGTTTCATTATTCACGACGCAGTTTTCAGTTTAACATTTTGTGATGCGGAAGTACAAATAGAGCGTTCTGTTATTTATATTAGAAAATATATTTTATTATAATAAATATTTAATGGAATTTAAAAATCCATGATAATTTGATATTAAAGTTTTTTTTAAATACTAAGAACGTATTCTTGAAACAGTTCCTAATTAAATTCGGTCTTATTACTAAAAATTTTAATTTTCATAACTAAGTTTTAGTTCAAAATTTATACCACAAAAATATTCACATTTATTTATATATAAATTTTATATTAAAAATTAAACCAGTAGCACAACGTCAATCTAATAGTGTTAATTTATTTTTTTCAATATTAAGTCGACAATTATACGTCCAACCATTATATATTATTTATTTAAAAAATTTTATATATTATAAATAAAAACAAATATGTCTCACACAATAATTGTGTTAGAATAATATTATAATTACAATTGCGGCGGCAACGCGGATTCGAAATCTTCCGTCACAAACAGCTCAATGTAGGTAAGCGAATTAAACTTTGTATAAAATATGGTTTTTTTTAATTATGTAATACAGATTTACGATAAAATTAACGTATACCATATATATAACGACATTAAAAGGTTTGTGATGCAAAATATGTATATATGGTTTAAATATATTGTTCAATGGTTTATATAGCACATTCGTCGTGCATTCGAGCTACACGATATCGTGACGAATACAAATCGCACATAAATTTCATACACACAATGACCATTTCCACTTTTCGAATTTCATCTTTAACACGACCCAAAAAACAAAAGTGTGAAATGAATGCGAATATATAATAAATATATTTCATATTTCTCTTCCGAAAAGAAAAATCGGAACGCGCGATCAAATCCGTGATGATGATGATGATGGAGATGATGATAATGATGATAATGTGCGATCTCCATTTCCGCGTTATTATCATTGGCATCCAAGCAGAATTATTTGACTGTGATTATGCTCGTTATTTTCTACTATTTTCGGTCCATGATTGACATTTAATCGAGAATGGTAAAATGTGAACAAGCAGTATGTGTGTTCATTATGTTTAACTGTACAATATTTATTTATATATATATTTTTACTTATTAAACATATTTATATATATATATATATATATATATATATATATATATATATATATATATATATATTTCGATTATAAAAATTTGTCATCATTTTGAGAGCAATTAATGGAGACGTTTATTGATTTAGTCCAAGAAACTCAAAAACTTGTAAATAAAACATACATATATGGGAGGTTTACTATATACCTATAAAATCTATGAAAAATAATAGAAATTAGAGTATGTATAGTTAACAATAGCATTATTAATTATAAATCTTATATGCTGTTCTAGAAATTCTATTAATTAAATCTGGCGTCTAATAATATGTTCTAAGAATTGCAACAATATTTATTTCCTATCAAATATAGGTAGCATCTATCATATTATAAAATAGCAAATTAAAAATTATCTTAAAATGCGTATAAAGATTATCTTTAAATTATCTAAAAGTGGTTTCGAAATCTAAATGCTCATGAGAGCTATTTTAAAAGATTATTATTTTCCCTATTAGATAATATTAATCAAGAGCAATTAATTTTCATTAACCCAAGATATTTTTATAATAAATTATATATATTTTTTAAATATTTTAAAATATTTCTCAGTTTAAATATTTTAATATAAATAAAACATGGAATCATAGAAGAAGGTATATAAAATATGTATGAAGGTATAAATAAATACGTAAAAGCAAGATAAAACCACCAATTTTAAATATGAGATAAATTTTAAAAATGATACAAATATAATATTTATAAAGTTAAATAAATATATTATAATAATAATAATATTGAAAAAAATATATTTACGTGAGTATGTGCGTGCGTGTTTACACAAAAGCGATTATTTATACTAGATAAAAATCGAGTTCAAAGTATCGCCACCGATATTCTTCATCAGGTCTGGAGCATATATCGAAAAGGCATCCGAGCAACGGTTGCATCATGACGAGCAACAAACTATATAGCAAGAGGTGAAAAGTAACATTGGCCACTTCTTCCGCCTAAAGCAAATACCATTTAAATGTCGAACCGCAACGGAAAACTGACACGGAACGCTCTTATCATGCCAATAAATGCCAATGTTGATCATAAAACGTTTATTTATTATACCGGCGATTTGACTAAAACGGTCTCTCTAAAAAGAATTAATCGTATATACAAAAAAAAAAAATCATTATGTGTATATAAATATATGGTTAAATGGGAACAACGCTGGCGAATACGTTGGATGTGTTTCTTCAAAGTACTTTTCGTCTTGATCCGCATTCAACATATCTATATATTTCAGACTCATTATAAATTATATAAATATATATTAATCGATAACATAATTTAAGGATCTCAACGAGCTGTCTCATATTAAAGATTGCATATAAAGTAATAACCGTATATATACTTGTATAACGAGATGAATGAAAATCAGGCTGTTTGGAATGCATAAACTGGTTATTATGCCGATATAAGCGTAATGAGATATTCGTTAATTACCATAAGAAAACAAGTAATTCGCGTAAAACGGTGAAAAGGTCGTTAAACTTCAAATAAAAAATGTATACAATATAAATAGGTAAGAAAAAAATAAATTTTCAACGATCAATTGTTTTGAGTCGATCTCATGGGAAAATTTCAGAAAATTATGATTACTTTTCAAATACAAAAAAAAATAAAGTACTTTTTATTATATTATCAATGCGTAATTTTAATTTTATTTTTTATAATTTATAAATTGTGAAACGGAAACTTGCAATTTTAAAAATTGAAATTGTACAAAATAATCATGATACTGTATTTATTTAATTTTAACACTCTTTTTTAACGACTAATTGTTATTTATTTAAGTGAGAGCGTGTGTCCGGGAATTTTAATCGGTTGCGCAATAAACAATCGACAAAATAATAAGTGCACGAATTAATATTTATTAATTACAAAATTAATCTAAACATTCTGAATAATTCAATGTATGGTAGATATATAGTATAATACATATATTATTGTGTTATAAATCACGCACGCCCGTCGACGAATTTGCACGCGGTTCGACTTGAACAAACATTTTCACGTATAAACAGAAAAAAAAATATTCCAACCAGTCACAATTTCGTGGTCAATTTCGGATTAGTTCACGAAGCGAAAACTTTTAACAATAGACTGATTTCTTATATATACAAACAAAATAAATCACACGACCGCACAAGCTTCCATATAGTATTATACTTTCAATCGTTCATTATTCAATCTCCCCCATGGTTGACCCCTCTACCCCTTGGTAATAATAAATAGTAGTTCCCGGACACATAATACATTATGTTTGCTTATTAAAGCTGTCTATTATCGTTTTGTCCCTAGTCGACGTCATGGTGAACATTAAATTCTAAATTGTATTTTATTTTTCACTGCATAAACTGAAATTAAAACACGTTCGCTCTGGTAAAAAAAAAATGACTGAAAGCGAAATTTATTAAAGTATAATACGGTGTTATGGTAGATGAAACATTATATCTGGTGAAAAAAAAAGAAAAGAAAAAAAAACGTAAGAACTTGTGTGGGTTCGCACGAAAACTATGACTTTCCCTTTCGTTTTCCCTGTTACTCATAGCTCACGATTAGAGTAACTCCCCCATAAATTAGATTAAATCGTATTTCAGACCGAGAATTAACAAATAATTTTAGGTCGGGTAAATAACGGCGAACGAGCTCGTAAAAATATAAAATGGTTATTTCACAATACAGAAGTGTCGTTCTGATTATATACGGTTAATATGTATTCAATATAAAATTTGTCTCACCTTCACCGTGACGAAATCTTGACTGCTCTTGATCATGTCGATGATCTCCTCTCTGCTCTTGTCGTCAACACTGATTCCGTTGACTTCCAATAATCTATCGCCCGGCAATAACCCGGTTTCGTGTCCTTGGGTCACGGCACCGGGTTCGGCAAAGATAACCGCTTTCATTTTAACACCATCTTTTTCGTCGTCCGACGACGTTTTATCGTTGACGCTGTCCGACCAGCAACGTTCAACAATCATGGCACGTCTCAAGCTGAATCCGAAATCGTTTCTCGGCGCTTTCTGCCGTTGTATAGTCAAAACTCTGGGCGGCGGAAGTTCGGCAGGTGAAATTTCAGGTAGAGGTAAATGCACACCTTCTAAATTCGTAGACCACCGGTGGAAACCGTCGGAATCGCCAGTGGGAGACATCGAGAACGGCGGCGTGGCAAAAGATGAATTTGTCGTAGTATCTGTTAAGGATTCAGCGCTGGGTGTGGGCGATGTCACACCAAAATTATTACCATTCTCTAATCTTCCGTTTTCGTCGTTGTACGAAGTTATCGTTATGGGTGGCGGTGAATTGTAATTGTTATAATAGGTCGAAGACTTGACGTCCACTGGACTGTGAATCACTTTTTTTGTGAAATTTTGTACTTCTTCTGTCACAATACCGTTTCTGTTGACCGAAATATTCTGATAAGATATCACTTCGTTGCGAAGAGTGTTTTTGATTAGAATATCTTGTCCGTTGGTATAATCGGGGGAATTTGTACCGGAATTCTGATTGTCAACGTTACCTAAATTGGAACTAGACAACCGTGTTCCTTTTAATATGCCTCGTTTCGGAGGTCTCGGAGGTAGAGGAGGTAGACTAGGCGGTTGTTTCGATAGTCCGTTCGGATTATTAAGAGAATTTAAAGATGTTTCGGAGCTGTCAGACTGAAGGAGGCCGTCTTTCCAAGCGCCTATCGTTGTTCTGGCTGCCGCCGTTGGAAAATGATTATTCTCATCGCTCAAATTAGAATATGAACCTTCTATCACAGAATCGGTCAACGGATAATTTGAATAATTCGAATCCCTATCCAATTCGGCGAAAAAATTTGCACTATAGTCCGCTGTAATGCCCGATGGTAATTTTTCCTTTTCTTTTCGGCGACCTCTCAATTTTAACGACCGGCGAACCTGTAAAAAATGAAAATTTTTGTAAAAAAAAAAACATTTATATTACTGCAATAATTTATTATATAACACGGTTAAATATTGCAATATAACGATTGATAATATTTCTATGCGGTTTTATAATAAATGTATGAGAAGATAATAACATTTTATAATAAAATAAATAAAAAATAATATTTTATATAATTTTATAAAAGGAAAAAATCAGAAATATATAAAACACTTCCTGGAAAATAATACTACCGATCAAACAAATATAAAAACCGATCTTGTTGAATGTAATTCAATATTCACATAAAAACTGAACGTGTAAGTCAATGATATGTAATTTATATATAAATATAAAAATTAAACTGATACGACTTATCTAAAGTATGTCGAAATCGTTATAATGTCGATAATTATCTTATATAAATAAACCAATAATAATAATCGTTTAAAATGATTAAATATTGTATAAATATATATTATTGATAAATAGTAAATATTTAAATAATGTATATATATATATATATATATATATAATATATAAATATTTATGAAATATAATACCTCGTCGATTCGTAGTAATTCGTCTGCTGTCATACTTCCTCTATCCCGTTTCTGTTTTTCTTTCCTTTCTTTTTTTTCTCTTTTTTTTCTTTCCTTATCGTCGGAAGTTTCTTCTCCTCCTCCCACGGAAACACCGGCTTTTTTAATAAAATTGAACATATTCAAGATATTTAATTTGATATAAGAGCGATAAGAATTATTTCACTTCTATCCTTCTCGAACGGAACAACAACAACAACAACCACTAATTAATTAATCAATTAACTATATATAAATATATATGAAAAAAGAAAAACGCGCGAAAACTTTTCAACACATCGTCGTCGCATAGTCAGTCGACTTTCGTCGGTGAAAATCTGAAACAAAGCGAAAAGAAAACGATATCAATTTCCATTTCTATATAGAAGATAAAAAAATATTGTTGTGATAAAAAAATACGGTATCAATACCGGAATTGTTGCGGTTTAAAAAACTAAAAAACCGCAATGATGATGCAGCTGTAAAGCCGAAAAAATTTATAAGGATTTATATATATATATAATATATATATGGCGCGAATTACCGTTACGGTAACCGCAGACCACAATTATATATTTAAAAAAAAAAACAGAAAAAAAGTGTTGATGAGGAACAGAATATCAGTTTTGTTCTCCCCAAGGTCGTCTTCGGATCAAAGAGTGACGTTCGTCGGTGCATCAGACCAGAAACTGGAAACATCAGTCGACGATGCAAAGATTGCGATCAGCAGTTAGAAAAAGGGGAAAGTCGTGATATTTAATGGATATAAATTTAAATATATATTATATATAAGGTAAAAGAACTGTGACGAAAAAGATTATTATTATATTTTTTTTTTTTTGAAAATTCAAGGTTAAAATTTTAACAAAGAAATCATCAAATAATTGTATTCATATACTTGTTATAATAAAATAATTCATGGTCGTATTTTGTATAACAAAAAAAATGTTTTCAAAATAAAAATAATGTATGTATATATAATGTAAAAATATTGCACAATGTAATGATAAGAAAAGCGTATCTTAATCTAGGTATATTCAACCTTTTTTTTACCAATAAAGCGTATCACAAAATGAAAATTAAAAATTATAATAAGTGCAAAGAAGTAGTCAAAAAAATATTTTTCATAACACTTTTAATCTTATTATTTTCTATTGTATATTTTGTTTATTTTCCAATTTATTTAAATACACGAAAATAATCTAACTAGGCCGCAGATTGAATACATCTGATTCAACATTTTTAATTCGCACGTCCGAGTTGTACAAATATGGAAAAAATCTTTTAATAAAATTTGAATGCAGACTTTGTTCTGCACAATCGTTTTTATAATAATAAGCTTATTTTTGTACACAAAAAATGTTTTGGATATTTCTAAAAATATTATATTACATTTAATAACTACTAAATGAAAAATAAATAAATATCACAGCAATAAAAAAATACGTAAAACACATTGCTTAATAGTTAGTCATATTGGCCATGTGGCCATTATAGACATTTAATTGCAATATGTGAAGATATTAATAACAAAAAAAAATATATACATAAATTAAATTGAGGCAAAAAAAAAGACCGCGATTTTATAACCCTGACTGGCCAAAACAATAAATTCGATCGTTCACATATGATAGCTGATGAAGTAATAAACGATTATTATTAGATCATCGATATTATTACTAAATTATACTTTGTTACGTTGCTCTTTCCAAAATTACTACAAAAAAATATATATAAATAAACAAAACAAAAATAGATGTACAGACTAAAAATAAAACGAATATACTATATATTATTTATTATAAATTATTTATGGAATATTATAATCAAAAATAACAGTTTTGTCGAAAATACATTATGTATTATAAAATATATATGAATTAATTTATTATCAACATACCAAAATTTCATTATGATTCTAAATTATATTATAATCCAAAATCATATGTTAATAATAGCCGTAAGCAGAAAAATCGTTTATATAATATAATTAATTCAAAATATATAGTAATTTAATATAATACTTATAGATAATCATGGTGTATAAAAATTAAATGAAAAGTTAATAATTACTTATATAGATGGCAATAATGGTAATAAAAAAATAGTTCATTTGTAATATTAGATAAACTATAAACTTTTAGATAAATCTGATAATTCATATAATTTGATGATATTATTGAAGTGTAATGATTAAAAAAATAAAGGGAAATAATCGGTGACGCTGCCTCAAAATGCAGCTACAGTAAGTTTATGCATAGCAATGATCTTGTTATGAACTTCGTTAATGTCGACTGTCATCGAACACAATTTTTTTTACACGTCGTTTTATATCAGATATTTTATTATATATTTATTTTAATAATTCGGTTTTTATAGATCATAAAATCAACTGATGATATCGAACTTCAATTTGATAAAAAAAATATATATACATTTATATATTTAATAATACCATTGATTAAATACAAAATATTTAACTTTTTTATCGATCAGGGATAAAAAAACATAGTAAAATTTCATAAATATACTATATAATAATAATAATAATTACAAAATGATTAAAATATTTTAATAAGCTTTTCATAATATTTTAAGTGTATTAATCAAAGTAATGAATTCAATAATTTTTATGATATTATAGTATATAAATATAGAGAAAAATATATGGTAAAATAAATACTAATTTTTTCGTTATACATTCGTAATTTTTAATAGTGAAAAAATATATTATGATATATAAATATACTACTGTGATCAAAAATTAAGATGAAATTGTCATTTAAAATTCCCGGGCATTAGGAAGGCAGTAAATCGTATTTTTTTCCTAGGTTGGTAGGACTGTTTGTAACATTTGACAAGCGTCTGTTTGTCAAAAGATTTAATTATCTCCGAGTTACACGTGTTTTTACAGCTCTTGGTTCCTTCATCACGATATTGCACCATGTCATAATGCATTCGTTCGACTCATATCGTTCCGCAACCGACGTATTCCTCTGATTTGGCTCCGTACGACTATTCGGCAAACTCATAAGACCAATGCGGAGATGCCGTTTTGACACGATTAATGAGATAAAAACCGCACTGAAGAAGGTCTTAAAGGCTATATCGAAAAAAGACTATTCCTAGAAAAAGCATCGGCAAAAGTGCGTTTTATCGGACGGGGATTACTTTGAAGGGGATGAAATCGATTTGGAAGAATAAATAAAGAATTTAAATTTTATAAACAAATTCACTTTACTTTTTGATCACAGTGTTATATATATATATATATATATATATATATATATATATATATATATATATATATATATATATAACAACGTATTGTGTTACAGTCATCGATTCTAACATTACATATACCAATCATTAAAATGTTTTCGAATGATGAAATAGATGAAATTACCATAGATAAGCTGGTTCACAACTAACACACACACACACACATCGGATATATATTCAAGTTCGATGACGTCACATAGAGCATTGTATTCGTCTTTTTAAGTACATACATACATATTCGCAATTGAACGGTACATCGGGTCGAAAGTAATCGTTAGTTTCTCTTGCATAACGCGTCGTCTTTTACCGAGTTTGCGGTACATTGAAGAGGTCGTGACTTTCATGCCGATTTCGTTATTACTATGAAAAACGTTTCGTTATAAAATAAAATGAGCTTTTATTATTTTGCACGCATTTTATTATATATATTATATATTATTATAATTGTAATGCGACGGCGAAAATGATATTAGAAATATGAGCGCGATTTAATATGTTAATTCGCTGATGTTCAAAGCATACGATGTATATATAAATATATATATTCTGCGTTTCGGAAAAATTTTAAAACGTTAAAATTGATTTAAATTGAGAATTTATCTCTAAAGTAATTCGCCAAGTTCAAAAATCACGACAAAATTTATATCAATTGAACTTCAATAAAAACGTATAAAGTTGAATACCCCTTACTTCAACAATCTAATATTGTAAACCTATATATTTTTATGGAAATCAAATCTATGTATTTTAATTATTCGTAGTATATATAAATTGATTTTAGAGTAAATTGAAATAATACTACTCTTAAAATTATTGCGCCAAATCGTGTAATATATTAATTATTGTTAAAATTCGTGTAATTGCTTGGAAATATTTATAAATCTATTATAATTATAAATCATACATTTCTACCTATTTTGTTATTTATATAATATATTATGTGTTTTTTATTCATTATAAAGACTGAAAAATCTCGAATGTCTTCAAAAACCAATGGAAATCATTAAACTTCAAAAAACAAAAAGAAAAAAACGAAGAGAAGAAATATTAAAACAAATTTATACGATCTTCACGATAAGATCGATTAGTGTAATAGTTGAGAACGTCTGACATAATTAATTGAAATTAATTAATACGCGTAGTTAATGTAATATAAATATTGTCATGAAAATATTTAACGAATATATTTTCCATAATATAATTTTCCACGCATTTGATAAATAATACTTCATAATTCCGATAAAAAAAATATTTTTAATATTTTATAAAATTATGCTTCCTTTAAATTATAAACACAAATAATATTTAATATTTTTTATTATCAGATTAATTTATATTGTTAATTTAATAAAAAAAATATATATTATATATTAACCACAATGGTTAATTCATTTTACAGTAAAAAAATATATTATATATAATTGCATTAAAGTTTAAATCGTGTTTACGTTAAAAGATCTTGATTAACCTGTGAATTTTTTTTTTTTGAAAATATAACATTATGGTCGCCTATTGTCTTTTATATTCCTATTTCAAATTAATTTTCATTTAAAAAAAGTTTTCTCTTAAAAAAAAAAGTGGGGCACGGTGCCACAAAATTTCATTATTTCCATTTAACAATAAGGTATAACAACTTTATTATTACGAATAAACTGCGTTGCGAACAATAAAACCGTGTATTTTCTAAACAACAACAAAAAAAAGCGTATTCGAAAATAAACATTGGTTAAAATTACATAGTTTTAACAATTGATTTGAACCTTATATATATATATATATATATATATATATATATATATATATATATATATATATATATATATATATTATAAGAAAATATAGTAAAAAGAAAAATAAATTTCTGATCCTTATTCAAACTCATTTTCTTACAAAAAGTATTAAAAATTATTTCAAAAAATTATCAAACCAATATAAAACAGTAAAATAACACCTATACTATTGATAGATATTTAAATTTGATTTCGTCATATATTTTAAAAAAAATGCAATTTACATAATTTATATATATATATATATATATATATATATATATATATATATATATATATATATATATATATATATACAATAATAAAATAATAGACTAATTATAATTAACGGAAAAATATAAATAATCGCACTATTTACAACATTAAATGACCGATAATCGGATCGTAAGAAATAAACGATAATGTCATTCAACCGCATTTTTTTTTTACATACATACATAATTCATGATAATAATTTATGTACGAAAATTACGCTCTAGCGAAGATGGCGTCGAGCGAAATAAAATTTCATAGACGTAAAAACGTCGAATGTGGGCCAATGGCACGAAAAACGTATAGAAAAAAAATATTAAAATAATAAAATAAAAATAAAACGAACGTGCGTGCGTTGTGTGAAATTAAAAATATCGATTATACAATAAATGTAAAAAAAAAATACGTGAAATAGTCACGATGATTCACTTCTTTAAAAATATTAACTGCGTTCGTTTTTATAAATATATATGAGAAAAGATTAGCATCCGTTTGTAACGAAGGTGTGAAATTTATTAGTGTACTATATACATTGTATTTTCATATTTCCGCCGGAAGAACGAACGACAGCGCCAATATAGTGAAACGTTTAATTTAGAAACGTTTGCAATACGACGGATACGTGTGCGTCATTTTGTAAGTGTAACATTTAGCTAATGTGTGATAAATATTAAAGAAATGTTTATTTTGAATATATTATTAAAATGTAGCTGTAATAATTTAAAACATTTTTTTTTTTTTTTAGAAAAAAAATAACCCATTTAATGCGCCGAGTTAAAAAAAAGGGCCGAGTTAAAAAATATAAGTATTATAATTAATCTAAATAGTTTTTAATCCATTACGATCAAAAGGAATAAAAATAAAATTGTATTATATTAATAATTTATGTGTTCAATAAACAAAACAAAATGGAAATTATAGAATAACAATTTTATAACCATTTAAATATGTATCTAATCAGTTAAAGAGGCCCGAATTAGTAATATCAAATATATAAATAATTTAACAAACATATTATAAAAATAAAATAAATTATAATTATTTTTTATCATAACAAAATATAACGAATATATGTATATAATTAACATTTAACTATTAGAATATTTAATATTGCGCAATTATAACAGTTATATTCTAATCGCCTAATATAAAAAGAACTATCAATGAATAAAAATATACATACATACACGCGCGCATTATTCGAATACAAAAAAATAAATAAATTGAAAAATCATTGTGTAAATTTAATATATTCACCCCCCATCTTAACGCGCGTCAGCGTCAAAGGGTTAAATGAACGCTGCGACAATTAAAAATGTCAACCGCGTATATGCGATGAAAAAATCAATTGGAAAAAGTACGTGTTTTTTTTTACATACACCCACACACACACACACACACACACAAGTGTTTAAATGTACAAATTGAATCGTTCGAATGAGGTTAATCGATGAAAATATTTTCACGGAAACATAACACATGCCGAGGAATTTTTTATTGTGATGTTCGTCGAAACGCTCCCTGTATAATCTCAATAAATAAATAAATAAAATAAATATATATCCGGATAATGTGATCAAATATGAAATGGGTATTTATAGAGAAATTATCTCATCTAGAGTGTAACAACAAACATCGATTTAGGAAAATGTTGGCCGAGATCCCGACAGTTACAACATAATGCGATAAAATCCATTTATTTTCAGGCTAAAAGAGAAAATCAATAATTAAAACGTTTTCTAGGAATAATATACATGAAAATTGATTTTAAGATAAGTTATCGTAAAAACAATATTAAATAAATGGATGATAAATATAATATCATAAATGATATATAGAACACATTTTGAAAAACTATAATATAAAAAAATGTATTTTATTAATAAAATTTAAAATACCAATTATAAAATTTATATAAAACAAACATTAAATCATAATCAGATATAATGGAGAGCGAAATTTTTGTTAACCCAATAGCGGCCAATGACTCATTTATGGGAAACACGTTTAAATACATATAAAACACATAATCTATGTTAACATATTATTTTTTAATTCAACAAATTATTATAAAATCTAATTTGCAACTCGTTTTTGAGTAATATTTTAGTATTAAAAATTCAAACAAAATGTTAATAAAGAAAAATATTTAATATTATGGGAGAAAATTAAATGCACAAATGACATTTGTCTTTATTATTCTTTTTATAAACGAATAAATGAAACAATTATCAATATTTTATATATGTCACATTGTACACAATTACAAAACATTGAAAAATAAAATTGATATGAAATAATTGCGCAGAAACATAAATCAATCAGAAATCAACAATGAAAAATAAACGTACTATATAAACAATCAAATAAAACTAAATTGTGTAGAAAATTTCGTCAAATTGTAAAAAAATGTTAAGCAGTCAAACATAAAATTTCAACATCCGCTAAGTGACATTTAATGTGATTAGATAAGTCAAATGAGCATTCGCTTATAACTTGCCCTTTAATCGTGTTAAAATTAACTGTATCAAGGCATGTGCATAACGTTTATAATATACAATTCGTTGCTTTTCAATAATTTATAAATTATTTGTAAAAAAAAAAACATTAATCCTAATAATAAATAAATTTGAAAGAAATAAAAATTGATATCAACATTAACATATGTGAGATAAATATTACAAGTATCATAAAATTTTATTAGTTTGACTTGAGATATTGGATAAAAATATTATCTTTATGGCCAAGGATCTTCAAGATCTATAATAACATTGTAATGAGAAATATTATCTATCTATTTTTTTTTATACGATTCATTATAATTATCTTCTCAACTAAAATCAAACATCAAAAAGGCGTCGACCAGAATACGAATTCGTACACGGATCCACTTGTATCATAATAATAATAAAGTAACAGTGGCAACGTTAACCGAAATATGTGAAAGGCAAACTAAATAAACGACACACCGAAGGTCAATATAAACATTATAACAGTTTATGACAAGTTCACGTTAATAATTACTATCTATTATTATTATTATTATTTTCTTTTTTACTGCATATTTTACCGCATGCGGCATATCTTTTTTAATCATTCGCGACATTTATAAACACCGTGTTATAATGGAAAAAAAATTAATAGCAATTTCAAGAATCCATTATTATCAATAGAAATTACAAGTTGATTTTAATAATAATAAATTATACATTATAAAAATATATAATCTCAATCTATTCAAATGATGTTGAAGTGTTTTGCTTTTACACATTATGCATAGTAAATAGGAAAATATCTTTAGATTCACTGAGAGATCTAGTCTTATATTGAAAATATCAGATTTATATTATTTACATTATAAAAAAAATACAAATATTGTAATTAATATAAAAAAAATAATCAAAATATAAAATATTAATTATTGCAGACGGTTAGCGCGAACATAATTATCCAATTTTAACAATTTGTAAAAAAAAATTTAAACTTTCACAAGAAAATGCACGCAAACGAACAATTAACCCATTATTATTCACTTTATACAAAAATTGATAACTATTGTCATCATTTATCATATATATATATATATATATATATATATATATATATATATATATATATATATATGTGTGTGTGTGTGTGTGTGTGTGTGTGTGTGTGTGTGTGTATTTTTTTTCTCACGAATGATTTACAACGTGATGTATTAATAAATCTAATGTTTATTTTCAATTATATAAAATGAAAATAAATATGACATTATAAACTAGTTTCGATGTTGATAAATTATATTATAGTTTAGAGCGAAAGTGGAGCAAGTGCAAAACACAATATATATATTAAATTATAATATACTTTTATATATATATAACAAATTTATAACAATATATAAAATATAATTTTTAATTATATATATATGTATAAAATATATATATATATATATATATATATATATATATTATATGTAATGCAATAACTGATTATAATCAAGATAAATTCTCTAATTAATACCACACAGTAAACTGAAATCACAATCTTGAATGAATGGATCTATATATGTTTTTCACATACAAATTAAATAAAATATAGCAATCTTTTTCAATAAAGATATTAATTTAATAAGGAATATTTTTTTTGTAAATTAAAATATTTAATTAATATCACAGTACTAAATTTATATATATATATATATATATATATATATATATATATATATATATATTTACATGATTATATTTAATTTATATATAAATCAATTATAAATACATGACTCATAATATTTAATATATATATATATATATATATATATATATATATATATATATATATATATATATATATATCGATTAAAATAATATTAATGCGATACGTGTCAATGAAAAAGTATGTTATAGAAGAGAGTCTAAAATATCGATTTTTTTTCATTCACCACAATGACCTGATGACCCCCTCAATGGCAATAATAGTACAATAAAACACAGATGATGATGATGAAGTCTTCAAAAAAAAAACGAGTTGAAAAACCACTGATTTTACTGTTATGCAGCGTCATCAGGTCGCTTTAAGAATGCGAACAAATTAGATTACTGTAGAATAACACATATAAACAGCTTTATATTATTATATACATATATTTATATATTTCAAAAAAAAAATACACTAAATTGCAAACGACTTCTATTAAAAATCGTATTTAAATAGTGCTCAATAATAAAAGGGGGTCGATAATAATGTAGTAGTCTAGTAGATATTTTAACGAAGACCAGTTCTATGACCAAAAAGTGAAACGTAGGCACGATCAATAAATAGAGGAATCCGCACGATAAATGCATGTTTTCAGTTCTACGATTACCGGTTATTTATATTTGTAGTGATGGTTAAAATATGATCTTTAATGGGACAATAATAACGATTTCGTGTTCTATATGAGAATTATTAAATATTTTGTGTTTGTTGTGTGGATGCGGCACTAGGATATCGATTGAATTTTATGAAAATGTTTTTTTATATGTTTGAAAGGCTTTAAAATTATACAACTGAAGTAATCGTAATATGTATTACAAGTGGATCAATATTTGTCGTATAAAATAATAGTATTAAACAAATATATACTTGAATATAAATATAAAGAAATTTATTTTTGATATATTAAAAAATAATAAAATTTTATCACATTTCTTTATATTTTGAGATTTGAAAGTGAAATTTATATAAAAAAAACATTTAAAGCAAATTTATAAATATTTTTAGTACGTGAATAATCAGAGGTATAATTCAATTTTTGATAGATAAATTCTATTTTTTTTATCATAAAAAACATCTAAAAACTTTCAAATTCTATAGAATTCATACAATGTTCATAAATTTCAAATGAAAATTATTGATAATTAAAAATTAATTTATTTTTTTTAGTTATCAACATTCAACTATATGATTCAAGTCTATTCACATTTAATTCAGAATTAGAAATACCTTTTATAAAATTCATAAAACTTGTAAAAAGCACAATTTCCATTTATGTCAAATATTTAAATTAATTTAATTTAGATCTAGTTTCAATTTCATACATTTTTCCAAATAACATTATATGAGACTAGAACTATACATATTTTTTTCTTCATTATATATTTGAAACAAACTTTTTGAAAGAATATCTAAATATTATATACTACAATTTCTATGAAATTATTACGTATTATAATTGAACTAAAAATATATAATTATAAAAAATAATATAGTAATAAACTGAATGTTCACACAGATCTAAGCTTAGATGTACAATTAATACATAACAAAATCTCCCTGTAAAATGATCATACCGCATTCCGGATATTAAATATTTATATATCTATATATATTGATTATAATCAATCTCGATATCCATCAACTGATGAAACGAGCTTAATAACCGACGATATTGATATCACACCCACGGAAAGTATGCGTATACGTTTACTCTTTGTACGCTTTCAGAAGATGGAAACTAATTATATACATCAACTCTAGATACGAAGTACACGTGTAAAATTGTTCAGATGCGAATAGAAAGGTGTTTCACTTTCACTGACAATCTATACGTAGCAATGAAAGTGTTGTTGTGCGTATGTTTCATATATAAAATATGTATATAGGCTTTTATATAGAGGACAAGTGCGTTTGACACAGGGCAAGGCGAATCGATAAACTCTAGGCGTGTCAATTTTGCACGGCAAATAATCGATTCTGCTATGCAAATATTCACGATAAAGTACCAATCTTAAGCGTGATCAATAATCCGTGTATCTTGAATTGAAGCGCTGGTGAGAAAAATGGCAGCTTTCAAACGATGCTATTTTTCTATGTCCGATTATAGATGATCGATTTGGATGTGCATCGGTGATTATTATAAAATGTTGTACAATATCGATTTTCGTATTTAATGATGCAAAATATTGTTACAAACGTTGTTAAGAACGACGGTTCTTCATTATTGTATTTTAATTATTTTTTTTAAATATATATATATATATATATATATATATATATATATATATATATATATATATATATACAGTTTGATATGATGTGACTAAAAATAAAACGATCAATATTATTAGACTGGTCAGAAACGTTACCGAATAAATTGTAATACCGTTTTAATTTTCTTAATTATTAAAACTTAATGAATCATTGAAATAAATATAGTGGGATTGTTTTAAACTATTACCATCTACATAATATAATTATAAAGATTGTAAAAACTATCATATCAATAAAAATTCTTAAAATTTCCAATATAAATATTTTTTTCAAAATTTTACATATAAAAATTTTCTCAATATATTTCGATGAAGTTTATAAAGCAATGATTAAAAAAATACGAATAAATGCTCTCAATTTTGTATCAATGTAAAAACTGGACAGAACTGCATTCTTAAAAAAATATTAAATTATTGAGTCAATATTATAGAAATATATATATACGGCATAAATAACGGTTATTTTATTTAATAATAAAAATATCTTGAAACTGCACAAAACACTTGAATTTCTACTTTTTTTTAAGTAAAAATACCAGTTCGGAGAAATTGCAAGTTTTTATATATATATCATATCACTCATTTGAAATTGCTGTAATCAAAACGATTAAACAATAAAATCATTTAATAAAAATGTCATTTGTAATGACGTTTTCTCTATTTTTTTTTACAGATATAATAAAAGGATGTGAAAGAATGAACATGAACAGAATGAACAGAATATTGAACGACAATGATGTACTAGATTGTGTTGTAAATTGATATACTGTTTAGAGTTACATGTCCTATATATAAAAACGATAAATATACTGAAAGGTTTATTGATTCGTATAAATATAAAATGTATGAACATTATAATAATTTAGTAAAGAAGTAATTTTGTACAGTGAAAATAATTTAATGGAAATAAAAATAGTATTATCACAATACAAAAAAAAAGTTATAAAAAATTAATAGACTATATTATAGATGGATATTATATTTAATAAAAATAAATCTTTTCATAAAATTCTGATTGATATATAAATTTCGTATATTAAGTTTATTCATAACAAATTACAAAATAATTTAATGGAGTATCATCAAATACAAAATATTCCAATTAAAAAAAAAATCATTTCTGAAAAAAAAATATAAATATTTTTTATTTACTATTGAAATTTTATGGTTCAAAAATAAACTATTATTAGAAGAAATAAATTTCAATAAAACGAAAATTGGATTATTAATATCATATTTATTGTTAATTAAAGATGAGTATTTAATATAAAAAGCAAAAAACAAATATATCAACAAAATTTATAAAAATTACTGAATTTACAGATATGCGACACCACAAATACTTCCAATATCATCGTAAACGATCGAAAGAAAAAGAATATCGTCAAAGCTTCGGAAAAATATGGATATAACTGAAACAAAGGAAAAAGGATTAGGAATAATTATGTTTTAGGATATTATACATGGAGTTAAGAATATCAAAAAAAAACTCATAACGATCACAATCGAACGAAACGAAGCGCACCATAACCTTTTTTATTGATCCATCTGGATACAAATAAAAAATAATATTTTATACAATGCAAAAGGATATTATAACAAAAAATATTCTTATTAAAAATATATATACGCGTGTGCAAAGAGGCTAGAATTTGAAAGCGCAAATGGCAAGTTCAAAACGAACATTGTGCACATATAAATAATGTAAACGTAATAATAATGAATTAATCCAATACGGATACGTACATGAAGACGCCGCCTTGATGTATTTTAGCCCTTCGGTATTCCCGGGGGGCGCGCACCCGATCGTCACAAACACGTATACACAAACACGTACAAATAAAAACAAGCACGCACGCACACACGTTCACATCGAACACGTATAATAACAATAACAAAATACGCGCGCGAATAAACAAATTAATATATATATATATATATAGATATGAGAGTACGCGGACGACCGGCGAAGCGCACGACGTCCACCGACCGCACGCGACTCTATTTGACAGCTGTGCCGTAAACACCGAACCCACTGTTGCCAATCTTACGAACAAATTGTACAGTGTTCGAACAACGCATTTTCGGCCAGGTCTTTCTTTATTTATTCTACATAAATTTGTATTTTTGTAATAATTAATTTTAAAAATCAGCAATTATTTTTTAATTTATAAAATAATAATTGACATCAAGATTTTTTTACGAAATTTCAATACATTTATTTTTATTCCATAGCGAACTTTCATCCACATAAATATATAAGTTTTAATAATATTGTAATTTAACTAATTATATTTTGTATTAAAATATCTAACGTATCGTTATACAAATTTAATATTTTTCAGTCATACATCAAATTAAAAAAATACTCACAATTTCTTAGGATTCAGAACACAATTCATTATATATGTGAAAAAACGTATCTGTAATATTTTAACATAATATATATTTATAAACTTTATAATGGAAATCTATTATCAAATATTAACATTAAAAACCTTAAAATATTTATAAATAGCAATTTCTTTTAATAAATCATAAAACAGATTGACTTTTTGCTAAATTACAATTAGGAATTACTAAATATCAGAACATGCACTAGTATATTACATATATAAAACATTAAAAGTACAATAAAATACACGATAAAAATTGTATCAATATGATTGTGCCCAATAAATTCCAATAAAATATCACAAGATACGAGTACACGGAATGAGCGAGACATATTATATATATAATATACATAAAAAATTAATCAATATATTTTACTAAGTACAAACGTGATTAACATATATTTAACATTTATAACATCCATTATACATAATATCTATTTAATTTTGTAGATAGAAAAAGTTTACACAACATATATTGGCAACTAAAAATAGAAATATATTAGTTGACCTTTCATTTAAAATAATATAATACCATTTATTTCCATATATAAATTAAAATATATTATGTAGATAAATGGTGTTGAAAATATCAGTCAAAATTTCAGCTTAACATTAAAATTAAAATTAAATATAACCAAGAAATGTAATGGATGAAAAAAAGAAAATTATTTACTTCATTTTTTATTAGTATTTTGTAAGAGATTTTAATTTCTTTTAAATTAGTAATAAAGTTAAAAAAGAAAAATTACCGTTATTTAAAATAACTTGACATTTATAAATTTATAAAAAATAAATATATAAATGCAAAGTTGTCAATTTATGATCAAAAAGTACTTAAAATTTTACGTAACTTTTGCTCAAAAATTTCTTTAATAAACAGACCCTGTGAACCGTCTTACCTTGAATAATGTAAATTTGAAATTGTATGTGTATAAAATCAAATCTTTATAGTATTATAAAAAAAATTTAGAAAAATTATTACAAAAATACTATTGATATCTGAAATTTAAAAAAAAATATTCATATAAAAATATTACTATCACAAAGTTAACTACTAAGATAGTGGCACAGTATATTAATAATTAAAAACTATATTTTAATGTGTTCGTAGATTAAAAATTAAATATTATATAAAGTTCCCTTAAACCAACATATTTTATACCCATTTGAAAATATTAGAAAAAATACCACATTTATAATGGATCTGAAATATGAAAAAAAGAGATTTTTATTCTTCTACAGCAACGAAAACTCTTTTGCTTACGATATTGCCACAAGTCATTTCCTAAAAAAATAAGTAAACGTATAGTACTCATATTTATTAATAAATATATACCTACATAAAAAAAACAGTTCATAATACATACGACATTGATTTCCTTATCGGAGAACTCCCTAATGATAAACACATCTTTTTCATCCACAATTTGTTTCTGAATCAATTTGTTTCCTTCAACTGTTATAATTGTTTTTATCTGGATAATAATAAAATTTATGTTAGTGAATAAAACCAAAATTGCTGATATAAAAAAATATATATACGTAAATGATTTTACAATACAAAAATTTATGACAATATTTAAACTATATTATATAATATATTTATCACGTTGAATTCTACATATACATACGTATCTGCCATCAGGTTTTAATTCTTCAAATTCTTTATCAAGTTTAAATTTCAAAGGCATTGTTCGAAAAGTTGATACAGTAAGAAGAGTATATTCTTCACCATCCTTTTTCAGTTCCACAGTAGGTGAAAGCATACCAACCATTTTACGAGCCACCAGCCCAACACCTAATATTAACAAAAAATACTATATTATTAAATATAAAGATCAAAAATCTATTAAATAGTATTTAATAAAATTAAATAATCATTGTCAAATAATTTAAAGAATCTATTTAAACAGAATATGTAATTTATAATAAACATCAATCAAAATTCTGATAATGAAAGCTTGTTTTATATAGATTACATAAATTCGAATACGATCAACCATCACGTATATTGATAAGACATTTTTGTTAAAAAAAACATTAGTCATAATATAATAAATCTGTCCAAGTTTACGGCTGTGTTTATTAAAAAAAATACAATTATAAATCTGTTTAAAAATAACACCTGAAAATTTGTAAAAATACATTAATTTTCGTATATTAAAAACAAAATTATATTTCATAAACAAACTAGTTGGCATATAAGAAATCTATAAATATTTGAAAATAATTAATTCTAGACAACAATTAAAAATAAATAAAATTAACAATAACATGTTACATTCGCAAGTTTTCAGTTACATTCTAATTGGGGAAAAAATATATGCGAATATAATTATAGAAAAAAAAATACCCATTGCTTTCATGAATTCGTCGAAATTTTCAGATTTCGACAATTTATATTTTTTGTTCAAAAAAGCGTCCATTTTTCAACCGATAACTACCAACAAACTCAGACTAACAACAACTGACAGCACCAAATCATACACAGTATTACCATAAACCGAGTATGAATTGCCAGTTGAAAAAAATATCTCAAAATTTATGCCTGACAGATAGTAAATATTATTAATCTATTTCTAATGTAAATTTAAGAAATTTAATTTCTTTGAATAAACTTTTGAATACAATAGTTACATTCATAAATAAATGAACGATAGAATATATAGAAAATATTAGAAAAATCATTAATGATTATTTTGATTATCATACAAATTACTATTTTAAACTAGTATTGCTACAAATTTATTTACACATACATTTATTCAAAATTTTTATTATAGTAAATCGCTTAATTTTTTAATTGTAGTTTTGACAAACTGGCAGTATACATTAAAAGCAATCTTGATCCTGATAAAAAATAGTTTTGATACAATTTTAAAAAAACTTAATAATTTAAAGCCTTTTTAATAATAGGAAAGATGAAATATATCTTGAAAGTGATAAAAATAATTAAAAAAATATACCATATATTTTTTAATAATTTGTCAATTTGTTTTTAATTTATCTAAAATTTTTATTTACTTTTTTACTCACATTGTGTATATAAATCCATTCTTAAATATCCATTAATATATAAAATAATGTAGTCCCTAAATAATCCCAGACAAAAATAAAAAAAATATTTAGAAAAGAATCTTTATTTCACAAAGGAACATACATCTTATAATTAAAAATTTGCAAATTACAATAAAAAAGTTAAACTTTTCATTAAAAAAATACTTTAATTTGTGTTATTTCAGCAATGTAAGAGTTAATTGAATGTCTGTCAATTAGAGATATTGAATGTTTTTAACTTAAATTTGTTAGGTAAATCGAATTGATACCTACTTTATCAGTCTTAGCATTTTTTTTTTAATAATAAGTGATTTAAAATATTAAAATTTAGTAAAATTTTAGTCTATAAAATTTTCTTCAATCCAAATTTATTATTACACAATGTCGTTTATAACCAATATAAACGATAAACTTTTACATCTTAATTAAAATTGTGAAATTTATGAAAAACAAAGTTTCATAGAAAAAATAAACATTTGCTGAATATATTATACTAAGAAAAGTATAAAAAAGCTGAGTTGACTAATATGAAGACAAAGGTATTATTGTGCTTTGTAAATTCTGGTGCATACAATATCATCCACAGGTAAGACCTGAAAAACAATAAAATATTATTTATTACACTCCAATCATAAAATATTATATTATTATTGAAAAATATTATTTACAGTTTTCATTTCATCGTCTGAGAATTCTCTAGTAATGGTGAGTTCTCTTCCATCACCTTTTTGCACTTGGATCAATTTATTACCTTCGATCGTACAAACAGATTTTACCTTAAATAATCAAACAATTTATGAATCATTGATAAACACTATATGTAAATAGTTAAAAACAATTCACTCTAGATATATTCTCTAACCTTACGGCCATCAGCAGTTTCTTCATCAAATTCTTCACCCAACTTAAATGTAATAATAGTTGTTTTGAAGGTAGATGTTGTTGTAAAAGTATACGTATCACCTTCTTTCTTCAAATCTACTACTGGAGAAAGGGTGTTGCCCATTTTTCGGGTTACCAATCCCACTCCTAAAATATAAGGAAATATTTTTGATTACTACAATTTTATTTTCTAACAGAAATAAAAATTTACAAAGGTCAGTGAAAATAAAATTTCACTGAGAAATCGCTTAATCAGTGAGAAAGCTGTTCCGTTAGAAATCTGCAACCTGATCTCACATGTATTAGATAAATATAATATAATTTGTAATTCTAAACTTTAATAGTTTTCTTATTCTCGATTATATTTATATATAAAAAAAATGTTAATTCTTAATAAATAAAATATTTTCATAACACGATCATCAAATTACAATGAAATATTATTTTAAGAATTAAATAATCTTGATAGATTAAGAAAAGTTTGAGAAACATTGACAATTCAAAAAAAAAAGGGGGGGACCCCAGTGGCGTGACTCCATTTCCCCCAATCAATAACATTGCGCACAAACTCAAAATTTGCGCTAAAGCAATATCCCAAATATAATGGCCCCCATATTCTAACACAAATACACCCTTATTTGGATTAAAGATGAGAACTATCGAAATATTTTAAAAACGAACCCCGGTTGTTAATACGTTATTTATTAATAGTAAATCGGATTCAAGACTAGACGAAAGAAAATTCGAAAAAAATAATACTTACAGTGACCTCCAAAATATTAGAAGCCATAAAAAATAATAACCGTAATAATTATCAAACATAACAATGCGATATTATTTATTCCATTATGTTATTTAATATATTTAACCGTTTCAGGATAAAACTCGTACTTTTTTTTATCACAAAAAAGATATGTTAGAACAAAAATATTTACGCGAAGGTCACATATGGCATCATATCGTTTATAAAAATATTAAAAAATCATCAAGTCTTTTTATTATTATTATATTATAATAATAATGTGTACTCGTTATTTCAAATTAAAATATTGAATATATAACAATAATAAAAATGGGTGTGTCGGTAGGAAAAGAATAATATTATGCGGGCAATAATTAATATCCCTTATAAAGAAAAAAAAAGATATAAATTAAGAATTTCCAAATTAACTATCTTGTTAATTATTTTATATTATATATAATATATATTAATTTATTTTATAATCAAAAAGTTTGCGTAGCATTCGATTTACAGCCAAAATTATTATAATATCTCAAAAACTTACATCTTCATTAAAGTATTTCATTTTATATATCAAGTTGTATATATTTTATATAAAAATATTTTAAAAAAAGATAACGATATAAAAACGACAAAATCTGAAGATGTCCCACGAAACGCAAAAAAAACGAGTCACTCGTTTGAAGGGAGTTGATTCAATTTAATTCAATCACGGCTCACTAATAGCATCAATAAATGTATGTCTGGCTTTCGAATTGAAAAAGACCGGGGACTTCGTTTAATCCATGGTATCCTGTAGAATCCTACAATGAACGTAGGCTGTGTGATATTAAAGAAATGACATCACACACCCAAAATGTAATAATATATAATAATAACATTAATGGTCAATTTCCGCCATATCGCGCAAGATGAAAAAATAAAAAGTAAAATGGCGCGATTCATACAAATATGGAGGTGTGTCCAAAATCTATAATGGCGAGACATGTTCGCCTTTAATCTATGCAAATGTCTTTTATTTTCAGACACACAAAAGAAAATTACCGAACACTTACAGTCAAAGTGCAATAGACTATTCATAGTCATCTACAAATTTATTTGTTTTTACCTCCAAACATGGTTTAAAAAATATTAAGTATGTAGTATTGTATAAAAAAAAGACTGAGATCTGAATCATCCGACTAAAAACCAAAAAAAGATAAGTAATGAATAATTCTATTCAAATTTAATGTTTTTTTTTTAGTTTAATATTTTTCACGAGTATTTACTGATAAAATTATGTAAATCAAATACGGAATAAATTTTTAAGAGACTAGTAATTTTTAATATTATATGAATGTATGTAACAATAATGTGATTTGTGAGAATACTATGACAAATTATTGCAAAAAATATACACACTTTAAAAATAAATATTATAATATAAATCCGCGACATATTAGGTTTAGTACGGAATATAAACTTTATACTAATTTCATATTCAAAAAACATTCAACTCGAAACATCAAGCGGAAACAGGAAAAAAAAGAATGTTAAAATATTTGCTAAAAAGAAAAACAATACTAAGGAATCCAAATAAAGATCTAAAAATTACATGGGGGATGTAGTTATACCGGTTTTTGTCTGCACACATGTCGTTTATCAAGATAACCCTTGTAAACTTCTTTTTTTTTTAATTTATGATGAAGTAAAATTTCGCAAATGTTTGTTTGTATACTTTTAAAAAGAAATAATTAAACAACATGCGTTATGGTTTGCCATAAGAAAATAATTTAAATTGCTTTGGTAATACAAAATATTTTTGAGTTATCTTTTATGTACAAAATTTATTATAAGAATTGAACTTGATACGCGAAACCTTAAGAGTCGAATATCTAATTACTAAAAAGAATAATTAAGTATTCAATTTACTATAATAAGCAAATGTGTGAAATTTTATAAAATTCTGTTTAATTTGAAAACGATATTTTTACATTATATTACAACAAACTGAAATTAAATAATTTCATTGTATGTCTTTTTATCTTAATAATTTGCTATACAAATGAATCTCAATCTCAAAAATATCGATCGCACATCACGCCACGTGGGTTTTGTGCAAAAAAAAGCCGGCCGGCTTTTCTTAAAAAAAAAAAAGAAAAGAAAAGAAAAAAAATAGACCCAACCCAAATATTGTAAATATGGCGAAGAGACGCCTCGCGGGTCACTCACCCAACGCTTTCATGTATTCGTCGAAGTTTTCCGACGTGGCCAACTTGTATTTCTTTCCTAGGAAGGCGTCCATTTCGACAATATCAATCGAAGAAGGCTTACGAGACGCTGAAAGAGCCGTTCGGTCCTCGAGGTCGGGGTCCCAAGACGCGTACAACCGGATCGACGGTCGAACGATTTGTGCCGTTTGCGGGCCGCGAACCTCGGTGAAGTAAACGCGCTAGCGGCTTACACGAAGTGTAGGGTGACCACGTTGCACAATTCTTAGTCAATTTATGACTGATGATGGTACAAAAAATAAAAATAAAAAAAAAAAACATCCTCAACGGATCGATCTTTGGATCCGTTACAAAGTCTCATTACGAGTAGATTTTTTTTTTAATTTTATAATTCACAAATCACATTCTATATCTATATAATTTTATTATTTTTATATACTTAAAATATTAATAATTTTTAACATCTTTCAATACGATATTTTTCAATATTTATTAAGCCATATTCTACAACAATAAAGGACTGGAAATAATATAATCATGATAATGAAATAAAAATATTAATGATCATATATATGCCAATATCTCTAAAAACATTAAAACTATTTTTTAATGTTTTCAATTTTTTTATATTATTTATAGTTATTATACCTTTTTATGTATAAATATCGGGTAGTTTTTCAAATTTAAGTTACTGATCGGAGATCATTGTTTCGATTACAAATTATGTTAATTCAATATAGAAAATTTATAAGAAAAAAAAAGCGATTTATATAATGTAATTCAATTTATTTTAATCTAATCTAATGTCTAATTTAAGAAAAATCCTGATTTCCATTAAAACAATATTTATGTTTAAGTATTAAAAGAAATATAATTGTGTTAAATAATGATTCATCCATATCAATTATTATATATATATTAAATAAAAATATACTAAAATATTAACAATAACTTAAAATTTGAATGTAAGCCATATTTTGTAGGAAAGAAATAATTCCGATAATTCGTAAGGAAAACAATTTTTTTTATGTCTGGTACAATTTTATTATAAAAAAAATATTTCTAATAAAGATCCAAATATTTTACCAATATTATCAAATACAAGACATGTAACACAAAAATCAAAAATAATTTTATTTTCGTTGTAGTTTGCGTTTACTAATTTTATATATCCTTAATTACTGATTGAATTTATTATATTAAATATAGTTTTATATAAAATATAGTGAAATTAAGACAATGGCATCACAAAGTAGCGCAAACCGCAAAACCGTTAAAGGAATCGCCATATTACAAAAGTTAGCGTATCTAATACAAAAAACTTATCATGTTACATCTCATTACATCACAAACTTTGTTTTGTAAGACAACATATAAATGGAATATATAATTCTAAATTAATTATATTTATTAAAGAATAGATAGTTTTATATTCTATATATATATATATATATATATATATATATATATATATATATATATATATATATATATATATATATATATATATATATATATATATATATATATATATATATATATATTTATTTATTTATATAAAAAACATTATTCCAAGTTCAAGTTTAATTTGATGATATCTGCAGTGAAAAAAAACAATTATGACGCAATATCATACCAAAATTTAATCGCATTAAATCGATTAATACGATAATTAGATTTAAATACAATAGATTAATTATCTAAGACAAATAATCTTGTTTAAATTTGAAAATATATAATACTTTAAATTTATCAAATATTACGTTATAAGCGTTACACAATACAACATTTACTTATGTTAGTATCATAACAACAAAATAATAATACTATTTATAAACAAGATTATTTGATTTAATCATTGTCGAATAAATAAAAAAAAATATAGTTTATTTTTGACGCGAGATGAAAATGCAATTTTTAAGGTTTTTTTTCCAGAAATTAAATACTGCAATACGCAATCATGAAACATCATATGCTGTTAATATTAGCATGTTATAAAAAAAACATGTTAATAGTTGAAATTGTATAACGATATGGTAATCATTTGCTATTTTCTGATAAAAAAACATGTAATATAATATAACGATAAAATTGTATTATTTAAAAATTCATAATACATTGGAATGAAACTAAAAAAGAAAAAGATTAAAATTATAATTACGGTGTTACCATGAGAAAGCTAAATTAATCTATTAATTCTTATCATAAAAAAGACAAATTAACGCATATAAGAAAAAAATGAATAAAATTAAAGATAATAATTAACATTTGAACTTTTTGATATTTCATTCTTCAGACCGATAAAAAGTATCTTTTGTGCATTTTTTTAGATAATAGTTAATTTATCTTAAAAAAAACGTTTGTTTTGAATTGCATGTATTCACAACATTATAGCAATAAACATATAATTTATTGATAATATAATTTAATATGAAAAATATTAAAATATAAAATAACTTGAATATTTCTTTAAATAATTTATATTAAAAAAAATATATAGCATGTCGTTTAAATGAAAAAAAATTTTTTTTTCTAAAACTAATATTGTCATATATCCACAATTGAAAAGCACACATAAATTATTTTCAGTTTTTAAAAATAATATAAATCACTAATATTTTTTATGTTGATATAAAATAGATTAAAATATTAAATGAATATTGAATTAAACTAAAAATCATTAATATCATATTTTTCTTATATTATATTATTTAATTATACGCCTAGTACCGTTGCTGAGAATAATCTAAACACGTCCCCTAAAATTTATGTATACGTGACATGGATACTTAATGTTATGTCGCTTCATCATATACATGGTGTACGTCAATAATACACATTTTTTTAAATTAAATTATTTAATATTATAAAGGAAAAAAATCAATATTAATAAGAATTGTTTCTACCTTTTTTTTTCTCACGAATATAATCTATATAATATCGATTATTAAAACGTTAGATATCCATGTTAAACATGAATTTATTTTATTGTGACGCATGAGATTTGCAAAAATGTTTTTTTAACTACCTACTTCAAAACTTTTATTTAAGAAAAAAAAACGCATAAATATTTAATCGCAAATTTTAATACATATCAATGTTTAATTGCACAAAAACGACATTATTGCATGTAATTTTAATAAATGAATATGTAATTCTTATGTAAAATATACCATCTTATTTCTTTTAAAAATATGCTTTATTTGTATGCATTAGTCCAATAAGTAATATGACCTATTTGGTTTATTTATGATAAGATTGTAACGGTTATAAATAATATTTTATAATGCAGTTTTTAATTTTAACAATGATCTATTTCTTAGAATTACTAAATAAAACATGTATTCGCACTGTTATTATAATATTGAATAGTATTATTCAGCACATTTTTGCATTCAAAATCTAAAATTGAAAAAAAAAATAGACAAATCTCCGAAGAAAAAAAACGCAATTTCCATTGAACTTTGATACTTGCGTTTCTATATTTAACGAAAAGAACGACCCAGTTAAATGTATATATATTAAAATATAAATTGAAAAAAAATACTGTTTAAAAATAAAATATCTACGTCACTGTCATAGTTTTCGCTATATGCAATTATGACAGATGCGATGAAATAACAACACGCGGTCTGAATTTGATCCTCGAATAATCATTAAAATTTTAAATATTGAAATTTTTATTCTAAACAAATATTTATTATATATAATGACAACTCTCGTTTAAAATTATAATATATAAAATTATGTATATTGCCACCGTCATTATTTATAATTTATATATTTTTTTTACTGTAAAAATAAATATTTCAATCTCTCTATATGTATTAATATATTTGAATAAATACTCCCACATTTGAGAAGTGTTGATAATTCGGGGAGCGTTATTTGTATAAAACTTGAACTCGAAAAAGAAAAAAAAACGACGGTCATAGTACAGCATTTGTCTAGAATATTCTGCGTTTGAGATGTTTTTTATTTAGTTTTTCAAAGGTTATAAAATATAACTAAATTATATTTTATCTTATATATGTATTACATTATTTTATGATTATAAAAGTTCATATAAAAATATGTTAGAGAATTATTTAAAAAAACTTCTTTTATATAGAGAAATTTAAATGGAGTTACTATTTGTTACAATATATTAATGTTTAACGAACTTTACTGCAGTTGTATTACAAGTAATATATTTTTGTTATCATATCTTTAAAACTACATACCTAAAATTAAAATAATGAGACATTTAAAAAGCTATATCTAAAAAACAACGTGAAAAAGCAATACAGATCTCTTGTGTTTAGAAATTAATATTTTATTATAATAATACATTCTTAGATATTAATTAAGAAGTCTGACTTAAAAATTGAAATTCCAATATAAAATATTATTGTATAAATGTCATTCGTGTGTAATTAAGAAGAGTCAAAAGTCAATTGACAATATTTATTCTCAACAGGTATGTTTATATTAATATATTACATCACACCTTGATGTGAATAATGATATATATATAAAATATTTGATGAAAAAGTTAATATATATATATTAGAATTTTTAATTTATAGAAAAATAATATTATTATTCGTAGATAGACGATTATTTTTATAATACTAATTTGTTTTATAATATATATAGTATCATTTTAGGAACTTGAACATTCTTCAAAATTCAAATTAAACTTTATATAAACTTTCAACGCATAAATGTAGAACAACATCTCGAGAATTTATTAAAATTAAATATTAATCGTGAAGATGTTGAAATAATTAAAACGATTCAAATAGTTGATTACGATTTCGAAATGAAAATGTTATCTGTATATTATATATGTTTCAATTAATTTTAGAATCAAATATTTACGATATATTTTTTTTAATTAATACATCTTTTGTAAGAAATTGTAATTGCATTTGAAAAATTGTTTCACAAAATCAGAACCCGAAAACGTGTGATTTTATAATCTTGTTATTAGGATTACTTTGCTTATTTTACAACAATATTATTTAATTGCGAAATTTTGTATTTATTTTGAACTCGTCCCGCAAATGATGTGTTAAAATTAAGATGGCGCTAATATAAATTATAAACTTAGTATGTCAACGTGCCGGCTCTGCCTTTTTTAACTATAATGATAAAAAATCAAAAATAGAACATCCTTAGAATATTATCAAAAAATTATGATAAATGGTAAAAGAACAACAAACAGTCATATTGACATATGTTATCATCATTATCAATCATTGAATATATTATTACAAAGTTTAATGCACATGTGCAATATTTGACATTTTTGCAATTGCGTTCAAAGTTCGAATCTTGGTAATTTCAAAACATGGCGCAAATTTAAATTTTCAACGTCATAAAAGTATTAATAAACGCGATGAAAAACTAATCGTAATAATTTATAACAGTGGCGTGCGATTCATCGTTGCACCAATTGCAACTTTAATAACGATTCATATATTTATATTAAAATGATCGGTTTATATTGTGTTATTGTTACAAAGTAATAATTTAAATGAACATTTTTTCCCCTTTAAATGAGAACTCTTTTTTTTTTATTTTAAAAAGTGCACAATAAATATTCTTAAAATAAAATATTTTATTTTATATGAGAATTGTAACAATTGAAAAGAAAAAAAATAAATAAATGATCCAAAACATCTAATTTATGGGCAGGTTTGTCTTAGATCAGTGGTAGTCAACCGATAATAGAAGTTAAATTTTAGCAGTCATTTCTATAACTTCATTTATAAACTATATTTTTACTTAAAAAATATTATATTGTTGAAAAAAAATATTTAGAGTAAACAAATTTGACTACTGATAAAAATATAATGAATATTTTTGTATTAAATTAAAATTAAAAATCAATTTCCTAAAATAAACATAATAATAGTAACATAATAATAATTCATAAACATCATTAATATTATATTAGTACAAAAATAGCATTAAAAATTTTATGTAATTTATATTAAAGGTTTCCAGATTGTCAAAACTTAACTATTTTTTATAGATAAGTGCAATTTTAAGTATTTTATTATTGTCAAAATAATTTACATTAAAATTTACATTAAAAAAAATGTTATTACAATTTAAAATATTATATTTTCATTATTTGTTTAATACATTCGATATAAAACTTATATTTGAGTTGCTATGTATTGAATTTATCAAATGTGCAGACATTCGATAAATATTGACGTTATCAAATGTTCAATTTATTTTTTTCCCATCAATTTAATTTTTAAACATGTTAAACTAAAAATAAACACTTTTATCTGATAAGTAACTAAATTCAAATTTATATAGTATGATAATTGTAAGTGCAATGATTTATATATATATATATATATATATATATATATATATATATATATATATATATATATATATATATATATATATATATATATATATATCAATATTTTTACAAATCGTTAAATCTATATCAAACTTTTGAGTATTATTTTTATTGAAAGTCTTTAAAAAAATTATATAATATTTCAAATATGCTTTTCAACAATAAAAAATGAAAATTTGTAATCTATTTATTACACAATATTGTTGTTAAAAATATATTACTTAACATCAATTAAAATCATAATTCATAATTCATAATATCATATCAAAATTTGTATATTTAAATGATAAAACGATACACAGTAATTATTATTATTTTTATCTATATAATACTTCAATTAAATTCATCTGAATATATTAATTCAATTAGTTTAAACTAATTGAATTAATTTCAAATTACATTTAGTTTATTTAAGCACAAAAATAGTATCCAATTCAGGACTCATTTGAATTTAAACGTGAAAAAACATTCAGTTTCTTGCGTAAGCGAGTTATTTTATTTTGTAAATAATGCTGAAAAAAATAATGTAACAGTTTATATATAAATGGCATTAATGGAACACCTGAAAAAAAATCTGGGTTGAACTAGTAATAAAATGTTTCATAATTTATGACTACGCTTAAAGTATTGTAAACATTATTTGTATTTTTTTTACTAAAATATTCTAAATTTTTATTTTTTTAATTTTATATATATTTTTTTTTTAGTAAAATCAAGTTGAAATATATAGTGTAAATATTTCATTTTCAGCATTTCATAACCGAGTTGTTCAATTTCAATGTGGAATAAATGAATATAAATTTCTGTGGTGATTTGTGTGATTCGAAATTATGAAAACAAACAAGCTGAAATTTCACTCATTGAATATAATTTTATTCAAAAGTGTTTCAATTCGTCGATACGGAGTCATCAATTAACGACCTCCTTTAATAATGTTCAATGACCTTTATAAATTGATTTCTTTAGCGGTTAATCGAGGACATGGCATGACAATTATGTGTAAGAGTTTTTCCTATGTGGAAACATTATGTAGAATATGGTTTCATATTAACAATTATAAAAAAAAACTGCAGAGTATTTAAAGAATCACTTTATTATATAATTTATGTAAATTAATAGTCGAATATTATCTAATCAGTTACATAAATATATTTTTATCAGTGGTAACTAATGAGTATTGTTTGTTGATAAAGTGTTTATATAGATTTGGAGAGAAGTAATATAGAAACAATAGATATGAATGATTAGAAACTAAAAGGAGTGGAGATTAATTTTAGGATATATCAGAAATCCTTCACACCTGTAAAATTGAAATAGAAGAAAAATTCATAAACGACTTTTAAGAGTACATTGAAATTATTATTCAGTGAATCAGATATCACTTTTAATATGTAAACATTATTAAGAATTAAATCCTGAAACTTTTTACTATATGTAATAAAAATAGAATTTAGTATATTTTCATATTGAAATATTTATAAATATTATAAAAAATATGCATTTAGTATATAAATTATATAGATAAATGCACGCCAAATAACGGGCCACAGCTAAATAATAATTCAAGTAAAAAATTGTACCCGGCATAAAAGACCATTCCCTTTAATAGATGTACAAATACAGACACAACGTACAAGTCATTATCTTGTTAAGATGTCCATTTACCTCAGACATTCATTGGCAATTATTATTAGAAGTAGATGAATAACCAGACACGAATCAAGAAATTGATATGGAGTACCGCACAATGGCATGAAAGGTTATTAAATTTTCTTTCATATAAGAACATTTTGTATAGAAGACATTCTCACGATAAAATATATTATTATTATATTAATAAATTATATATATATATATATATATATATATATATATATATATATATATATATATATATATTTATACGTGTATGTATGTAGGTGGAATGGCTTCAGCAGTATAACTTTTAATGGTGTTATCCTGTCCTATCAGAAAGTTAAATGAAATTCAATAAGAAATAAGGACCGAGTTGGAAATATTAAATTTAATCTCGGCGTATTTTATAACATACTTATATAAAATATTCAAGCATAATTTAATTTTTATTTTTGTTAAAATCCCCGGGGATATGATTTTTTTTTTAATTAATTATATATATCCGGACAGATGCGTATATGAAAATATACTTTTGTACTGTATATTAAAAGTGGATGGAAAATCTGGAAAGTGATTAAAATTATTCATGAAGGAATTAATTTCCGAGCAACATTTTGAGTTTCTTAAATATAAATTCATGTGTATTTTTTGGAATTATTTTATACATATATATACAACAGTAAAATTTGGATTCGAATTGTATGATATATTTATAATATAAAGATATTTATTTATTTACACATTAATTTTTATATATAAAAAATATAATTTTTTTGTATATGTATTATACAAACGACAAAAATTTCCTATTTATTTAATATTATGTCTATATTTTCTTTACATTATCTTGTTTATCTTTATATATACCATATATCCCAAAACTGATAATATTTTATTTTTTGAAAACCTTTATATAATTTTTCACTTTTAGTATTTCTTCTAAAATTTTCAACAATCACTTTTAGGTTATCTGTAAAAGTGCTTAAATATTAAAGTAGAATCCGGAGCTTTCTTTGATGTATTATCTGATACTAATCACATTATATGACTATCGCATTTTTTATCTATCATTTCCCATTGAATTTTCTTCTCTATGATTCATTCTAAGTCTTTTTTTATTGAAACACTTTAATTTTTTGGATTTAAATAGCAACATCCAGTTTTCATTATCATATTTTATAACAAGCATATAAGTATTATGTACAACCATATTTTAGTGCCATGTGAATAATTTTTTAATTCTTACAAAATAATTGACTTTTTTTCTCAAAATATGTTTTTGAAATTCAAAGTGATCCTTAGATTCAATTAACGATTGAATTGTTGAATTTTCTGCTAAAAAAGATTTTTTACTGTCCCTTTTTTGATATTTCTTTAATTTACTGATAAAATCTAAACATGTAAAGCTTGGTATATAATAAAAATTTCTATTTTCAATTTTTAATAATTCCCTCAAATTGTGTCATCATAAAAAATAATTGTATTTTAAAAAGCGATATTAATAAATATTTTATTTGTATAAAACTTTATACTATTGATTAAATAAATTATACACAATTTTTCAATTAAAAACTCGTTATTATTTTTTTAAGTAATTATCATTATTATTTATTATTTATATAGTCACATATAATACGGTCAAATTTTATATAAAATCAATATATTTTATTGCATTAATTAATGTCAATTTTGTCTAATTAAATTGATTATAATTATTGGGTCCTAACGTCAATTAATTCACTATTTCAATAATTAATTGATAAATAGAATACTTATATATAAAGAATTGGATTATTCAAATTATAAGTGAAATAGTATATATTTCATATATAAATATTTAATTGATTCGTGATTCAATAATCCAACAACTTGAATTATAAATAAAGTAGTTAGTTAAATATTTTAATTTTAAAAAAAATGATCGTATATTATTTTTTAAATCATTTATAGTATAAAAATTTTTAATGATAAAATACTTAGGATTCAAATGAAAAAGTTCATCAGTATTTTAAAAGAAAATTTCTAAACTTGTACTATGGGTTAAAATTGCATGTATTGTCGACATAATTATCTCTTTCTCGATTCGTTGAAATAAAATGCATTAAAAAGGGACAAACATATATCATTTCACTGTTTGATAATTATGCGATTTTAGGCCATTGTGTAAAATCGATAATTTAACTATGCGTTTGAAACTCGAACGGTTAATGAATTCGAAAGAAGTTTTAAATTGAACCACCTTTCGATAGCTGCATTACGACGTTCAAAGAATGAGATTTCTTCGATTCAATAATAATAATTCTCACGATAAAAATTGAATTCCGTTTAATTGGTTCAAACGAACGACCGAACTACTGATGATGGAGCACGCGAACAACGGGTTCAGATCTCAATTGATGCAATAAATTAAAAAATACACATTTAATATATGATATTTTGATATGATTCAAATGTACGATCGGAATAAGAACGACCATTATAATAAAAAATATTTTCTACAACCAAAAAAAAAAAATAATAATAAAAATAAACGTTTTTCAAAATTGCTATCGATTTAGGTAATCTATATGTCGAATCTTTGCGTTTTTCACGTAGAGGATTATTTATTTTGTACGATAAATTCTATATTTATTTTTGTGGCTTATCTGCAAAATACGCGCCCATTCGAAATAGCTGATGATGGAAAAAAATCGACTATCGTTTGAAAACGCGTGAAAATCCATTACGTGTTGAAAAACAGAAATCATCGACATTATTTATTGCTTGTTTTTTTTGTCCTATATATATATATATATATATATATATATATATATATATATATATATATATATATATATATATATATATATATATATATATATATATAATATGACTTTGGTAATATGAAATCAATAAAATCTGTATGTTGTGCTCATATGAAATACATATTTTTACATGACACTATATATGTTACTGTTAAAAAATATATATATTTGATTGTTAATGTGAATTTTTGATATTGCATTTTAAAATAATTTCATCATTTAAGCAGTTTATTATTATTATTATTATGGAATATTTATTTGTCGTTTGCTTTCATGATAAAATATCATATTTATAATTTAATCGTTTTCTATAAAAAAAATATTAAACTGTTGATTCTGAATGAATTTTATCTCATTTTTTAAAATTAATTGAAATATATATATTTTTAAATAGTACTATAATTTTGACAAAAATTAATAATTTTCATCATAATATAATGCAATATATATAATGTTTAAAAAATTTAATTTATAATATTTTTTTTCTTAAAAATCAAAACTGATTCTAATTAAACTTTAAAAAGATTATATATATATATATATATATATATATATATATATATATGTGATAGACTCGGATATATTTATTATTTTATTTTCAGATTCAGGGGTTGCAAACGATGTAGCTGCGAGTTGGCAAGAGTTTGCGCACTGTGCCACTTCGTTTATCATCCATCTAGCGTTTTCCATATAGATAAAATACAACCTTATCAGAAAATAACTGAGCAATAACAATACAATTCTATTATTTGCACATCATTTTTTTTTAAACGCGTATAAAAAGTAAATTAAATCGTTATCTATAAAAAAATCTTTAAGCTAGAATTATGAAATCATTTTTTTTTAATTACAAAAAAAAATATTAGTATTTTAGATTAATCTTATAATTTCAATTTTATAAAAAAAAAAGCGTAGATATTATCGATAAAATAGAATTTAGAGATTAAAATTATTAATTAATAATATTTATAATTCTTGCGATAAAAACATATAGCAAGTAAATCGTATATTTACTTTCTAATTTAAAGTATTATTTTTTATCATTAATCACATTAAAAAAATCAATATTTTTCAATTTACTTTTTTATATTATTATATATTATAGGGATATTTTAAATGATTGTATAATCATAATAAAAAAATAATAATACTGAAATTCTAAATTTAAAGTACATACATTTTGTAGTATTCCTGTATCCACCTCAGTTTCCCGGACGACTGGGGAAAATATTCAACAGCATCCCCATTCAGTGGAAAAGCAGACTTCCCTTCAGCCGCACGTCATCTGAAAAGTAATTACATTGATTTTTATTACAAAGCCACATGATTTCAAACGCGTACATATATTTTTTTTTCAATCACGTTTAACACGTTAAATGTCGCGCAACGATTGTGAAAAATTTATCCGCCCTGGAAAAGATGTCAATTCGCACAATGCAAATCGAAAGTATTATCCATTTGGCGAACAATTCAATCTGTTGAATGGAAAACAGATCGAATTAGCATATAACAAGTGTTTAGTAACAATGATTACCGACTGTTGCATGTTTTATATAAAATAAATATGTCAGCTTTTAATGACTATAATATATAATATTATTTATTCATAGATCAATCATCATTTATATATATGAAATTTGTTATAGACGTTTTATGTGTTAATAGTAATAATAATAATAATAATAAAACATCTAAATATTACAAAAATATTAATTCTATTAATTTAACTCATAAATTTAAAATATTTTTTTTAATATTTTATAAAAAAAATTTTTTTAAATATATTTTATAAAAATTTTTATTATAAATATTTAACTCATAAATTTTTAAAATAAGTTTAATATTTTCAATATTAAACTTATTTTAAAAATTCACAAATTTTAAAATAATATTTTTTTATATTTTTATTATAAATAAAAAAAATACATACTATAATTTCTAAATATAATTTAATATTTTTTTTATATAAGTTAGTTTTTAATAACACTATTTATTATTAATAACTATATTAAGAGTTCAATCGTGTTTTTATATCAATTTACCCATATTTTTTTTATTAGTATCAACATAACAGTTAAATCGACCGACTATTCATAATTTTTTCTTTATCATATGAAAATCTTTTTTTATATGTTTGCCAATTAACATCCAATTTGCGGTGGAGCGATAAAAATCCGCTATCTTTATTGTTTTCCGTCGTAAATTTCCGAATTTTTTTTTTCCCCCCTTTGCTTTTATTTACGACCTTTCAATGGAATTCATTTAGTTTCAGACCTCCTCGACAGTCGACCGTTTTATGTACCGGAGCGAGTGCGCGTATTAAAAACCCTGACGAGGTAAAGGCTTAAAACCCTGACGAGGGTTGTGGATGAGTAAGAGCAGTGACTCCATCAACACCGCTGAAAAGCGGTCCGAATCCCATCCCTTGTCAATTTTGTCGGAAAAATATTTTCGGCGGTGAATCAATTCTTCACTGGTTCGCCTCTGGTGAATCAGATAAAAGAAATAATGGTAATTTATTACATATTATTCTTTTTTTAATATGTCTATTATAGAAATTAATCGATAATTTTATGCACAACTTTATTCCATATTAGAAAATATCAAACACAATTTAAAAGACACATAAATCAATGTCAACTTATAAACGAGCGAAAGATTCATAAAGATCATCATGAATTCTAAAAATTGAATTATATATAGAAAAGACAATTAACCCGTTGATTACAATATAATAGTAATTTTATACTTGAATGAAAATCTATCGTTATATATAATATTATACAACAAAACTATCAGTTAATATGTAATATTTCTCAAAATTAATATAAACGGATTATTACATCATTTTATTACTATTATGACGGGAAAGTAGTCGTTATTTATTTTTACATCATAATATTTTATGTCATAATATACAATTTCAATAGTTCAAATACAATTTAATGTCGATTAAATGAGAAATTTATGGATACTTTATATTGAATATTAATATTAATCGTGTGTATCCAAAATTATAATATTGAATTATTAACAATGAATGATATTAACCATTGCCAATGCAAAAACAAGTTTTGTATATTTTTACTTTTTTTAAGTAGTCATGACGGGTATCGATGATGCAGTATTTGCAGTAATATGGGCAACGACAGATCCATTATCTTTTATAAAGAAGAAAAATAATTATCTCAATATATATTTTTTCTAAATCTTTTTTAAATACATTTGAACTAAAAGAAATAAAATTGACAAAAAAATCATTTTAAAAAGTGTATATTAATTTTTTGAATCATGTCGCAGACTCGAGGTACTGGCCAAACGGCGGCCGAAAGCCAGCCGTCAACGCCTCCAACGGCTCCAGCATCAGCTCAAGAATCGGCGCAATCGCCGACAAGAACACCGCCTCGTTTAACCGGGAAACAGATGAGTTTCACAAGACCGCCGACCAGCTTGGATTCGCCACATTTAGGCATATCTAAGTCACAAATGAAAGGTGATTCGTTTAGGTATACGAAACGATTTAAATTAATAATTTACATGTAATTAATTATTCGATATTCGTATTCGATAGAATTTCGCGAGGCCTTTCGACTGTTTGACAAGGATGGAGACGGAAGTATCACAAAAGAGGAGCTGGGTCGCGTCATGCGAAGCCTCGGTCAATTTGCTCGCGGTGAAGAATTGCAAGAGATGCTACAAGAAGTAGACAGTGATGGCAAGTTAAAAAAATATATTATTATACTTATTAAAATCAAATTTAAAAAAAAACTACAAAAATAATATAGAGAAATTCAAAAATTATAGTATTTAAACATTGCAAAATTTCCTCACATTTCATAAAATTATATAATGATTGGTATGACGTCGAAATTATAGAAAATTATGATATAATCATATTATTTATTCAGTGTAGTTGAACTTTATATTTTTTACTTTTGGAATAAAATATTTTTTTATTTAAAAAAAGTTCTTATAAATCAATCCTGTCTAGAATAAAGCTCTTAACATCGTTTAATTCCATATATTTCATCGATAGTTACGTTTTATAAATCCTTATAAAAATATATTCAAATATTAAACTAGAAAAGAAATCTCCAAAATAGCTGACCATATATTATAATGTAAAATTATAGACAATTTTAAAAATTTGAGATATTATTGAATTGCATCAAAACTTTGAAATTGAAATATTTATATATATATATTAGGTGATGGCAACGTGAGCTTCGAAGAGTTTGTTAGTATATTAGTCAATATTGGTGCAACTCAAGAATGCACCGATGAGGAGGAAGAGCAAGAATTGCGTGATGCATTCCGAGTTTTCGACAAACATAATCGAGGTTATATTTGTGCATCAGATTTGCGTGCCGTATTACAGTGTCTTGGTGAAGATCTCAGCGAAGAAGAGAGTAAGTGAAGTTATAAAAATAATATTAACAATTTTTACATTAAATAAATACTATTTTAAATTTGCTGATTAATACCGTTTTGCAGTTGAAGACATGATAAAAGAGGTGGACGTTGATGGAGATGGCAGGATTGATTTCTATGGTGAGTTTAACAATTTTTATTATAAAAAAAATCTATAAAAATTATATACATTGATTTTAATTTTATTGAAATTCAGCTATATAATTTTATGGACTTGCATTAGTTTTATGTGTAATCGTTACATTTAAATTAGTCTCCTAAATACTTAAAAAAATATATTAGTATTCTTATTTGACTTCATAATTTTGAAAAATTTGTATAAATTTTCTTTAATCCCTAATAACCTATGTTTAATTGGACTTTTAACGCTATCATTTTTTCTTCAAATACATTATCGTTTTTTTTGTCTCCCTTAAAAGAGTTTAAATGCCATAGTTGCATTTAAAGTTTCTTTTAATATTTTATCTTAATTCGTATTATATACGAGACGTACTTTAGTTTATACAGTTGTATTCAAAAACGTATCGACGTTTCACATTCATATTTATAAATCTGTATAAACAATGCTTTATAAAAAAAAACCAATATGTATTAAATATATGATTATCTTTTTCAGTTTCAATTTCGTTTATAAAAACTAATCTATATTTCTTATAGAATTTGTTCACGCTTTGGGAGAACCGGAAGATCAAGCGGAAAATGAAGAAGAAGAAGAAGACGATGGAACGGATCAATCCATTGACGTTTCTTCTAAACCAAATGTTAATATTCCAAGACCGGCAGTCACTTATTCGTAAATATTTTTACAATTGCATTTGAATTTTGTCATTCGAATATAATCTATATACATACTTATATATATATATATATATATATATATATATATATATATAATTATTGATAAATTGTTAAATCTGTAATTATTAATATTTTATGTATTATTTTTAAAAACTACATATATTTTATTCAGATATTTAATATTAAACTATTATAAAACTAATCAAATATCAAGTATAATATCAAATATAATAACCCGAACGAAACCTATGTATTTTTTAACTACATACAAATTGTTTGCTGTTATTAAATGTTATGCTATCATTTTATTATAAAAAAAATGTTTCATATCAAATAATCGTTCCTAAGTTTTTAACTATTTTTAAATATATCAATCCAATATGGACCAAATTATAATTTAATCTATAGTGATAAATCACTACAAAATAATGTTAACGGCCTACAAATGTCGTACAGTTTGAATTAAAACTATATATAAATGTAACGTATTATAAGAAATTTAAAAATTAAATCAAATAGGGCACACCAATTAATGCAATTTTAATGCACAAACTAATTGAAAGTGAATCGTTTCTATTGTATATTTAAGGTTGTGATGCTGCTTTCATTAAAATGCTATATAATGTATTTAAAAATAATATTTGCAATATTTGTCAGAAAATCGCTTTTGTGTATTGTTTTATATGCATGAATGTATTTGAGATTTCTCCGATTAAACAATATTGAAAAGTAAAATGGAGTTATTTTTACAAATAATAAATAAAAATTTAAATTAAAAGTAAAATAGTCAGTGTTGAAAAAAAATGTACAACGTGTGAATGATAATCGATTTTTTGCTACAAAATATTAAAAGCTGGATTATTCATAAGAGATTTTGCTAATAAATGTAATCGTTTTATTTATTAAAATAAAAAAAAACATTTTACAAACAACACACACACACACATCCTCACGTTTGCATATATTTACAAGTGTAATTTTACAATTATTACTAATACTGTTGTGCAATTGTATTAATAATAAAATTGATTGCACAATTCTTTGATATACTCTTATTCTTTTTCTAGTTATATAATTAGCTACCATTGAATAAATTTCAACTAGAAATATGAAATATATGAAAACACAAAACATTTCACTATATGAAAATACTGAATATTTAAATAAAATATAGAAATATGAAATTTCGCTAAAATGGAAGAACAATATATGTATATGTAAATATATGGTACTATAATAAAAAGCTATAAAAAATCGAATAAAAATTATGTTGTTGTGATACAATGTGGATCCATATGTCCCGTATCACCAAGGCAACGAAGAACTACACGGCCATTTGGATTAATAGAAATCCAAGTTATTGATGCGTGATTCAAAGACATTCTCAACCAAGCTTCTGGTGGAAATTGCATCGCTCTGTAATTTTTCATACAAAATTTAAAATTTAATAATTAATAAATAATAACTCATTTAGTTCAATTTAATTATATGATTATTAACACACAATAGTATAATAATTACTAACCTGCATATAAAGTAACGTATAACATTAGCATGACAGACTATTATAGTGTAAGAGTCTTTCAATTGAGATGGTGGGGCTCGGTGAAAATGCTTTCGAAAAGCGGCTTCTATTCTAGCTCCTTCTTGGAAGAACTGCTGGATATTTTAAAAATTTAGTTAATTTTAAAAAATGTACTTAATTGTAAAATTTGAAAATATATAAAGCATATTAGTTCATTACTTAACATGGTTAATAAGTCTTAAAAACTACATTAACCAATTATATTGTAAAAAAAAAAATTGTGTTTTTCTATACTTTCGAATGACCGAGTTGATAAGAGTATCAACCTAAAAAATGTCGTTCAAAAGAAAAATATAAATAATAAGTTCATAATACATTTAATATGTGATGTAACAAAATTGATTCGTTCGAGTATAAAGTTAAAGAAAAATTTACTGTATAAATATAATAAAACACGTAATAAAATAAATACAAATTCTAATATTTTATCACACTATACCTGAATGTGCAATATATAAGATAAGAAGTGGTGCGTTAACTGACAAGCCCATATTTTCAGTGATAAAGTACAATAAAATATTATTGACTTACATGGCGTTCCGGTCTCCAATGACCGACCGGAGGTTCGGGAGGAACTGGAGCGCCTTCTTCTAATAAACTACAATTGCGATATGGCAACTCAGGATCTAAATGTAACGCTATTAATTTTGCAGTTTCTTGAGCACGTGTCATGGTAGATCTTTCCATGCAATCCCATTTATAACCTAACTCTTTAAGACGTAATCCAGTAAATTCAGCCTGCTGTCTACCTATAAAAACATCAGATATATTTGAACAACTGATGCGTGTAAACTTTTATATGAATATAATACAAGAGATATGAATTGAATTAATATTAATACCATAATTTTAAATAAAATGCATTAGTAAAATTTATTAAAAAGTTTTTTTTTAATAAAAAAAAATACCAAGATCTGTGAGAATTTTTTCTTTGTCCGTCTTTCCATTAAGATTGTATTGGCCGTGTCTAATAAGAAACAAATGTCTGATGGAATGCGATTTATATTTCTCGATTTCGACATTATATCTATTATCATCTTCAGGTGTTCCTTTACTAGGTTTCACAATACTTTTAGGATCCCGGCTGAAATAGAAAGAAAAATAATAAAATAAAAAATGAACGATCCATAAAAAAAAATGGTTTATCTATATTTTTAAATTAGTTTAACTAATGTTCAGTTTCATATCGATCGATAATTTAAAATCGCATAGCAACGTTCTAAATAATTTATTAGAGACATATATACAGATATATAAACGCGTCCAGAAAGCAAATTGTGATTAAAGTTCAACTTTTTATACATAAATATGTATATATATATATTACAAAAAAATAGATAAAATATTTAAAAAGGGAAAATGAAATAATCTTATTAGAACTATTATTTTTTTTTAATGAAAAAAAAAATAAAAGATAAAATAAATTCAAAATGTAAAGATAAAGAATGTCACTTAAAAGTTGAGGTTATGCTTACTGATCCCAATTGTAGTCCCATGTTACGGAAGGCGTATAATTTGTGGTCCAGCTGGCGTGGACGACTTCGGTGCTTTTTTTCTTCAACAGCCAGTACGAGAACGCGATTCCGCTTCCGATTCCTATTGCACTCGCCGACACTACAAACCGTCTCACTTTAGAACTAGACATCGCGTGCACTCCAACCTCCACTTCGCGCGTTTTGACAGATATGGTTACTTTTAATATTGCCAGTACAAAAAAATACTACAAAAATGTGTATCGATAACGCATTGATACATTGTCAACAGAATTATGACAAATTTTCAAATAATATTACTAGATAAATTTGTAAAATTGTTCAAATAAATTTAAAATCAGTTGAAATAGTAAATTAAAAATAAAATCTTTATTTTGATATAGATAAATAAATTTTTAATATTTAACTTTTATACAGCTTAATATATTTAAATTATCGCTTTCAAACATTAAAAGTTTTTTTAAAATACGCATATAGTGAAATTTATATCGTTATTTTATTTATTTATTAATTCATTCAAAGATAAATCTATGTTTAATTATAAAAATATTAATTACTTTATAGGTCGATTATTTTTACCGGACACGGTACAAATAAGAATAAGAAGGCTTAATATTTAATCTTCTTTAAGCTTTATTTTCGTTATTATGAAAATTTAATTTATGCACTATTAAATTACAAATATAAATAATGAAATATATTTCTTTATTTATAATTGATGAGTGCTGTGTGTACGTTTGTAATAGAGTTTGATTTGTATTTTATTTTATGATTTAATTATAATTTGACAGATATATATATATATATATATATATATATATATATATATATATATATATATTATTTAAAGGTTGGCAGGTCGTTTTCGCACGTGTGTTATTCGATCTTAGTGGAAATTTGAGGAGCGGCATGTTTTTGGAGAGGGGCCAATTGCTATTTTTACCTTCACGGAAGACGAGATAGTTCGAGACGCGCTCTTTCACACTTTATTAAGAGAGCGTTTCCGCGAAGAATCGCAATGGCGAGCGTCGATATCGAGGCCGACAAACTTAAAAATGAGGGCAACGACGCGTTCGCCAAAGGACTATATCGAGAGGCTCTCGATTTTTACGGGAGAGCCATCAAAATCGCCCCGAACGAGAGTAGAGAACTCGCCGTTTATCACAAGAATCGCGCGGCCGCTCATCTTAAATTGAATAATTTTCAAGACGCCATAGACGATTGTGACATCTCTCTAAAAATAGTTCCGGAAGATCCCAAAGCCCTCTTTCGTAAATCGCAAGCGTTGGAAAGTTTGGAGCGTTACGAAGAAGCTTACAGAGATGCGAGGGCAGTTCTCAACGTGGATCCGACAAATAAAGCTATACAACCGATCCTCGCTAGACTCTTCAAAATTGTTCAAGAAAGAGCCGTTCGTAATGCTCAAACCGAGAACAAGATCGATCAAATGTTTAAAATCGCCTTCGACCCGGCGTCCGATAGAGAGAAACGAGAAACCGCCATAAGTAATCTCCTAGTTTTATCTAAAGAGAAAGCCGGAGCCGAAGCTATGTACTCGAAAGGTGTAGTGCGTGAAATTCATAAATTAATAAAATTGGAAAAAAATGCGTCCATTTCGTTAAACGCTATTCGTATATTGGGACAATTGTGTAAAAACAGTGTCGATCGAGTGATAGGTTTATTGCAAACCTGCGGTATTCCATGGTTTTTGGAGTTAATCGATTGTAACGAAGAGGAACGAGTAAATGCCGCACAATATTGCATGCAATGTATACTTAACACTTTTTCCGGTATGGATAATAAACAGGGTTCGAAGCCGGATCAAAAATTGTGCGAAAAATATAAAAGTGAAATAGATACACTTTTGACTTGTTTAACCTATTCTATTACTAATCGAGTCATATCTGGGTTAGCAAGAGATGCGATCATGGAATTGATTATGAAAAATTGTCATTATGATGCCTTGAGCTGGGCCGAGCGTTTCGTCGATATTAAAGGCGTTTTACGTCTGATGGAGGTATGTAGCGAACTGGAAGAATATAAATATGAGTCTGCTATGAATGTTACTCCATCTTCGCGCACTATAGCTGCAGTTTGTTTATCAAAAATTTATGAAAATATGTATTATGATGAATTAAGAGAAAAATTTACAGCGCAGGTCGATGATTTTATCAAAGATAAACTTCTTAATCCTGAAATTGAATCTAAAGTTCGCGTTACTGTGGCAATCACATCTCTACTTCTTGGTCCATTAGATGTTGGAAATGCCATTGTATCGAAAGAAGGTATAATAGAAATGATACTTGTTATGGCTGGTTCGGATGACGTATTACAACAAAAAGTTGCATGCGAATGCTTAATTGCAGCAGCATCGAAAAAAGATAAAGCTAAAGCAATTATTAACCAAGGAGTTAATATTTTGAAAAGTCTTTATAAATCTAAAGATGACAGCATCAAAGTACGGGCTTTGGTTGGGCTTTGTAAATTGAGTAGTTCTGGTGGAACCGATGCATCTATTAGACCATTTGCTGATGGATCGACTACAAAATTAGCTGAAGCTTGTCGAAGATTCCTAATTAATCCTGCAAAAGACAATGATATGCGTCGTTGGGCGGCAGAAGGTTTATCTTATTTGACTCTTGATGCTGATGTGAAAGAAAAATTAGTTGAAGATAAACCAGCTATACAAGCATTGATCGAATTAGCTAAAACAGGAGATCAATCTGCAATTTATGGTGTCGTCACAACACTAGTGAATCTTTGCAATGCATATGAGAAACAGGAGGTTTTACCAGAAATGATTGAATTAGCCAAATTTGCTAAACATCACATACCAGAAGAACACGAATTAGATGATCCAGATTTTGTTAATAAGAGAATATGCTCGCTTGGAAAAGAAGGAGTAACTGTTGCGCTTGTTGCACTTTCTAAAACACAAAGCAATAACTCTAAAGAACTTATATCTCGTGTGTTTAATGCTTTATGTAGTCAACAAGAATTGCGTGGTATGGTTGTACAGCAAGGAGGAACCAAAGTTTTACTGCCTATGACTCTTGAAGGGACAAATAATGGCAAGAAACAAGCTGCTCAAGCTTTGGCTCGTATTGGTATTACAATAAATCCTGAAGTTGCTTATCCTGGACAAAGATCTCTTGAAGTTGTAAGACCGCTGACTGCATTATTACATCCTGATTGTACAGCTTTGGAAAATTTTGAATCGCTTTTGGCATTGTGTAATATAGCATCAGTAGATGAAACCAGCAGACAGAGAATACTAAAAGAATGTGGATTGCCTAGAATAGAAGCTTTTCTTTTCGAAGAACACGAATTGTTGCGAAGAGCTGCTACGCAAGTTCTTACTAACATGGTAGTCTCTCCAGATGTTGTTAAAATTCATGAAGGAAAAAATGATCGCATAAAATTTTTGTTTCTTTTATGTCAATGCGACGACGAAGAAACTGTATTAGCTGCTTCTGGAGCTCTGGCGATTTTATCTGATGCAAGTAAAAAATGTTGTAAAAAAGTATTGGATACTTCTTCATGGTTGGAATCATTCCACTGTTTGTTAGCAAATCCTAATACAAAAATTCAACATCGTGGTTTATATTTATTACTAAATATATTAAACACTGATAAAAATATGGCTGAGCAGATAATTGCCACTGATATTATGGAAATTTTAATGGCATTATCAAAATTAGAAGACGATTCTAAAAAACTTATTATTGAATTTGCCGAGAAATGCTTAACAGCTGCTAAAGAAATGAAATTAATACAAACACCCGAGGAATATATTAAAGCCAAAGAACTAGATGAAGAGGATGAAGAGGACGAAGATTAATTTATCAACGTTTATTGTAATTTTCATATTTTTAGAATTTTGATACAATATATGTATATTTTGTGAGATTTTGCTAAATAACAAGATTTTATTGAAATTGTATTTTACTACTGCATTTTATAATTTATTCCTGTTGAATATCGAAGTTTATTATTTAATTATATTCTATAAATTTCCACATAGAACTAAGTTAAATATCTATGTACGAAAATTATGCAATACTTATTCAGTTGAATTTAGTTGTTGTTTTATTATATGTATAAAAATAAATGAAACGTGTATTATTAATTAACTAGATTTTAATTTTTCTTTTCTATTAAGTTTTTTTTTAATTGAATAAATCCAATTATTTATTTATTAAAATAATTTATTGATACAGACAGAATTAAAACCTTTTATATCGTTTTTCCTAAATAAAGATTTTCAAACTGGTCAGGAATGTCCAGTTTGTAGTTAAGGTTGTATACATTTAAAAAAGGATAATATCTTAAATGCATTATTTAATAATTTTTTAAAACTTTATGTAAATAGAAATTAGTATTGTATACTTTTATAATAAATTTTTAAGAAAGTATTTATTTTTTCATCATTAAAAAAATAATATTTAATGTAAAGTGTACGAAGTTCTATATCCATAAGTAGTTTATTATTATTTTTCTTTTCAGTATTACGGATTTGTAACGTTTCGCTTTATGAATACGCAATTAACTGATGTTGAATAGAAATTACCCAAGCATTACTTGTTTGAATATTTTTTATAAGGAACAAAGAAAGACGATTATTTATTATTGTAATGTTGCGTTAAAAAACAGTTACAATCTCAATATTGCGAATATTTCTACTAGCGAACCATAAAAGGAGTGGAAACGGACACCAGTCGTGAACTAAATATGTCAATAAAGGTGAAAGTAAAATAGAACTGTATAATCCGAGTGCTTTATTAATAATAATAATCGATATTTAACTTTTTTTTATAGATTTACTAGAAATTCTAATACAAATTAGTAATGAAAAAAAAGATTGGTTTGTGTAATATAATTTCATTAAATTCATTTAAGTATTAAAATATAAAATGTTTATGGATGATAATTCACTGCTTTTTTTCGTTTTAAAATGTCATAATAGTGTTTTATTTTTAATAAAAAAAAATATTATATATATATAATAATACTTAAATCTTTTTATTTCTTTTATGTCGAATATTTAGAACGTAAAATTGTAAACACCATACTATATTTATTATTTTTTATAATTTGTTATTTACATTTTTTATAATTTTCATTATTAATTGAAAATCGATGTTGGCAGCCATTGTCGGTTGGCAACGGTGCACCGGCACGCGGTTGCGGTGGTGCCAGAAAGTTCTTCGAGTGGGAGTCGCCTTCGTTTTGGATTTAAATTGAATTAATCCGATCGGTAAAAAGAAGGCAATAGAATGGCTGCGGTCAGCTTATTAAATCCGAAGGCGGAAGTCGCGAGAGCCGCGCAGGCTTTGGCCGTCAACATCGCTGCAGCCAGAGGACTGCAGGACGTCATGAGGACCAATTTGGGGCCTCGAGGCACGCTCAAAATGTACTCTCTTTTTCAAAATGTACCTTCTTACGCTTCCCTACTACGTTTTTTGTTTATTTTTTCCGGTTTCTTTCATTGTTTTTAAGGTTAAGCACGCGTTTTTATAGACGCGCCCATTTCTGACTTAAACTTCAAAGCGTTTTTTTTAACTGTTTTTCCGTCGCGCAACATTAATGCCTTTTTGAAATGTCAAATTGCTTCTTAGCAGTTATATGTACTTAACTCTGAAAATATTCAATGACACCTATTTGTACAATATTTTTTGAAAATACTTATGTTGTGATTTAAAACTTGGTAATCTTTTTTTTATAAATTACCGTTGTTGATTTAGGAACTGTATGTGAAAAATGTTTTATAGCTGTTTGTCTTTTTTTGTGAATTTATTTTTTTAGGAGAATGGTTAACGTGAACCATACATATATAAACTATAGTTCTAATATTAGTAACCATATTAAAAAAAAAAACTATCGATATATTTTAATTTACCGTTCCACCATGTCTTTAAAAATAAATATGTAATGACCTAACGTGTGTAATAAATTTTCTTTAGGTTGGTGTCCGGTGCCGGAGATATAAAAATTACAAAAGACGGTAATGTTCTTCTACACGAGATGCAAATTCAGCACCCTACCGCATCAATGATAGCGCGAGCGAGCACCGCCCAAGACGATGCCACCGGAGATGGCACTACGTCAACCGTTCTTCTCATTGGTGAACTTCTTAAACAAGCCGATATTCGTATTTCTGAAGGTTTTTTCTTATATTTAGTTTTTATACAAATTCTATCTTAAGTATCCAAAAAACTGACACTCCATTTTTTCAGGTATTCATCCAAGGATATTAACAGAGGGTTATGATGTAGGTCGAATGAAAGCCTTAGAAGTATTAGACGCAATGAAAATTTCCATTGAAATATCAAAGAAAAATTTAACTGATATCGCGCGCACTTCATTGAGAACAAAAGTATTGCTTATATTTATTTTTAATATTGTTAATTTATTGCGATTTTTAATTTAGGAATTTGTTTTTAGTTACATTCGCAATTAGCCGATATACTTACTGATGCCTGTGTAGATGCTATTTTGGCTATTAGACAGTCTGATAAACCTGTTGACTTACATATGGTCGAATTAATGGAGATGCAGCACAAGACGGCTACGGAAACGCAGCTCGTAAGAGGTGAATTATTATTTGTTATTATTAAAATCTTATATGTTTATCCTACTTTCTAACAATTGACTTGACTCAGGTCTTGTGATGGATCACGGAGCACGTCATCCCGACATGCCCAAGAGGCTAACAAACGCTTATATCTTAACTTGTAACGTTTCTTTGGAATATGAGAAATCTGAAGTTAATTCTGGATTTTTCTATAAATCAGCTGAAGACCGCGAAAAATTAGTAGCAGCCGAAAGAGATTTTATTGATCAAAGGGTGAAAAAGGTATATTTAGCATTCAAATTTATTTTTAATTTTTTAGTATCATTTTACTCATGTATTTATTTATTTATTGGTAGATTATTGCCATGAAGAAGAAGGTTTGCGACGGAACTGATAAAACTTTCTGTGTAATTAATCAGAAAGGAATAGACCCCATGTCCTTGGATGCTTTAGCTAGAGAAGGAATATTAGCTTTAAGACGTGCTAAGCGTCGTAATATGGAACGTCTAACATTAGCCTGTGGTGGCGTTGCAGTAAATTCAGTGGATGATTTGGAAGAATCACATCTTGGTTATGCCGGTGTGATTTATGAACACGTTCTAGGTGAAGACAAATTTACATTTGTCGAAGATTGTAAAGTACCACAATCAGTGACTATCCTTATAAAAGGACCCAATAAGCATACACTCACTCAAATCAAAGATGCCGTAAGAGATGGACTTAGAGCTATTAATAATGCTATTGAAGATAAAAGTGTTATTCCTGGTGCTGGCGCCTTTGAAATTAAAGCTTATAATGAATTAATGAAATACAAAGATGCAGTAAAAGGCAAAGCAAAGTTAGGAGTGCAAGCTTATGCTGAAGCTTTTCTTATTATTCCCAAAATTCTTGCAGTAAACTCGGGTTATGATGTTCAAGATACTATTGTTAAGTTGCAAGAAGAATCTCAACTTAATCCATTCCCGGTTGGATTAGATTTGACTACTGGTGAACCAATGAATCCTGTTGATGCTGGAGTTTATGACAATTATATAGTCAAGAAACAAATAATTAACTCATGTTCTGTAATTGCTGGAAATTTGTTACTTGTTGATGAAATAATGAGAGCCGGTATGAGTAGTCTAAAAGGATAAATTTTTCATCATTATAGCATATTTATATCAAGCTATTTGAAATACATCTACTATCTGAAGAACGCTTTTAATGAAGAACTAACATATAACTTATATTTTTAATCAATGAAAGTTCACAATTATTTTTCTCACAATGCGACAAATGATACGTCACATAAGCTTTATAATTATCACTTAAATAATAACTGAATAAACTTTTTTTTTACTAATTTGTTATTTTTACTTAAATGTGCGTTAAATAAATCCATAAATGATGATAGTTATCGTTGTTATTTTTGATGTTTTCGAGAATTTTTAAGTTCAGCAGCATGTATTTTATTCAACTATTACGAGGTTAGATGTCTTGTTTCAAATTTTAATTTTGGATTGGAAGAATGTTTACGAAAATGCGTAGTTATTATCATTAAAATTTGGAGAAACATGTTTTTCTACAATTAAAATTAGTAATTATTTATTCCTTACTATTTTCGTTTTTGAGAAAAATTGTTTTAATTTTCTACCATAAAAGAAATATTTAAATATTTTTTGAAAAAAGTATGAACTTGATGGCAACTAGAAATGTCCATATTTAATTATAATATCTGCAATAAATAGGTAAGGTTTTATTTTTGAAAAAAATAAATTATGGCTCTTGGTGAAAAATTGCATTATTCTTCCGAGGAGTTTGGATTCTGATAGTGTGTCGATTAATTGAAATAAGACTGAAATATGTATAAATTAACAAAAAAAATGGAAATAGGTTTATAAATTTATTCCCTTCTATAGTTTTATACAATGGTTTTTGAAATAAAACATTTTAAATTACAAAACAATGTTAAAATTTGATTACACATGAAAAGTGTAATACAGTAAATCCATTATACATTTTAACAGCCATGATGTTAATAAATATTAAGTTTATAACACTGAATAGACATTTTACTATGTTCCTTATTTATACAATAAATATTTAAAATACAAAAATTGTAAGTGAAAATTAAAATGCTATTTTTTAATGAATTACATTTAATACGATTTTTTTTATTATTATTATTTATAATAAAAACATAAGTTTAAAAAAATATTACAAAACAGACTAGTAAATGAATATCACGACTAGGTAATTTTTGATAAATTTATATTATCATTCCAATATATAATATATTAATTCTGTAGTTTTATTATATTTTGAAAAATAATTTAAAAAATGACATGTATTTACTACAATTAGAATAAGGAAATAGGAGACAAAAAAGAATATGGTTGAAGAAATGCATTTAAGGAATGTTTTAAATTTAAATTTTACTTGTTCAGCTAGGAATGTTAAAAATCCTAATAATTATAAATCAATCAATAGACTCAATTCTACTATTGATATATAAATTAAAAAATTTGGCACTGAAAAGATGGAATTGTCGAAACACAAATATTGATATAAAAAGTGTGGATATTCCAGATGTAAAGTGGATAAATATAGCAGAATTATTTTAATCGTGTATACGATTTAGAAAAACAAAGATCAACTAAAAATATATATTTTTTCGTATGAATAATCAACTAAGTTGCGAATTTCAAGAATCTAAAGTTAACAACATACGTTTGGTAAAAAAAAGCACTCTCTCGATAAAAAAATTCTATATAAATTGGGGTTATCTTATTTTATAATGACAATTATATATAAGCAGTTTAAATTATCTAAAATTGACCGAAAACATAAAACCAACAACACATTAGTTGTTGCATGTCAAAATAATAACGTTCACATTAAAAAATAGTCGTATATCTAATATTAATTACAAATATATTATTCTCGTATATAATAACATTTTAAGATCGCTTATATTATATTTCTACATATCAATAAAAATATATGAAATAATAACTTAAATTATATTCATATATTATTTGCACACACACACACACACACATATATATATATATATATATATATATATATATATATATATATATATATATATATATAGATTAGTCAGATATAAGCAAATTGTTTAATTAAGGAAAATAAAGGATTGGACAAAGTGATCGTAATATTTAAACTACATTTGTGAATTGGTTATTTTATATAATACACTGATAATTGTTTTTTTTAAATCAACATAAATGATTAAAAATGAAAATATTCGTTTTCTATATATAGCATTATATAAATTATATATTATATGGTGAAAATCTACATAACTGAGCAATGTGAACAACTTAATTATTGTTTACATATTAATAATTAAAATAATTAACAAGAAACAATACAGTGAAATGTATTATTCTGGATTTTCAGTATAGAAAATAATAATGAAAAAATTGACAAAAGTAAAAATTTATAGTAAAAATATTTTATAATTAAAATCGTCATTCAATATCTCAAAAATATAGTGCTTTTTTTGGATAAAATATTTTTAAGAGGTATTACATTTTTGAAAAACTTCTTCAGTTCTTATCACAATATTTGGGTAATATAGATAACATTCAAGTATTTGGTATATAACATTTATGAAAATACAGAGAAAACAAATCAAGTGTATTTATTATAATGACCTTATATTTCACATATGTTAGAGATTAATTCATCCATTTTCTTTTTTTCAATTCGAACGGGGAAGTGAAAATCTAAATTTTGACGAAATTACTTCTTTTGCTTTTCGGCAATCGCAGCTCGTTCGTTTACATCAATAATTCCAAGGTTAATAGATGCCACGTAGCCATGTATGAGGGAAATGGCTGTTTTGGCAAGTGCAATTGGTATTGAAATGTAAAATACCAAATATAAAAGACCGATTCCGGCGACTGAAAATAAAATGCAATAATTAGTAAAACAATATGTGGCTGTCAATTAAATTTTAGAATATAAATTTAAAAAATAGTTACATAAAATAACTATAGAAAAATAAATTGGATTACAGTTTTGAAGTAAAATTATTGTAATATATGAGTAAACTATTATTTTATGTAGTACGTATATATATATATATATATATATATATATATATATATATATATATATATATATATATATATATATATATATATATAAATTGGAAATTAAATTGTAAACGAGAAATAATATTTTAAGATAATCTACCTTTATGCTGTATTATCAAATTTTTTGAAATTTATTGCTAAATAAAAATAAAACTGAATTTTTTCCAAGATAAAAGATTAAATAAAATTAGGAAACCAGAATTTAGATAATTTCCATTTCAAAAAAAAATGTTATAATTTGTAGTAAGAGATAAAAGTACTTTAAAACTAATTGAAGAACTGATAATGAAAAAAAATGCCTAAAATATTTTTATTTTGCTATCTGAATCAATATAAAAAATATTCCAAAATCTAAAATTGAATTAATGTGATAAAATATAAAAATATGGCATAAAATTAATGTACCTATTTCAATTGAAAGAAGAAAAAAAACGAGAGGATATTTTTTTTATTATTATTATAAGTTTGCGTGTTTATAAACTACAAATAAGAAGACTTTGGAAACCATATAAATGCACGCAATTTAACAAGAGTAGGGTAAGTTACGTAATTTCATTATATTATTTGCATAAAACGTATTTTAAATACGATGTAATATTACGGCAATAAAAATGTAGTCACTTACTTTTAGGTCCTTCGGTGAAGTGCAAAATGTACAGTGAAGCATAAAACATTTCATTACCAAAGCACATCCAAAATAGGACAGTCCTGTTTGTGTAATAAAGGTGCATTATGGGATTTTCAGACATATCTATAAATTTGTGAGACGTTTTTCCTTGTAATAAAGTAGTGTGTAAATAAATCCAATGACATACAATATCAATAGTCATAGATATTTGAAAGAAAAACGTGTACTTCGGATAGAAATTCGATAGAGTAACACATAGGCACATTGTGCCAGCACGATCGGTTAATTGATCTAACATAGCTCCAAACCGAGTACCTAAAAAACGATATATATTTATATTTTAATACTGAAAGTATATGCACAATACTTACTAATTTACTGTTTAATAATTTAAATACTAACTTTGATTAAAATAACGAGCCGCATGTCCATCAACAGCATCCAACAAACCCGATATAATGTAACAGCTACTAGCTATTACAAAGTTGGTTGGCATATAATAGAAGGATATTAATGCAAGTATAATTCTTGCATAACCTATAAAAAGAAAAGTGAAATTATATTAAAAATGCAACAATTTTACAAGAAAATTATTTCTTATATAGAATATTAAAAAATATAATATTATTACAATTCCTTACTAAGAAAATAGAAATCTGGGATAATATGATAATAAATATAAATAAATGTCATAATTAAATTAATATGGACATATTACAATAAATTTGAAAATAATTTTAACTACAAAACAGATATTTTAAAATATTATAAGTTAAAAATAAATTAATATGATTAAGTTAAAATTGATAACTTTTATACCTGAAATAAATTCGTATATCTGATAAATGTACTTTAAATATTTCTTACCAAAATCTTAACATTTAACGTAATATTTACAATTAAAACTTTTAAAAGTATTAATCGATAATATATAATAAAATGTAAACCGAATAAAAATATTTTTCATTGAATATTTTGGAACGCTTTGCAATTACAAAAAAAAAATCGGCGCGCGCATATTTTTTCATTTCGTAAAGGCGAAGTTAAAGAAAATACACTATATTTACGATCGATTTTTTATAATAAAAATGATAATTACCTATTAAATTAGGTACGAAAATGAATATGTTTTCGCCCATTTTTAGATAATACGCGTCAACACGACCGCCCAAACGATACGTCTCCCGAGTTTGGGTACGCTGTGTTGCCACTTTAGAATAATTATATTAAAATTACCATTTTCACCGATGGCAATTTAATAAATATTTTCTAAAATTAATAATTATTAATATGAAAATAAAATCGTATTTGATATTTAATAAAAAAATTAAATATATATATATGTATATATATATATATATATATATATATATATATATATATATATATATAATTTAGTATTAAATCGATAATCGATATGTTATTTTTAAAAGTTTTAAGTTTAATATATTATTTATATTTTATTATATAATATTTTTTTTAATATAATAGCATTTCTGTTAAAGAAATTTTTTTTATTTTTAAAAACAATATCGAATCGGCCGAACGTCAAAAAATATTTTCGTTTTAATCGAAAAAAATTGTACAGGTAATATTTTATTTTAATAAAACAAAATTCATAGAGTCTACGATAAAACCGAAAACGATAAAAAAAAATTACTCGAAAATTGGCGGTATTCGACGTTTTCGAAAAAGTAACGAGACATTCTAAAATCGAAGAGATTAATATTTTGCGTCGTATTATTTTGTCGTTCGTTTTGATCGTTCAATTTTTCGGATCGTCGGGCGTCGTTTTCGTTAACGCTTATCGTTCGTCGGGGAGAAACGCGCACGGCCGCGGGTAACGGTCGCGAAAAGACGTCTCGCGGGCCGCCGAGCCTCGGCACATCGATCGTCGGGCATAGCCGCGCGTCAGCGGCTCCGGGGGCGCGGGATGGTGCGGCCGCGGCCGCGCACCCGCTAGCGCCCCATGCCGCCCTCCCCGCCCGCGCACGAGCGCGACGCCAAGCGGAATCCGCACCAGCATCACCACCAACATCCGCACTCGCATCCGCACCAACATCAGCATCAGCACCACTACTATTCGGCCCATCACGGGCCGCATTCCGCGCACCCCGCTCATCCGGTCGGCGCGTCGGCCTCCGTTTCAGTCTCCGCGTCGGCCTCCGCCCCGGCGCCCCTCGCCGCCGCGAACGCCTCTTCGACGTCGGCTTCCGCCTCTAAACAGCAGGTCAGACGGTCGCGACGACCGCCCTCTTTTTTTTCTTCCCCGCGCCCCTCGCGCATTTTGACGTTTCGACGCCCCGTTCTTATTTACTCGGTTAGAGACGTCGATCGTTTGCCGTTCGGTCCTCGACTCGTCGCCTCTCGACGCGCACGATCTCTTTGCCGATAATCGATAGTCGCTTTTGCATCGAGGTCGGCGTATCGCTCCGTTTTCCGATCGTCGCGCTCGTTCGACAATAATAAATGACGGAATTTGCGCGAGTCCGTTTCAAATTTCGATTTTTCTCGAAATAAATAGCGCGAACGGAAATAAAACCCTCGGAATTATTAATACGTAATCGCGGGCCGCCCGTCGTTTCGATCGAGAAGTTCTTCCGTAACGCGGATCGAACGCGTTCGCTCTCGTCTCGTCGACGTTTTAAAAAAATAATACGCGTTTTACGTATCGACGCGTTACGCGTCGTTTAATATTCGAGATAGTGCGGTCCGTTTATAGATACATAAAGTAAACATAATTACGTGGGTATTTACGCGTACCGGATTAATTATGTTTTTTCGATCGCGTCTAATACGACGCGATTCGCTAGCTCGCGAATTTTTCTTCGTTAAAAAATAATTGGAAAATTTGAACTCTCGTCGCGTCGAGGTATTTCGCTTCTCGCATCGGGCAGGAACCGTTCAATTTAATTTGTCGTACAAAGGAACGCTCGTTTTAATTTGTCGAGAACCGTTTCAATTTTAACGAAAGTTTATAGGAGCGAAGACGTGCGAAGTCGTGCACATATGTAATAGTTGCGGCGTCAGTGTTGCCAACCGTTTGACAGGTCTCGCCGTGCACCGCATTATCGCCGCTAAAAACAGCATATTCATCGTTGACACTCGATACGAGCGCTCCTTTTTATTCCGTCGATTCCGTCGATTCCGTTCCGTGACGTCGGATCCGAGATACGAGGATTCTACGTTTTCGCGGTCGGTTGGCCGCGATGAAAAAATAGTGACGTCGACGATTCGTTAGTATAAATAATTTAAGCGACGTCGGACGCCTTTTAAAATTTTAATTCATATTTCCGTGTCGCATATGTGTATCCGCTGTATCCGCATTTTCATATTTTCCAATAGAGTCGCCCTTTCTAACGGGGATAACGTTGACCTCTAAAAATTTAGGACGTTCTTCTTCATTTTTGACGATGCGAACGCGTTAAATTAGCGGGTTATACTTTTATTTGATAAGGTTTCGCTCGCTTTTCGCAGGACAGTTTTTGGACGAAGGGGAACGATTTTAATTTATTACGAGTGATAATCTCGCCAATTCGAGTGGCTCTTTGAAATAATTTAATTATAAATATTCTCGTTTATGCCAATTCACGATGTCCATATAGTCACTCTCGATAACCGCAATATCGTTTCGATTAGAGTCGCGCGATAATCTATATTTATATTTTCGGATCGATATACGGATCTATTGTCGCTCTTTTATTTGAGATTCCTTTTAACGATATTTTCGTTCAGAGGTTAAAATGATTCGTTCGCGATTCTTATATTGTGCCGCTCTATTACAATTTATTTTCTGGGCTCCGTTTTCGATTCGACCGACGAGAATGAAGCGATCTTCTTAATTAGGTTTTTTATATTGCAAATTATATATATCTTATCGTTATCCCGTTTCCTATTTTCTTCTGTAATATTTAATTTCGATTATTTATTATTAAGTCCGTTAGATATGTACCGACGATGCACTAGAAAGTTCGATTCAATTTTTTGTATATTAAAATACTGTTATTATTTTTGAAATGTATATCTTTTATCTTTAACGTACAACGATATGCGTATTGTACACTGATAATTGATAATCTCTTTAATGTATTATTTTTATAGAAGTTTTGATTTTTGCAAAAATATCAGTGCGTTTTGATTATTTACTTTTTGTGAAGTTTGCAATATATTTTGATATTGAATCGCATTTTAACGATATTAATCGCGTTGATATTGAATAATAAAATAGAACAATTGTATGAATACTGATTTAGGCGAAACATTTTCTCAAGTTCGTGAATTGGCAGTCGAAAGATCCAATGTATTATTAAGTAAAAGTAATATATATTTTAATAAATTTGTTTAAATTATTATTCGTTTTCAACCTGTCAAGTTGTAAGTTAAAAAATCGATATGTTGAAAATTTTTGTTTTAAGTTAATTTTAATGTAAATAATTAAATAGAAATTACTAGTAAATTTAATTTAATAATTTTTTAAATGTATAATTGTGTAATAGATGTTTATAATAATGTAACCAATTTTTTTTGTGTGATCCATATCGTTTTATTTTATTCAAACTTTTGTTACATTTGTTTTTAATCAAGTTAAAGTAATCTAAAAATCGTATATTAAATTAAGATTTTTCTTAAGACGATTACCGCTTCAAAAGTGCATCAGTGTATATGAATATGATATATATTTTCACCTCGTTATATATTTGCATGTGATGAGTAAAACAGGCTAAGGAAGAATTCGTCACTGCGTGAAATCTATTTCTGGAATTTTGCAGCAATGTTTTTTTCGCAGCACTTTTTAATTTGTCTCTGAATGCGTTTTTATTTATATGATATATATATATATATATATATATAATTTTTATTTTAATTTTTGTTAATCTTATTGTTACTTTTCTTTTGTTTAAATTTATATTTAGGTTTATTGCTTTTAAAAATTCTACTTAGTTTATTATTGCCAACTGACCTGTGATATATCGTATCATTTTTTTTGATCTATATTATATATGTATGTATATATATATATATATATATATATATATATGTATATATGTATATATATATATATATATATATGTATGTATATATGTATATATATATATATATATATGTATGTATATATGTATATATATATATATATATATATATATATATATATATATATATGATAAATTAATTTGTTGAATTTTCTAAAGGTTATGCCTTTTTGTTTGGAATTTGTCTTATCTATTATTATAATATGTTATCGCAACTATGATGTGATAAAACTTATATGATGATTTAATACAATTTTTAATTTAGAAACATTAAAGTAATTATTTATTTGGTTGATAAGTAATTGGATTTATTTTATTTTATAGTATCAATTGACATTGAGTTTTTTATTGCTTCATTTGTAATTATTATTTTTTATTTAATATATATATATATATATATATATATATATATATATATATATATATAATAAACATACAAAAATCTAATAAGCAATGATTATTTCATCTTCATTTATCTTTAAGTTATATTTTTTTGAATTAATTTTAAAATTATATTTAGTATTGTTTGTAATTGTGTAAAGACGTTGTAGGTATGCCTTGAGTTTTTTTATTTGTATTATTTTTATTACAAATATTTTATTATTTTTAAATGTATATTTTTTGAATTCAAAAAATATGCTATATTTTTAGATTTTTAAATAATTCGTTTTCTAATATTGCTCTAGATATTGTGCGAAGAAAGTAAGCAGTTAGAAGATCTAAATGAAAAACAATTAAGAGATCTACTGGATGAAGCGGTTACTTACAAACGTCCTAAAGATCGAGAAGGAAAAAGTTCTTTATTCAAGGTTTGTTTATTGATGTTATTGTAAAATAAGTGAATATTAGGGTTTTAGATAATTTTTTAAACATTGCTCTTTCTTTAGAATCTTCTTCATAAGGTTGAACAAGCATCAGAAAAAGAGTTACAATTAGGTTGTAGTAACAGCTTTTTTGGGGCAAGCAGTGGTAAGCGTGGACGTGTTAAACGTAGTTTAACCCACATTCCTCATAGTGGTTCTCTACAAGACTTAGCCGGTGCAGGTAGTGGTCCCGATTTACGCTTATCACGTCCTCATACTCGACATCGTCGACAAGTTCCTGTTTCTGCTCGATCTTTTCATGGTGGCAGTTTACCAGCCAATGTGGATCAGGTATTTATTTTTATTATAAACATTTTGGTACGAATGAAGTAACTTTTTTATGATCTAAGTGATTTATATAACTTATTGACTTTGTTTTCTTTTAGCCATATTTTGGGACATTTTTAGAAGATGTTCATTGTGGAACAAGTGCAGGGATTAAACCTCGATTAAGTGGTAATGATTACATTGCTACTGTAAAATGTATCAATCCACCTCCATTAGGCGAATCTAATTCGACTTCAGATTATATGGTATTGAGTATTGCAAGTAACGAAAGTGATCGTGTTTCCTCACCACCCATTCAACCTACTGCGAATAGTCCTCAACCAACATACACATCTGGTTATTTTGATGATGATGATGGCACGGAGATGGATTATATTAGGTGATATTGTTATATAATATTAAGTTTTTATTTTAGACATATTATTAAATGTTATTATTTTTAGGCCGCAGAAAAACTCTCACATACCAAGTTATACATCTAGAACCACATTAGAAATTGTTTCATCTAGTATGACTGGTGATACAGTTACTGATAGAAATACAAATGCATTAAATTTGGTTGATAGCAATCATGGCTGTATTACCTCTCCTGCAATATCTCAACCACCACCTTCAACTGGCTTTGAAACCAAACCTCTCCAGTTGCCTGCTAGTTATAATTCTGTAAGAAGTATAACATCATCTATTGATGGAAATAGTTCTACTAATAGTGGTGCTTCTACTACTTTTTCTGGTATTCCAAACGCGCATCTAAATGTCTTTAGTAATATATTGCAGTCAAATCCACACCAATTTCAACATGAAACAGATAAGGTACATTATTAATTACAGTAGTGTCTCCGTATCCATCATTCTGTGGTTACATGAAACTCCAGATAATATTGGATGTTAAATAATGCGATTTGTATTTTGTAAATTATGTGCAGTATTAAATCACCATTATTAGCTAAAATAGTAATTGCGTAAAACTTAATTACATTTTACATTTATTGTAATTTTTTTCATCTTTGTATTTTGACATTTGAGCTTAATTTTTAAATATAAGTAAATAGTAAAATATTGAGTTAAAAATATTTTTGAAATTTCAGGTATAAGCCTATTATTACATTAAAAATTGTGATTTATGTTGTGAAGTTCGTAATGAATTTAGATTATATTTTATTTATTTTTGAAATAAATAAATCAGAAACTACTAAAACCATGAATGCTCTATATAATAATACGGGGGCACAACTAGTCCTATTTATCGTTTTTTTACCATATATGTTTTTTGCATTATTAATATTGTAAATTTTATTTTTATTTACAGAAAAATTTTGATGACAGTTATAATTTAACAAATACTACATCGACGCCTGGAATTAATCAGACGAGTCAGAAAAAGTCTAAGCGCAAGAAACCATATAAAAATGAAACTCAAACTCTTGCTGAGTTAATTGATGGTTATCGAGGTGATAAGAAACTTGATGATATCATAAGATTCATAGAATCTGATGCTGATAATGTGAAAACTCATGGAAAAAATCAGTCAAAATCAAACTCTATGGGCATAAATGGTAAGGTTTCTTCTCATCGCGACAATAAGTCCAAAGATGACAACGATAATGATAAATCTCATAAGAAGAGATCTACTGAACGTCGTGTGAAAGATAAACTTGAAACAAAATTAAAAAGAGCAAATTCCATGGAAGAATTATCTCATAGAAAAATTGATGATCTGACGTCAAATAAAGATTCTTTAACGTTTCGAAAATCGAAAAAATCGTCTCTTTTTGAATCTTCAACTACTAATGGTAAAAATAATGAAAGACGATCATGGTGTAATGAAGAATCTGATTCTTATTCTAAATCTGAGAATAGGAATAGCGACTGTGATGCATTACCAACAGATGTTATAAACACTTGTACTAATAATTCGATATCAAAGCAGAAAAAGTGTAAGTCACCTGCTATAGATTTTGATTACGATTATGATCCATTCTATTCAGTTGAAACGTCTGATTTTCAAACTGTTACTAAGAAAAAGAAGGTTAGGAAACGTCATAGTCCAACAGATGAAAATCGATCGAAATCTAATTTTTATAATAATAATATTCATTGTGTAAAACCTTCAAATGGAGGACGATCTAATCAAGAAAGGGATGTTTTGTATAAACGAATTGGGAATGGTACTCATCCATCCGTTTCATCTCCTCCATCTGATAAGAGCAACGATTCTAATGATGATTTGGATTCAGTTCATTCTTTGCCAGCTGATGCGTCTGGAGAGCGTTTTCAAGCTTCTTACGCTGATATGGCACGGGCTGCTCCACCAGTATCACCCCCACCTTCATTACCCCACGTTAGTCGTCAACATAATTTTCCTGATCTCATTGAATCATGTAACTATTATTCAAATGATGTATCAATTCAAGACAAACATCTTGATGTTAGTGTTGAAAATACTAAAAATTTAATATTGAAAGAAGGTTCTGTAGAGCATGAAAAATCGAAAGGCAACAAAGGGAATTGTTTAGATATGAATCTTCAGTCAGATCTAAATAATTATAAGCCTTATGTACGAGAACAATATCCTGCTTTAGAATCGCGTCAAAAAATAAATAAAAATGTATTTAAAGGAAAAGTTGACAGAATTTCAGGCCATAAGAATGTGAACGAAAAGCAGATTGAAGAAATATCAAAGATTGATAGTAAAGTTAAAGAAGAAGTCGCAGTTACTAATTCCGTGACTATTGTTAATGAAGATGTAACACCTGAGCAGTATATCAATTTCACCAAAAACAATGATTCTGATAATATAGTTAATGTTGATAATGTTACAAACTCTAAAATAAATAAAGTTAATCATACTAGTAGTAAAAGTGATAATCTCAGTAAACCACCAGACGTAGTTCTGCCATTAGCCGAACTTAATCAAATATACGATACTCGTCCTGCAGTTATTATTATGAATGAAGAACCTAGTAGATTATCAGACGATATACAGAATATTAACGGAATAACATTTGGATTTGATATAAATGAACAACTAATTAATGGTGAAAATAATACTGGTGTAGATGTATCAGATTCTGTGGAGTATTCTGATTCTAGCATCAATAATGAAACTCACGATTCATCATGTGTTTTATCATATAATTCAAGTATTGATTTTCCTGCTATTGATGAAAAGCCATTTAGGGAGTCTAACGATAAATCTAAGATCACAAGTGATGACCCCAAACATTCCAAGAAATTGAACAGATCTAATATCAAAGAAAGTGTTAAAGTTGTTAGCAAAAATAATTCATTGGATGCATCTTTACAGGCTAACGCTTGTCTTAAGGCTGCAAATTCAAATGATGTGTTAAAAGAGAGTATTTTGCAGGGCGAAGCTCAAGTAATAGAAACACGTATCGGTAAAGATAAAGCGCTGCGGTATCTTGCACCAACTGCTACTTCAAAGGACATTTACAATCTCGATAGAATAGTTCATTATGTCGGAATGGGTATGTTTTCGTGTTTTTCATTGAAATTAAAATCTCATAATTTAATATATATTACATTGACTCTTGAATACTTTATATTTTTTTATAAAACAATTTTATTCCTCATGTAAGGTTCTTTGTAACTTAAAATGATTTCAAAATCAGGTCTTTTGTGTAGATATTTAAATTACGCAGTGGATTTTTTATGATCATAAAATTTTTATCTTCATGTTTATCTTTTTTTCATCAATTAATTATTAAATATTACTATTATATAATTTGTTGATTTTTTTGTATATCTTTAATATATATTCTTATTTTTTCCAGCTTGGGAGAATATTATAAAATCATCTGGTGATAAAATTCGTTATTTTAGTGATCAGCAATGAAAACGTAGCAACAGATTGAATTGTGCCTCGTATTTTTTTGCACTTTTAATGTTTTTCAAAAAAAAAGTGAGAAACGCAAACGAGATTTAGTGAATTTTATTCAGTGTTATTTTATAAGAATGAAGTTGAAGAAATCAATAGCTTATTATTACTATTATTATTTTTATATTTATTGTTGAAATATACGTATAAATTTTGAACTTGAAAAACAGTTGTTCAAAATTTGACAGAATTAAGAATAAAAATAATAATAATTAAAAATGTTCTCTATATTGTAATAGAATGTTTTTAAAACATTTTAAATCGCCAATGACTGTTGAGGAAATATAGCACTACTATTATTTGATAAGTTATCAATTTTATGGAAAATATTAGTGTTGTGTTTTCTGCTCTACTGTCTTTTTTTTAGTAATATTTTTTTTCTATTCTGTTTCTTGAAATAATTTTCTCTTATAAAATGTAAAAATATGACAGCAAAAGATATTTCCTTTATATATGCATTTCTAACTCACATTTTTTTAAGTTTAAGCTACACTTTTATGCAATAATCAATGCATATATAATATTTATTTAATCTATATGAAATTAATGCATATTATATATAAATAAGGGCGTTATATAAATCTAAATGTTGATATGTATAACTTGAAGTCTGCTGTTTCTTATATCTACTACGTTTTGTGGTACTCATAATATGTATTAGTTTCTTCGTTTGATTTGGAATTTGTACTTTTCTTAAATCTTTGCATAAACATTAAAAAATGCCTTTTTTTACATTTTATGTGTGTTTTCATAAGTAAAATGTTTTTGCAATTATAATTATATAAATGTGCATTTTTTTTTGCCTAAAATGTTTACGAATTCGACGCCTATGTGAATAGATATTAAATAATTGCAGGAACAAGAATATATACATATTTTGCAAGTCGTCTATATTCTATTGTGTGTTAAATATCTTTTATTTTATAATGTTTCCTTGATATTATTTTAATTGTTAATATATTTAATAAGAAATTAGATATAAAATCTGGGTATCGTATTTATTTTGTCAAATTATATCTCGCACTTCTTTTTTTGTTATAATATGAAATAGTATTTTTAATATACTATTTCTATAATAAATGTTTCAAATGTACATCTATTTGGTATATTAATTAATATTTGTTTTATTGGATTTTTTTGAACTGGAGTAACCCAGAATATCATTTACGAGCTTAGTAATTTATTTATAATGAAATAAAAGTGAAAATGATTCGTAAATTAAATATTTATATTCGTCGAAAATATAATAGTCTAAAAGCAGAAATTCGTATTTGTCCATATAAGCAGAAATTGTAATTAATGTCATTTGTTAATAATTCTTTAGTTTTATTTGTTCAGATGATGTTGTGGAAATTAATGAACCTTATTTTTTCCTATCATAACCGAATTTTTAAATTTGTTTTTATGATTATTGCAGTGGTCTGTAAAAAAAATAAAATATTTCGTATTGTAAATGTGCAATTATACATATACACATACATATATATATATATATATATATATATATATATATATATGTTTGTGTGTGTGTGTGTGTACACACATACTTGTGCGCGCATTGGAATGAACGCATGCGCCGTTATATAAATATATAAGATGTAAATTATGATGTTCATATGAGAATATATGTGGTTTATTAGTATTGTTTTATTAATAGCAAGTTTTTGAAAGATGTGTTTCATAAGTGAAAATATGTAACATATTGTTTTTAAAATACTCAAAAAAGGTGCAAGTGAAGTGGTATAAACAAATTATTAAAAAAAACTTAAAGATGCGATTGTTAAGTGTACTCAAATATATTTAGCCTGGGAATATAGGCTTATGAAAAAGATCTTCAGTATAACTAACATTGCATGTGCCCAATATATATGAAATAAAAACATTTGAATTATAAATTAATGATATATATATATATATATATATATATATATATATATATATATATATATATATATATATATATATAATTGAAAGTGATTCAAATTTTAAAAAAATAACTTATATCTGAAAGAAGCAGAAAAAAATCGAATTTAACTGAATATTTGTTATAATATGAAGAAATGAAAAAAAACTAAGCGCTTATTACATGTGCTCACTGTGTTTTAATTGATAATTATTGTATATGTGTGTTATTTCCGAACGCATATATACATGAATGTATATAAATGCATCTAATAAATTGATTGTTTAATATATATAATTATTAACTTATACATATTTTGACCAAGCTTGAATGCTTCTGATGTATGTACGCTGGCTGTTTAAATAATCGACACTTATGATTTTCATTTAATGTTGTCATGGAAACTACATTTTATCTACTTTTTATATTGTATTCAATGTATTTTATTATCATTTTTTATTACTTCGTTATTTAGTTTCAACCAGATTTTCTATATATTTTTTTTGTCAAATGGAATTAATTAAAAATGAATGATCATGTATTTTGTTGAGTCAGTGGTGAATGATTTTATCATTGGTAATTAATCAATTTATACAACAAAATTTGTTTTAAACTGGCGATGCGTATAATTGTAATTAAAAAAATATAATATTGTTTATTTAGCATTTCATGCATCACAATAAATCATAATAATGATGAAATAAATAGTTTTATGGTTAGATTAGCAATAGGAATATGAATTTGTTCATATCCTTTCTTTAAATATCATATTTGCATTAATGATTAATTTTGACCTTTATTATTTCAATTGTACTTTATTTGCATTTTAATGTTTTTTTTGTGATGTTAAATAACAGCAATTTAATTTTCGGCAACATTATGTGAAAATCAATCTCGTATATATACATATGTACATGCACATTACACATGTGTAAGGTGTTAATTAAACTGGTATGTGTATGTATTTATATATGTATATTTTTATTTTGAAAAAGAAAAATATTAACAGAGTGCTAATTACAATTTTCTATATTAATCAACATTTATTAGTTGTTCAGATTTCAATGTAATACCGCAGTTAATATGTATATTTATACTAAAAAAAAACGCAATTATTATATTTTATAATATCCATAAATTGTCTGTTTTTATCCAACGTTTATTTCTCCCATTTTTTTATATTCACATTTTGAGTTGTTTTAATATCAATTTCACGATATTCGTATAATATAATTAAATAAATTTATATTTTTTCTTTCGTGGACTTCATAGCTACAAATGATATATACATCATAAATATTTTCTTTTTCTTTTTCGTTTAGTTATTTGTGCTTTCAAAACGTTTAAACTTCATAAGCTGTAAGCATACCACTGAATGTTTTATGTAAGATAACATGTATTCTAATATCGATAATTTAATATAAATGACAGTCGTTTTATCTGTGTTACATAAATTATTTGTGTGCTCAAAATAGAAGTGGCTCTAGATTTGCTGGTTAGTAATCCATACCTTGATTTACTCATGTATTCGAAAATTATCGATTAAAAAAACATAGAATTGGAATGTTATGAAAATATCATATATAAATATGTGTATTTATAAATTTTACTTTTTATTTTCTCTTTTTTTTGCACATACGTTATATATATATATATATATATGTTTTGGCGAAAAACTGAATAAATGCTTTTACTCAATAAAAAAAAATGAAAAAAATAATTATATATATATTGAAAAAATGAAAAAAAAATGTAAATTTGTATAGTCTTAAAAGAAATATGAAAAACTAATTTTGTTTATATGCATTGTTTACTATTAGAATTATTTTTCGTATACTTTTACTCCATTTCTTTTAACTTGTATTTTCTTTTCGAATGATGCAAAATTCGAATTCTATCTTACGTTCGTAGGTGTTTATTTCGTTTCATTTTTGTTTTTCGATTTCTATTTACTCCGGTTTTATTTTATTTTTTATATATATTAAAAAAATTACAATTACGGCTGGTATGGATGCGTAATTCATTCAAAATGATTGTGATAGTTTTGTATAGACACGGCCGCGGACATGATCTGGTGAACGTTCATTGAAATTCGTTGAAGCACGTGGCGCGTGTAGATATATTAGAAAAATGGATTTAGACCTTTTATCGGTAGGTTAGGAAAATTAGTGAGAAAACATCAGCCATATGGCCAACATGTATATATCAATAGATATTTTCTCCTTGAAAAATAATCGTATCGCATATCCTTTCACAACTGTAAGTTTAGTATGTGAATTTGTATTATTTTCATATATCATATAATTTATATTTTTTGGTACATTTTTATACACAAATCGTAACTTATTAAATATGTTTGGATAATAATAATTATTCAATTTTAAATATCGTCACAAAGGCGTTCTCCAAATGTAAAGGGTTTGATTATATAACATATTTAACCCTTAAACCTTTATAATTTATTTTATAAAGTGCGTTCAATTTAAATTCACAATAGAATGAATGGTTTTTCAGTTGGAAAAATATTCGTATTCTACATTGCTTCATATGATTTAGTATTAAATCGTACTAAATCTTACATGTATGAGTTGGGATATGCGTGCGCATGTTTAATCGGTAATATATATTTATGAAGAAAAGTTTTATAATGGATATAGTAAACGGGAATATAATAATTAGGATTAAAAATGATTGATATAATTCTCGATAATCTCTCTTCGTTTTATACTGAAAAATTATATATATATATATATTTATGTATTGCATATATAATGTATATTTTAAAATGAACAGTTTCTCACGTTGTAAAGAGGTTCCTTTTTTATTAGTTTCTATTGTATTTCATATAAAGCAATAAGTCAATATATAAATCGTTGTTTAAGTAAAAATGATAAAATGCACATTTGTTCATAATTTTTCAGACATTCTTCATTCATTATAATAATAATTATTATTATTATTGAAACACTTTTTTTTGTTTTATATTTTGTAGACTTTTATATTTTTGTCTCTTTACAACAAAAACTCGATATATGTGCAACGTGTACGTTGTTCTCGTCTGCATATTATTTATTTCGGAGAATAAAAAATGGAAGAGATAATGAGTAAAAGCAAAGATGTTACCAATTTTGTGGAAAGGATCATGTTATTATGTTATTGATATCTTTTTTTTAAGTGAAGTGCAAAATTTTTCATCTTAACAATTATATAAATATTTTTTATTAAATATAGTCATTTTGGATTTTGCATTTCATTTTTAGTCATGTTTATATTTTGATTAATATTATCATTTAATATATATATATATATATATATATATATATATATATATATATATATATATATATATATATATATATATTATGATTTTTAAATTATTGAAAATGATGTACACTTCACGCAGTGTATTATTTTTAATTCAGTGTTATGTCAAACTCGGAAAAATTTGTATTTCGCTCTTATATTTTCAAGTATTTGTTTTATTTTAGTGCTGAATTTGTGTAAACATATAATCTGAAAATGTAATTACTATTTAATTAAAACACCATGTGGCATAATTGTAATATCTTCAATGGTGTGTTTGTATCCATGGCAAATACTTGATAATATGAATTGTAAAGAATTCAAATACTGTCGATATTTTTGCATATCATTTGACAATTTTACAATATACTTTGTGGATAAATATACTGTGCATATATATATCCATGAATAATTACAAAGTCGGAGATGATTCAAAATTATATAAAACTTTTTTAATTTATACTGTCGTTAAAAATGCGAATAATCTAATTAAATTAATATTTATGCTAATATTAAAATTGCTATATATTATAATACTGAAAATTGTTGCACTTTATCATAAATAACTATGTAAAGTAGAGAAAAATATTTCATTTTGTGTATAAAAAATGTAAATCATTATGCAGATAATTTTAATGGAAATTAATTATAAGCGATAAATTGCAAGGCTGAAATTTGCGTAATTATAAGTTCGAATTTCATATATTCGAGTATTTTAGTAACGACATTGCTGTTTTTTTATTTTATGTTAGTCGTTATTTATGCGGAAGTGCGACGTCTTATATATGAATAATTAGTTCCTTTCATTAGGAATCGTCTCAGACTTGTAATATTTCTTATATATATTATATATATAAAACATGTATAACATTTTGCCTGAGTGAACACCTAAAGCCTGTTTGCTAACTGATAATACTTCTGATTTTATTATTTTGCTTTAAAAAAAAACTCATAAACGAGATAATCTTTTCTTAAAAAAAAAAACTATTAAATTAATATTTTCAATGTGGGGGTCAGGCTTTAGATGGAATTGGCTTTCGAAAGTCCACATCTGAAAATAAAACTTCTATACACAATGTATCTTTATGTTTTATTTTTATTTTGATTCCTTCCATTTCCTTTTATGTAAACTAAATTAGATTGTATTACTTTCTTGATATGATGATTAGTATATAAGCAATGTTTTACAATAACGATATATATAAATAAATGGGGTTAATTATGTTCAATTATGTCTGTTTCAGTTTCTTTTCAGTACGAAGAATGTAATTTTAATCTGTAATGAATTTTTAAATTACTATGGATTTAGAAATATTTATACAATTTAACTTTTGAATTTTAAAAATTATAACAAAAGAAAAATACATATATATTCACTTTGGTTAGATTTATTTTTCTTTTCATTGAATATTTATTTAGAAATACAAAATTTTCGGGAAACTATAACGAAAAAAAGGAATTTTCCAAGCGTAGCGTTGGCAACCCTAACAGAATTAACAGCAAAAATGGCATGATAATGGCAGCCGGTTTTGACAGGTATGTTGAGACAATTCAAATTGTTTACAAGTGTTATTTGCAAATTTACACCCGATGGAAATTCTCTATCCAGTAAGTATTACAATTAAAAAACTTAAATCGACATATTTATGTTAATTTTTGTATACAAATTTCAATCTGAAAAAGTACTTTTCGAACATAACCTATTTTTATAATTCAGAATATCAGATTCTTTCTAGATATTTGTATTGTCTTGAAAGTTATAATTTGCATATTATCTGTGGAAAATTTCTTGATAAATAGTATATCAAGTTTTAAACTACATAACAAATATATGAATTTTATAATATATAAATTATGTTGCTATTTAAATTATTTTTTTATATTTGAGAAAAATACTTATATAAAAATCATTCATATATCTGTGAAATTTTCATGTTAAAAAAATATAAGTATTTTTTTTTCTTTTAATATTGAAGTGGGTATTGAACTTGATTATGTTTATTTATGTTATCGCATCATATCTTCATACTATAAAACGTTCACTTTTCGAGTTTTAATCTGTAAAAAGCACGTTATTCTTATCAAAGATGAAAGAGAACGTTTCATTTCGACTAGTGATAACACTTGTAAAATAAATCAGTTTTTAAGTCAATATTTATGAAGAGTTTAGCTCATAAATATTTTTATTATAAATTATATTTTCTATTAGAAAATGAAATATATATATTTTTAAAGTATTCTTTATCTATGTATAATAATATTATAAAGAAGTAGGATATAGTAATAAAACATTGATATTGTGAATTAAATTTTGAGTCTTATTTTGTAAAATCAATTGTCGACGGACGCCTTCGACCGAAAAAAGTGAAAGTGGAACACGAAAGACTCACTCAGGAACTTAGGATGCGGTCACAGTAAAAGCGAAAACAGTAATTTTAATAAATATATCGATTAATTATTCTAGTCACGTTTTATGATTAAAGAATGCAATGTATTTATATTTGAGATGAATATATATATATATATTTCACTATTAAAATCAGCAGAATTGTGTAAATTTTACATGAAATTTTATTAACATGCTAGATCATATATGTATATAGTAATTCAATTGTATATTATATTGATATTTTTATATATAATTTTATTATTGATATGTTTTGGTATTATTATCATATTTTTTTTTGTAAAATTTACTGTGACCGTAGCCTTAAGTACTTATAAAGAAAACGTGTATCGCACAATCCGCGCACCAAAGTTTGAGAATCCGCGCGCGCACACATTATTATATAGGACTAGTTTATTGCTTTCAGTTCATTATTAAACCATTTTAATTCAGATCAGTTCTAACTCTCTGGATTCTGAATATTTTCTTTTTTTCTTCTTCCCTCTGATATTTCATAAATATTGCATTTTCTATATAAAATAGTAACGTTTATAAATAACTATTGTATGGTTTCCTAGTTTTTACGGTCCGTTTTTCATAACCATAACAGGCAACCTGTTGAATCGATTGTTTGTTTTCACACTTTTCTTTTCTGCCTTTGTTCAATTTTCGCATTCTTTTTCCATTTTCCAAGGAAACTTCCTGTTTGGAATGGGATCATCGAATTGCAAATCATTTTCGCCGAGTAAAGCGGCCGCAATTTCAAGTTCTTCATCCAAGTTGACCGACAATAGTAAGAAAGGTAAGTTTCTATATTTTAATTTCGTTATATATATTTAAATAAATTAAGAATCAATACAGTTATTCTTTTTTTATATTAGAAAATTATATTTTTTTTATTACTAATATTTATGATGTTTAAAATATTTATTCAATTTGTATTAATAATTTATGATTTCTTCAGATATATTATTTACTAGATGTGTATTATTTTAATTTATTATATAAAAAATCAAATTATTAAATAAATCTTTTTCCGATTAGATTCATATAGATTTTAATACAAATATATATTATAATAAATATTCACCGAAGACTTGATTGTTATGTATGATGTAAAAATATATAAATATATATTGTATTATAAAATAATTTAAATTTCATAAAAAAATTTCATCAATAAATCGAGTTAAACTCATACCCCCTTTTTTACCACACCCTTGTGACGTCATTATATGACCTGATATTGAAATATTCAGTTATTCGATATAAAGGAAAACATTTATAATGTAATTATGGTATATCACGAATGATTTATTAATTGTATTTTAATTTCGAATTAATAATATAATAAAATTTATATTTTCATAGAAATTTATACGAAATACGTATTTTATTTTTTATATATGATAAATATTGCTTCAAAATCATAAATTAGTAATATCAATCGAGGAATTATTATTAATCATAATCTTTCTTAGAAAGTCTCGTTTAATGCTTTATTATAACTGAATTATCAATAAATAGATTATAGTTTAAATATTGTATATTATTTTTTTCTAATTGATAATTATTTCAAAAGATTTTACATATTAAAAAAATTTTTTTTCATTAAAAGTATTTCACATATAATAAAAAATTATATTTTTTATTTTTAAATAATTAACCTTACTATATTTATATATTGAAATAGCTTTTTGATTGACTATTCAATAGAAACTGTTACGATTTTCTTCATCCTATTTCAAGGTTTCCATTAATGTTGTCTTACAATGACCTTCTTGTTAGCGGATATAAAAATATTCCACCGGATTTTTGAAGACTGATAAAAATGGCTCACTTTTTACCAACTTTTATATTTATTTATACCAGAGATAATTTTTTTCAAGGAAAACAAATAACAATTAGAGAAATTTTTATTACTTCTAAAAAAAATTAACATTGTTGATTTTTTTATTATAAAATTTAAATATTTATGAAATACATAAGGAGATATATTATTATTATTTTCTATTAGCTGTTGAATATTATTGTTGTTATTTTAAAATATAATATATTACACCTTTGTTTAATATATTTTATAGTCTTTTCAGATTTTATATTATATTTGAATGTTCAAGTACTTATTTAATATGAGTTCATACCCTTGTTCAGTGTTAAATCTGATCAAATTTGTGAAAGTGACCTTCGAAATATTAAGGTTTGCCAATAATTTAGCGGTTAACTTGAGACCTTCAAATTTAAACAAATTGTTTTATTTCATTAAATATACATATCCATATTTTATATAATTCAGAATCTATTGCAAATACTCTTGATTTATAATTTAAAATTATTATATCCGTGGTAACGTACATGTTCATATTTGCAATATATATATATATATATATATATATATATATATATATATATTTATATATATATATATATATATATATATATATATATATATAACTGTAAAAAATCATTTACCAAACTTCCTGTTTCTGCTAACGAAGCCGTATTACTTAATACGAATTTGTACAAAATTTTAAAGAAATTTATTACAATTGCATTGTTTATATTATTTTTGAAATATGCATTATCAAATTTAGACGTTGTACAATTATGAATGAGAACGTAATTTATGTAATTGCACTAATTGTAACTTTTGACTGTGAGTCATCAAAACATGTTTTACTAGTTTTTATTATATTGCCTTGGTCAGTATCGTCGTGTCTTTTGCGCTGTTTGGATGTAAGTCAAATTTTCCTTATTATTATTATTATGTTGAAAATAAATAGAGAATTCGTCGTTATTATCGATTATTTACAGTTTAGTACATATATATATATATATATATATATATATATATATATATATATATATATATATATATATATATATGTTTGGTTATATAAGTTATATATTGATCGAAGTATAATTGATGTCAACACACATTTTCTATATTCGAGGATATATTTGTTAATGTTTGGAAAATTTTTAATAATTTCAATTTATTTCTTTGATTTTAATATTGAATATTTATAAAAATGCAATTAACAGAATATTTTATCATAGTGTATCCTTGAGTTTTAATCATTATCAATAATATATATATATATATATATATATATATATATATATATATATATATATATATATATATATATATATATATATATATATTTAAAAATGCATATATTTATACATTGTAATCTGAACTGTTTTATTCTATTTGCGATTGGATTATAATATATAATAAATTAATCTTTTGCTGGATGTGGTTTTAAGATAATCACTTATTACTGTAATATAATAATTATTATTTGATAATTTATTACATTTTAGTTATATTTCTTAGTATAATTTGTCAATCTTCATATGGTTTAAATCTTTATAATAATAATTAATATTCACTTTACACCTGTAAAATGTAATTTTTAATAAAATATCGAAAAAAAAATGTAATTATGTTTGAAGGTTTTGTGCAAAAATATTTGAAGGTTTGGTATGCGATTGACGTTATATATAACCTTGTATTAAAAAAAATTAACAATTTGAAATATGTTACCAATTCGTAAATTAAATATATCTTTAAATTTCCATTCAGATTTTTTTTTCTAATGATGTAAAATATCTAGTTAAATCACAGTTATTAAATAAATATTATCTCGAGAGTATGTTTATCATGTTTTATGGTTATAAGGATAACCGCATTTTTATCATTAATTATTGTAACCGATAAGTTAACTATTCGATATGGATTGTAATACATGTTTTATTTCAATAGGAGTATTTCTAATGGAGTGTCATCTGATTGTAAAAAGAAAATGAAACGATTTTGTATATCTGAAAAATAATGTTTAAGGAGTTTATTTTGAGTAATTCAATATTATATAATTTTTGTTTTCTAGTACAATCCAAAATGCCGCCCACCGAGGAGTTTGTCGAAGGAATCGTTTGTAATGATGCCGATATTAAAGATAATGAAATGAAGCAGTTCGATTTGGGAGAGGCTGGAAAAGTTTTATTAGTTAAACAGGGTGGTAAATTATCAGCTCTCGGTAGTAAATGCTCTCATTACGGAGCACCTTTGGTTACCGGTGCTTTGGGTCAAGGCAGAGTAAGATGTCCTTGGCACGGAGCATGTTTCAATATAACAACTGGTGATATAGAAGATTTTCCTGGATTGGATTCGCTTCCTTGTTATCAAGTTTCTGTTGATTGTGATGGAAAAGTTAAGGTGATTTAATTTTTATTTATTATATTAGAATATCATAGATCATGTGTATGATATATGTGAAGCGGAGTTGCTAAGTGGAATATGTTATTGTTTTTATATGAAGTTCTTTGCGTCGTCTACTCAAGTCTGATATTGTTCTTCTACAGACAGTAGACTTGTTTTCCTATGTATCTCACATAATAATTTCCTCGTTCTTAAAGTAACGGAGTTCTTCAGCAGCTGATTTGTTATTCTAAGAAATATAGCTTTTCTTTAATATCTGATCAGTCTTTCTCAGAGACGCCCCTCACTATAGCTAATTCGTTCTACCAGGAAGACAGTTCACTTTTAAGATTCTTCAGCTGATGAAATATTTCAGGGGGCATAGCCTCGGGTCTGACTATTTTTCTGTGGGTGTTCTCTGATCTCTGCTCAACTCTTCGAAAAGTGGCGCTCGCTTTTTGGAATATTTATAAACTATTTGTTTCATAATACTAGTTTAATTCAAGTGATGTTATAGACATCTATTGGTTTCGTAATGTACTATCATTGGAAATTGATTGAATTGTCATGTTTTTCTTTCTTGGTTATCCCGAACAGTTAGTAATATAATATATTTTAATTTTATAATATATTTTCTAGGTTCGAGCAAAAAAATCCGATTTAGAATCCGGTCGTAGAGTTAAAGATATGACAATTCGCAGTTGCAGTGACGATTCCACTTTTGTTATTATCGGTGGTGGGCCATCTGCAGCAGCATGTGTTGAAGCTTTACGTCAGAATTCATTTTCTGGAAGAATAGTCATGGTCGCCAAAGAAAATGCCCTTCCTTATGATCGTATTAAATTATCAAAATTTCCTGATATAGCAATAGAAAAATTACAGTTGAGATCGGATGAATTTTATGAGAAAAACAAAATTGAGGTTTATAAGGGTGTTGAAGCTACTAAAGTTGATTCTGCTGAGAAAACTGTCGAATTATCGAATGGATACCGTATTAAATTTTCAGCTTTATATTTAGCTACTGGATCAAAACCAAGACGTTTACCAATAGAAGGATGCAATTTGAAAAACATTTTTACTTTAAGAACATTCATGGATGGTGCAGAAATTTGTTCAGCAATTGGCAAAAATGCAGATAAAAATGTTGTGGTACTCGGTGTGAGTTTTATTGGAATGGAAATAGCGGCATATTGCGTTGGTAAAGTTAAAAGTATCACTGTTATTGGACGTGATGATGTACCATTTAAACCAGTATTTGGACAGGAAATTGGAGCCGGCGTGATGAAAATGTTTGTCGAGAAAGGTGTTCAGTTCAAAATGAATAAAAACATAAAACTATGCATCGGTAACAATAATAAAATATCATCTGTCGAATTGAACGATGGAACTGTGCTACCGGCGGATGTTCTAGTACTCGGAGTAGGTTCAACTTTTAATACTGATTTTCTTCAAGATTCCGGAATAGCTATGGAAAAAGATGGTTCAATAGTCGTCAATGATAAATTGCAAACTAATATCAGTGGAATATTTGCCGGTGGAGATATAGCAAAAGCTCCTGTGTATTCTCATGGAGGCACAAAAGCGAGTATCGGTCATTTTGGATTGGCGCATTATCATGGTAAAATTGCTGCTCTCAATATGCTGAACAAGAACGTTCCACTCAAAGCGGTTCCATTCTTTTGGACGATGCTCTTCGGAAAATCCATCAGATATTGTGGTTATGGTAAATTTCACAGTATAAGAATAGAAGGCGATGCAAATGAATTGAAATTTGTTGCATTTTATTTTGATGAAGCTGGTAAAGTTGTGGCGATGGCTTCCTGTCAACGGGATCCGATAGTGGCCCAGTTTGCTGAATATTTATCGCAAGGAAAATCTTTGTTTTCCAACGATTTGAATCCAGATCCATTTGCTTGGGTCAATTGCATTACAAATTAATCTCATAATACATCTTATATTGTTTATTTTAGAAAGTGGGGCCATTTTTTAATATACGAACAAATGTTACCAAATTCTTATTATGAAATTGAGATTTTTATGATTATTTAATTCTATTTCTTTTTTATTCATATTTAATTTCTTTAAAAATACCTCAAAAAGGCAGTATTGTTTTTTAATATGACAATATTTTTTTAAATAATTATTTCATCATATTTATTTATTCTAAAAGAAGTATATTCTAATTGAAATGTGTTGTAAATTATATTGTCATAAATTTGAGAATTGTATGACCGTCGAATGATATTTAACTATTTATTTATAAATCAACGAATCAAAAAATGTATAAAATATACGATTATTACATTTTTTTGACGCTTTTTATTCTGAAATTATTTTGAATATATCAAAAATTTTCATAATAAAATCACACAAATATTTTTTAATAATTATATTTTACATTTGGTATATAGGTTTAATTAAACTACAAAATATACAATAAATATTTTTTAATATTTACGTAATTAAATTAGTTTTAATAAATAAAAATAAATAATGAAAAAAGATCAGTGATTTTCATAATACTTTAATACAAATCTATTTTTAAATAGATCTTGACAATTGCAATTCTAGCAATTAAAATATTGACAAATATAATGTATACTAAGATAGTTTATTTTAATATTTGTTCAAAAAAACCCTCAATATTCATAAATAAAACTTCATATTTAATTATTATATAGAATTATTTTTTTGCTATTATATTTTGAGTCGTTAGATTTGCATATGTCAGTATTTTTGGGTATTAAAATTGTGACCTTCATCCCTTTAAAAATAATATACATAAATACGAACAATCTTTGATTCACAACATCCTTAAATACATATTATATTAATTATCATAATATTCTGGTTTATAATAATTATATAATAAAATTTTATAATGTGTATAATTAAGTAAAAAATAATAATTGGTTAATAAATTGATGATTGTTTGTATATATATGTATATTAAAAAGTTGTTCTCGAAAATAAATATTATTTTTAATATTTAAACTTTTTCTGTTGAATGTTTAAGTGAAATCTTCGTTATCTTTTTTATTCTTGCGATTTCTACGCGATCTTGTACTAGATAAAATATTGTAAGCTTGTTGTATTTCTAGAAATCGTTGTTGAGCTTTTTCTCTCAATGCAGGATCTTTTTCTTTATCAGGATGTGTTTCTCTTGATAACTTCCTCCATATAGACGTGATTTCTTGTTGACTAGCATCCCGACTCACACCCAAAACCTTAATAGTTATATGAATTTTAGTAACAAATATAATTATATATAATAAATTCATATTATATTTTACCTTAAATGCATTTTGTTCCCCGTGCGGATCCGATAAATCTATTATTTGTAACCATATTTGATACCAACCATGGTGCTGAGCAAACATATACGTTTCATATAGTGACTGTTTTAAATCTATCCACCTAAAATAAATATATTTATTTTTAATAACAATTTAATATTATTGTATTAAAAATGACAAGTATATGTGAATATATTAACCATGGACTGGTGAAGAAATGATATACAGCTTCTTGTACTGGAATTTCATCACCATTACTATCAGTAATTGTACCATTGAAATATAGAAAAGATACCCAAAGTGAAAGGTATATAAGTCCACATAATCCCAATATGGACAATCGTCTAAAAAATATAAAATAACATTAGTATTTTTATACGAAATTGTTAATAGTGGTCGATATTTACATGAGCTTACTTTCGCAATGAAGATTTTTTAGGAGGTGATTTATGCCATTCTTTAGAATACATATCAAATATTAGTGCAGTCCAGAATAACATAACAGTAATCCAATTATCGTCTGACATCCATAGTCTTAATGGTGTCAATGTTATTGCAGTTAAAAATGGTAATTTTGGATCACCCCATTGTCGTCCAATGTTACCGACGGTCCAAACTCCTAAATACATATAAATATATATATATATATGATTATTTTTTACTATGAATTTTATAAATTATTTAAAATAATTTTATACAAGTACCCAGAGTGACGGGAATCGGTGTTAACCAATAAAGAAATTTCCAGTTAATATCGAGAAATGTGTCAACGGGTATTGCTGACCAGTATAGATAACTCCACCAGTATCCAACGAGGATCGAACACGTGAATCTGGTGACTGAAAATTGCGGCTGTAATAAAAATATATATTAAATATGACTTGTATTAAAAAAAAAAACAATATTTCCTTATACGAAAAAGTATTGAGATATCTCATTTTAATGCGCAGTTTTCCTCAAAAACACTTGTTTCGACATAACACTAGTAAATATAATAAATAATTTACACAAAACTGCATTACGAAGATGTGTAAATAAAAAGTTAAAATGATATATTTGTACAGGTATAACGTGTTATTAATATTTATCGACAGGTGAACCGAGTCAATAACATTTTCCGGTAAACAAATTTCTTATCCGTGTAATAAAAATGCATGTAAAACAATTGTGAATTATAACGAAAAATAATTATAATCGATATGGTAATTTTATGATGAAAAATACACAGCCTTGTATTTTATAAACATGATTAAAAATATTTTTTTTATTACATTATCACTACAATAAACATATAAATTATTGTATATTTTAATTATGATTCATTCACATTAGAAAAGTTTTATATATAAATGTTGTTGTTATATAAAAGTTTACAAATACAAGAAATTAATATTAAAAATTTACTAAACTTTATTTTTATTTTATATGTATTTTTTTGTCTAAAAGAGTTTGATATATAATTATGTGTTCAAATATTAAATTATATTTTAATATGATATTATAGGTTCGAATTTTTTTGACCAATAAATTTGCTGAAACCGGTTTTGTATTTATAAAGAACATCCTTTGTGAAGTAGGTCACAAAATATTTTCATCATATATATATATATATATATATATATATATATATATATATATATATATATATATATATATATATATATATATATATATATAATTTTTCAATAATTTAGTTTTAAAATAATACAAATAAATATAAATCATGTTATTGATATAATATATGTATAACAGTGAATCAAAATTATGAAATATATGTGATGAAAGTTAGATTTATTTCTGTACAAATATAATTGTAAATTATTTGTGTGATCTAAAAAAAAACGTTAACGTCTAAAACGTTAACGTTTATTAAAATTATTAATATGTTTGTTTTATGTGAGTGTAAATGTATTATAATATTTGAAAAACAATATTAACGTTATACCTTGTTATAACTGTTTATGTCTTTCACGTATTCTTTGATGGCAACGGGATCTTCGTTGGCTTCTCTCACGTATGACGGTATATAGAATATGTCGACGATCCAGGCCACGCTGAAACCGCCGAAGGTTGTCCAGAATACGAAAGCGTGTCTGTCTCTTCTCAAATATAAATGATGCAAACCAAATATTCCGCCGATTGCCCATAATAAATATGCAAGCCACAGTCTTTTCTTACTTTTCAATTTTTCTTTATCCATACCGAATTATGATGACGACGACGACGGACGATTCTTTATATCTGGAGCGAGTTGTTTTTTTTCGGCGATAGTTGTAATTTTTACCTGCGTACAATTCAATGTGAAGAGAAAGCGCACATCTTTGGGTCGCCGATGAATAACGGGATTTCCGACCACCACTTCATTTGGATTGCTGCGACCATTCGATATAGGTTGAACGGTACAATAAAAAAGTTCGAAACAATTCAAATTTATAAAATAAATAAACAATAATATGATTTATGAAGGTTTACGAAACATTATTAAAATTTATATTTTAATCAAATATAAAAATAATTGAATGACATTTTTTTTTTAAAATTAAGTTATGAAATAATATTTGCTATCAATTACATAAAAATTAAATTTGTATAATAATTTGTTTTTTTTTAATATTTTTTATTGTTATATAATATTTGTTTAAATTTATTTTCATGTCATTAAATAATTAAGAATTTTTATAATTGAAAAATCTTTTATACATCATTAAATAGTTAAAAAAAATATCGTTCCAAAGTAATAAAAATAACGTACGGTTACAATAGTTTCATTCGCATGTAATAACCGTGACCGTCATATATCGGTTTCCAGCATTTTGAACAAATGACGTGTTCTTATATACTGTGCATTAGCAACATTTTTAAATATTGCTGACATAGATTTTTATTTTTGTATGAAAATGTAAAATAACGAGTTATTTTCAATATTTTTTTTACTCATAGCAATAATCAAAATATATAAAAATTGAGTTATAAATTTTATTTTATAATTATATTTTATTTTTAAGATTGGAAAGGGATAAAAGTTATATATATATATAACATTTTGAATTTATTAGGATAATATATAATAAAAATAAACACGATAAAAAATCAAATTTAAAACAATATATTACATTTAAATATGTATAAAAACAACTATTATAGAATATAGGTCTTGTAAATTATATATATTATATATAATCAGATAAATATTTTAACACATTTACATTTAAAATGTAGACGTTTCAGTAATAATAAATAATAAAATTTAATTGCACATAATTCTCAAAATTCAAAGTAATATGTATTGACTATTAGCACCACGTTTGCTTTTTTTAAATAAATTTAGTAATTATCCAAACCAATGTGCACCCATGCATTCTCTGGTCCATTGAGTTTGACAAACCCAACACCATTCAAAGCCGCATCCAGATCTGCAAAGAGCGAATAAAAATTAATTATAAATAAAAAAAAAGTTATTGACATATTGTTGAATTGAAATAAATATACCTCGGACAAATTATATGCATACAACCGCCATCCCTTTCTGTTGGAGTGCGACATTTGGGACAGGGTTTGCTGATAATACGAATAGTAGTTTTACTAGCGAGCTCCCAGCAAGCCTATACAGATTTAATACATATGTGGATATTCCTTTTTTTTTTATTATTATTATGAAATTGATGTTAAATATGAAGTTATTAATGTGTTTACTTCTAACGCTTTGGCCGGATCGACATTGTAATTAGAAGTGTTATTGCAGTCAGATGCGCTTGCAATGTCCATACATTCGCCAATATGATAGCCTTGTCGACATTTGACGCAAAATACATACTATATTTAACAAAACGTATATAATATAAATAACAGTTTATACAGAAACAACTAATATATATATATATATATATATATATATATATATATATATATATATATATATATATATATATATATATATATATATATATATAGAAATGAAGGTATGTTTGTTAATATATATGTGGAAACTAACCCCACATCCATGAATGCATGTAATTTTAGTACAACCCGGTTCGATTAATATACCAGAACCGCATCCAGGTTGCGGACATAAAACGCCACCAGATTGAAGTACATATTCTTCTGCAGCAAAAGTTTGATATTGTTTATACTAAAAAAAAATTATGTGTGCAGTTCAATTATGTTATTTATGTGAGAGTTAAAAATATAATAGAAATAAAAATAGATATGAACTTGATTTTCTGTCAATAATTTAAAATGATGAGTTTCTTCTATTAAAGAATTTTCACATTGTGCAGGACAGGAAAGAGTGTAACCATATTGAGGATGAAAAAGAAATTCTCTATTATTTAATCTGTAAAAAATAAAATTTTATGCATTAATATTTACCTTTAGTGAAAAATTTAAAGAAATTAAATAAATAAAATACTTTGAAGAACAATAATGTCTAAAACAATCTAAGCACGTGACATGTCCAGAATCACACGGAAATACTAATACCGTTTCTCTGGAATAATTAAAATATCATAGATTCGTAATAGATTTAATATATTATATTACAAATGGAAGAAATTATTACGCAACATCTGTGCATGCTAAACAAGGTATATCTCTTATGTTAGCTTTAACTAAATAAAGAGGAACAACAGACTCATTTTCATATTGCGACGCATGTTTTGTGCATTTAAAATAAAATTGAGCATATGTTGGTCCATCATTGTGATGTATCTGAAAAATATATATATATATATATATATATATATATATATATATATATATATATATTTGTAAATAACTATTAAAATTCGTTTATTCAAAATTTATTACTTACAATAGAGCAACTAGGTTCATTATGGCATTCTCCGGTGATCCTATTTGGTTTTAATACATCATCCCACGATTGTGGATCCGCATGTACAGTGAAGGCACCAATTTTACAATAATTACATCGTACACGCAATTTGCCTTCTTGCATCTGTTTGCACGTATTGCAAGAAACGTAAAAATGAGCCTTAACTTTAGATATTTCTATTTAGAGATGAGAAAATAAAATTTAGAAAAGTAACAAACGATTCAATTCGAGACATGCAAAAATACCTGATTCTGAGATATTCCTACGCTCCTCATCGTTAAGTTGCAAATCTATCAGCGTTTTTGATAACGGTTCGGAACCTTCTTCTTCATCTTCCGGAACTGTTGGCGATTTGTTTAATTTTTGTTTGATTTTTACAGCATGAAGTACTGTGTGTGGACCGAGATCGCATTCCTAAAATTACGTTTATCATTACAGCATTAAGAATATAAAGTTTTCTTCTGATTTTTAATAAAACAATCTGCGATTCTCAAAGCCAATAATAACATTTGTTAAGAATGACTAAATAATTATAAAATTACCACAAAAGTTGTTTTAAGGTATATTTTTAATATAATATTTTCATTAAAATTATTTAATTAAATATTTATGATGTAACCTGAATGAGGGTCGAGTCGCTGAGCCTTTTGCCGGCAAGAACTATGGCAAAGTCTTCCGGCCGGACTCCGAGTTTGGGAGCGACGGCTTCCTTCAGCTTGGAAACGTCCCATTCGGGGCTGAGGGGCAAAGGCACGTGCCTTTCACCGCTCCGCACCGTTACCATGAGTCCCGAATTCGGCTTCGTGATTGCACCACGCCAAAACAGACCCAAAACCCACTGGATACAATTACCCAAAAATGACAACAGACCGCTCATAACCTCACTTATGTCAATGGCGCTGCCAACATGTTTTATTTCTATTACAGGTCCACCAACCTAACGCAGTCGTTCCGTCATACTAATATTAAAATATATTTTATTATTTTCCTACAATTAAAACTATTCCAAAAAAATGCGTCCGTATTATCAATTATAAATAAAAAATTTCATATATTTTTTTTAATTTAATAAAGAATATAATCATAAAAATATTAAGTTATATTAAATTCATCTCTGATGACTTTGATTTTTTTTAAATTCATTGCAAAATAGTTTTCACATATTTTTGATTATTTGAATAACTTTCTTAATTAACGTTTTAGATTTTAATACTTAAAAATTGCATTTAAAGTGAACATTCAACACTTAAAAAGTCCTTTATACTAATATAAATAATTAAATTACAATAATTCTAAAAACTTTAACATTATAATTTGAAATAGTTTTGGTTAAGATTAATCAATTAAAACGTTTAAAATATTCATGTTTTATCTATCGATAGTTTTTATTTTTATCAATTAGAAAATATTTAATAAAATTGAAGCATATGGAAAGATTAAAAAAAAGCATCGCCAGTTTATAAATGTATGTAATATTATTACAAGAAATATTGTTTAATTTTATTCTATTTTAGTGGTATTATGTTTTAAATTAACAAACAGTTGAATACATATGAATTTAAAAGCAAAATTCTGTTTGAACAGATATCATAAATAATTTGTGTAAAAATTAATCATTTTTATTTTTTTGACGATCAATTAATGGTTTTAGAATTTGATTTAACGAATGTCGATTTGTATACATATTTTATATAATTTATTAGAAGTTCATACATGACAACATGGAATAAATTGAAATGTTTACAATATTTCATTTTAGATGTAATTTATATTTCAATAACTCATTTTAATTAGTATGATATTTTAAATCTCTTCACTAAAATGATTAATACATTTTATTGGTTTCTGATAAAATGATTAAGAAATAGTTTTGTATTTTTTTTATTCGTAAAGAAAAAGAGGATCAGCACATAAATTTGAAAATAAATTATTTAGATAAAATATTATCGCCAAATTTTTAAGAAATAATGTTATTCATGTTTTACGATTTTTTAATATCCAAAATCATGTTGATATAATATATATATATATATATATATATATATATATATATATATATATATATATATATATATATATTATATCAACATGATTTTGGATATTAATTCTGATATTAATTCTAGGAGATGAGATATATATATATATATATATATATATATATATATATATATATATATATATATATATATATAATTAATTTATCTTATAAAATATATATGAATTAAATCATATGTCTAACAAAAACTATAAATAATAATTGAGATGAAATAATGATTATCATATTTAGCAATAAGAGTCATTGTCAATATGTATTTTGTGCAGTTATTTATGATCATCGGTAAATATTACATTTAAAGAACTATTGTAAATAATTAATATGTTTGTTTTATTTTCATATAAAAACCTGTGTTCTTTTTTGACCTTATGAGATTTATTTTTGAAAATTCAAAGTACAAAATCTTGTTGCAATGATGAGAATAATAATATTATATCTATCTATATTTTTAATGATGCAGCTTTGTGCTGCAGACAATCTTGATAAACGATGTGGTGAATGTGCGAGTGAGTATATATGTATATTTATTTTATTTGTAATTATTTTTTATATGACCATTACTTTTTTTTGTAGAAAAAAATTGCACAGATCCAAATGAAGAATATATACTTGCAAAAACTGGCGAAATAACATGCAATGGTTTGAGTCCTACACCATGTAATCCTATTTTTGAATGTCGTTGTAAAAAAGGTTTCGTGAGACATGAAGGAAAATGTATAAAACCTTGTGATTGCCGTGAGTAATATTTTTATACGTAATAAGATTAAATAATTAATTTATAAAGTATAAGAAGAGTGATCTTATAAAAAACAAAATGTAAAATATTGATTTTCAGCTCCCATATGTAAAGATCAATACGAAGAATATATTTTAACTTCAGAAGGTGAAGAAACATGTAATGGTTATAATAAGCCACCATGTTCACCTGTCAAGGAATGTAGATGTATATCAGGATTTGTAAGACATGAAGGAAAATGTATTAGAAGATCAGAATGTCGTAAGTGTCAATTTGAAGTCCATTGATGATTTCTAATATTTAAAATAAATATTCATTAAATCTATTAAATTTACAGCATCAAAGTGTACTGGAGAGAATGAAATATATATTTATACAAGATACGAAGATAGAACTTGCGATGGCCCTGGAAATAAAACTTGTACTCCAGGATTCGCTTGTCGTTGTAAACCTGGTTATGTGAGACAAAATGGTGTTTGTATCAGAGAATGTGATTGTCGTAAGTAGAAATTTATTTAAATATGAATATTTGTTCTGTTTGTTATATTAAAGTATAAATAATGTTTTGATGGATGAAACTTGTTAAAAATCCAAATTAAAAATAATTATTTCTTATACAAAATTTAATATATTTCAAAACCTTATGTTTTAATATAGCTTCCAAGTGTCCACAATATGAAGAATATGTGTTGGCATTATATACTGAAGAAACATGTGATGGTGGTGTCCAGCTTTCTTGTACACCTGTTAGAGAATGTCGATGTATTGATGGATATGTAAGACATCAAGGAAAATGTATCAAGAGATGCGACTGTCGTAAGTGCATTCTAAATGATATTTTGTTATATGAGAAGTATTTCTATATTTTATTGTACAATATTTTAAATAGCTCCAAAGTGTTCTGATCCTAATGAAGAGTACGTTTTCACAAAGTATGGGGAGGCAACCTGTGATCAACCCAAACCCGTTCTATGTACTCCGGTTACAGAATGTCGATGTAGAAGTGGATTCGTAAGACACGAAGGAAAATGTATAAGAATATGTGATTGTCGTAAGTGAAGATTATACAAATTTGTAAAATATTCTAATTTGATTGCATCTCAATGACTTTGAATTAAAAATTTAAATATTCAGTTCCAAAATGTAGTGATCCATTCGAAGAATATATATTCACCAAATATGAAGATGAAACGTGTGATGGTAAAAAACCAGCAGGATGCGTGGCGGTAAATGCGTGCAGATGTATTAGTGGATATGTAAGACATGAAGGAAAATGTATAAAAAGATGTGAATGTCGTAAGTATTAATATCATAACGGGGTATATTTTGTATTTCATTACTTTTAAATAAAATACAATTTTATTTTCAGCTCCCAAATGTAAAGATCCCAACGAAATTTTTGTTTTAACTAAATATGAAGATGCAACATGCGATAATGATTCCGCTGCTACTTGTGAAGAAGTTGAAGCATGTCGCTGTAGAAGAGGATATGTTAGACATCAAGGAAAATGTATTAAGAAATGCGATTGTCGTAAGTATCAATGATTGTGCAGAAAGGTACTTTAATTTTTTTTTCATTATTAATTAAACTGCATGACTTTCTCAAACTGAATTAATGAGATGAAGAGAATTATTTATGAATATAATTGAATTTTTTTTCACCTCTGAGCTTTGCTCAGACATTTTTATAGTTGACGATTACCATGTAGAATTTCAAGAAAATAAAAATCTTTTATTTTAATTTTAGCACCAAAATGTTCCGATCCTAATGAAGTTTGGGTAACAACAACCTATGAAGATGAAACTTGCGATGGACCAGGTGCCAGTTGTACAAAAGTCACAGCTTGTCGTTGTAGAAGAGGATATGTACGATATCAAGGAAAATGTATTAAGAGATGTGATTGCCGTGAGTATTTATTTATATATAATTTTTGCAATCATTTTGATTAAAAATGTAGTGAGAAAGGTCCGTCTTAAAGTGAACAAACCATAAAGATGTAAGAAATAATTGATAATTAAGGAATTAACAAAATGCAAAATATATATAAAATATTTATTTCTATCGATTGAAAATGTGAAATAGTTTTTGAATCATATATAAGATATTTCTTTTAAATTGGCGAAGAAATAAAAATAAATCCAATAAAGTGAAATATCACTTGCATTTTTCTAAATTATTTCTCCTTACGTGCAGATAAATTGTGTTATAGAATATTTTATAATAAAAATTGAAATAACTACATATAATAATATTGAAATTCAAATATTTGGTGAAATTTTAAATTTAAGTTTTATTTTATATTTCAATAGTAACAATTTCTTTTATCCCATTTAATTTAATTTTTTTTCTTTGGAAAAAAATATTCTTATTATTGATTAAATTTAAATATTAATTAAAATTTATTTTATGATTTTAGCACCAAAATGTTCAGATCCAAACGAAATTTGGATAACAACAACATATGAAGATGAAACTTGTGATGGAGGACCAGCTGCAACTTGCACTGAAGTCACTGCTTGTCGTTGCAGAGAAGGTTATGTAAGACATGAAGGAAAATGTATCACAAGATGCTCTTGTCGTTAGTATTTATTTATAGAAAAATTAAATTTTATATTTTGTAATTGAAAAATAAAGTTAATTATATAAATTATAATAGCACCAAAATGCAGTGATCCGTTTGAGGAATACATAACTACAACAGTTGGAGAAGCTACTTGCGATTTACCTTCACCAGATCCTTGTAAAGAAGTTACGGAATGTCGTTGTATATTTGGATATGTAAGACATGAAGGCAAATGCATCAAATTATGTGATTGTCGTATGTACATTTTGACTACATGCGATATTAACATGATTTTTTTATTTATTTCAAAAGATTTCTTGTTATTATAGCACCAAAATGTAAAGATCCAAACGAAGTATTCGTTCGCACTATATATGAAGATGCAACATGTGATAATGATTCTGCTGCTACCTGTAAAGAAGTTGAAGCATGTCGTTGTAGAAGAGGATATGTTAGACACCAAGGAAAATGCATCAAACCATGTGACTGTCGTAAGTATTTTAAAATAAATCTATAAAAATTAAATATATTGTTAAAGATTTACATTCAATTATAATAAATTGTAGCTAAAAAATGTACGGATCCGTTCGAAGAATATGTCATTGCATATATAGGAGAAGAAACTTGTGATGGAAGAGGTCCAGCGCCCTGTGTAATAGCACCAGCATGCAGATGTATTGCAGGCTATGTAAGACATGAAGGAAAGTGTATAAAAAAATGTGACTGTCGTGAGTATTTTACTAATCCATATCAGATATTTAAAACAAAATATATATTTATTTATATTAAAAATATATTTATTGTAGCTCCAAAATGTAAAGATCCAAATGAAGTATTTATTTATGCAACATTTGGCGAAGCTACTTGTGACGGTCGAGATCCAGCTCCATGCAAACCGGTACAAGAATGTCGTTGCAGAAATGGATATGTTAGAAATAATGGAAAATGTATTAAACCATGTGATTGCCGTAAGTATCATATTTTTCATTAACGAAGTATATATTTTTTAATATTCTTCTAGTATATTTTTTACTAAAATAAAGCAAATTTGAATTATTGTAAATTTATAGGAATTGTTGGAATGAAGAACTTTTACATTGTAAATTAGATTTTATTTGTTTTAAGCTCCCAAATGTCCTGGACCAAATGAGGAATACGTATGGACTCAATTTCCTGATAGAACATGTAAACAACTAAATCCTCCTGCTTGTGGATTTAAACGAGAATGTCGCTGTATCGATGGCTATGTTAGAAATGAAGGAAAATGTATTAAAATGACGGAATGTCGTAAGTGTATATAATGAGAATATATTATATATGTTATAATTTACAACGAAAGTCATGAGCTGAATGAAATATAAAAATTGAAATTTTAGCTTGCGGTCCAAACGAAGTTTTCAGTGAATGCGCTCCATCAATTCAGGCAACCTGCACGTCTAACGTGGTCAGTAAAGACTGCAAACCTGGTTGTATGTGTTTACCAGGATTTGTTCGCGATTGCAAAAATAAATGTATCAGACGTTGTGATTGCTAGATCATTATCATTATTGTAAAAGCTTATAAAGATTACAGTAACAATGTTGTAATAAAAAAACGATTAAATGAATATGTATATATTTTGTCTATTTTTTTTCTAGTTTTTGCAAATAATTATTTTTAATTAAAACCAAGACATACGGAATCCTTGTTCCTATAATATTTGAAAATATCAATTTACTTTGAGATGAGAAGATAAAGAGAAACAAATTGAAATCAATAACCGCTTTACTTAGTTTATATTCTGTTTGGGTTTTCAGGCTGATGAAGCGCTGTTGAAATTAAACAGTAATAGATACTAAGAAGTGTTAAAAATTATTAGATGTTTAATTAATTACAAAATAAAATACGCACGTTTTAATATTAAAAGAATAAATAAAACTAAGAGGTACGCATAAGATAAGATCTAAGATAAGCATAAGATCTTCGATCGAGTCCATAATGCGAAGCTTTGTAAGTTTGTTTTAATAAGGAGTGCTGGAGGGTATAAATAGAGGCGAGCTTACTGGTTCATCCTTTTTTCCCCGTTGTCAATCCCTTCGTCAATAAGGGACATTAAACGGCCAGCCCTAGCGTCCAGTCCACGGGGCTTTATTTCGTGGACATCCTATTTGTTAGATGATGAAAAAGCTCATAAAAGAAATGACGCATTTTTAAAACAGTCATCTATTTACAATAATGGCAATAATAATTAAAAACTAACTTTGAAATCAATAGTGTAATTCATTATGTAACACATTTAATTATACTTAGCTAAAATGTATTTAAATTGTATATATTTTTGATAAATAAATATGTTAAATTATTTCTCTAAAATATATATGTAACCCAATAACTATTATCTTTATGAATTTTATGTAATGTAATAAGAATATCGATGCATTACATAAAAAATAAATAACCGAGGAATATTTTTACTAACTTCGTTTTATTATATTTAAATAAATTACGTCTTAACTTCGACGATAGATTATCAGCTGAATACATAAGCAAATGAATGTAAAATTTAATTTGAACAGATAAATATATCATGTGAAAATTTTTATCAGATTTATTTATGGTTTTCAATATTGATTTCTCGATTAGCGAGCTGCTTATTTAATATGGTCATATTTTTTTTATAATGAGAAATATCCAGCTATAAATATTTTTTAAGCATTTTTTTATTTGGCAATCGACTTTAAATATCAGAAATATTTTTTGGGTTGACTCAAACAGACTTGGTATTGCAAATTAAAAAAATAACTTTATTGTTTTGATAGGTGCCAAATTGTAAAAAACCATTATAATAGAATTTTATCTATTGAACAATTTGTGTTGAATGCAAATTTTGAATCTGTACATAATAATTGGTAATACAATATTAAATATTAGTTCTCGTTTAAACTGTAAAAATTTAAAGATATAAATCATTAATATTTGATAAAACTATTTCCAATTCATTAATTAACACATTAATGCATTGTTGGCTGAAAATATGAATCATAAAAGAAATTATCATCTATATATATTATAATAAATAACAGGATTTAGACAAATAATCAATTTTAGAATTTATTCAAGTGGTTCTTTAATCTTATATAATGTAAATGACAAAATTTCCATACAAATATAAAATAAAATCACGTTTTGAAATAAATAATACTAACATAACATATAGAATGTTAGTATTTCATTTTCTGTAGTCTTATATAAATTTTACTATATATTATGCTTTATTTAAATTTAGGTGACCAATATTTTATAAAATGAAAAGGAGGATATTGTGGAGGATTATATGTTGAAAAAAAGGACACGTTGAGATTGGTTGAACAGATTTTCAAAATATAAAAAAATGGACTTTAAAAAAAAATATTTTTTAGTCCATTTAGATGTTCTTTACTATTGTCTTGTTTAACACAAAAACATACAAAAAAGGGGCGCATTTCAAAAAGAATCATATATAGGATATTTTTTAAAGAAGAACAGTTTGTCACCATATCTAAATAATCTTGATTGACTTTTAATAAGAAAATATTTAATTCTAACACACACACACACACACACACACACACACACACACACACACACACACACACACACACACACACACACACATATATATATATATATATATATATATATTAAACAATTTTTGTCTCAGGATTTTATATAATTTTTATGGAATTAAATTATATCATAAAACACATTTGCATTAAATTGCACAGTTTGCAAACGCATTAATAATAGCCAAGAAGAATTTATGGCGATTGTATTTTTCAGTGAAAATCAATGTCAATATGTATTTTGAAAAATAATTTATGATCATTAATACGTATTGCGTTCAAACGAATTAAATAAATATTATTAATATGTTTGTTTTACTTCGATATAAAAGCGAGAGTTTTTAACGACTTTGTAAGGTTTACTTTCAAAAATATTCAAAATGCAGCATTTTAACAAAACGAATATTATAATACCTTTATCAATATTTTTGATGATACATTTTTGCTCTGCTATAAGTCTTACTAAAAAATGTGAATGTATAAGTATGAATATACACATATGAAAATTTATTTTATTTATAATTGAATTCTATTTCTGATTCATGTATTTTTTTTAGAAAAAAATTGTACAGATCCCAATGAAGAATATGTACTTGCCAAAACTGGTGAAATAACGTGCAACGGCATGAGTCCTGCACCATGTGATCCCGTTTATGAATGTCGTTGTAAAAAAGGATACGTGAGACACGAAGGAAAATGTATAAAACCTTGTGATTGTCGTGAGTAACATTTTTATGCGTAATAAAATTAAATAATTAATTTACAAAGTATATGAAGGGTGATATTATTAAAAAAATATTGATTTTCAGCTCCCATATGTAAAGATCCATATGAAGAATATATCTTAACTTCAAAGGGTGAGGAAACATGTACCGGTCGTAATAAACCACCGTGTTTACCAGTCAAGGAATGCAGATGTATATCAGGATTTGTAAGACATGGAGGAAAATGTATCAGAAAATCAGAATGTCGTAAGTGCAAACGTGAAATGTGTTAATGAGTTTTTGTTTTATTTGTAATATTTATATATATATATATATATATATATATATATATATATATATATATACATATGGTCTTTTAAATTTACAGCAGCAATGTGTACGGGTGAAAATGAAATATATATTTATACTAGATACGAGGATAAAACATGTGATGGTATTGGAAATAAGACTTGTAATGCAGGATTTGCTTGTCGATGTAAACCCGGATATGTTAGAAATAATGGAGTTTGTATCAGAGAATGCGATTGTCGTAAGTAAAAATTTATTTGAAAGTAAATAGAAGAATATGATTTGAAAATTTATAAATAAGTATGGAAATCACATAGATTTGAACAAATAATTTCCTTTATATATATATATATATATATATATATATATATATATATATATATATATATATATCTTTATTTTTAAAAATAATATTATAAATTATTTATTAAAAACTGACTATTTTACTAACTGAGGATATGTTGAATTGCAAAATAACATGTAGTTTCTTTATAAATAAATATATTCAATATCTTATTGTTTTACAGCTTCCAAATGTGGACAATTTGAAGAATATGTTTTAGCACATTATACGGAGGAAACATGTGATGGTGGTGTTCAACTTTCTTGTGCACCTGTTAGAGAATGTCGATGTATTGATGGATATGTAAGACATCAAGGAAAATGTATCAAGAGATGCGACTGTCGTAAGTGCATTCTAAATGATATTTTGTTATATGAGAAGTATTTCTATATTTTATTGTACAATATTTTAAATAGCTCCAAAGTGTTCTGATCCTAATGAAGAGTACGTTTTCACAAAGTATGGGGAGGCAACCTGTGATCAACCCAAACCCGTTCTATGTACTCCGGTTACAGAATGTCGATGTAGAAGTGGATTCGTAAGACACGAAGGAAAATGTATAAGAATATGTGATTGTCGTAAGTGAAGATTATACAAATTTGTAAAATATTCTAATTTGATTGCATCTCAATGACTTTGAATTAAAAATTTCAATATTTAGCTCCAAAATGTAGTGATCCATTTGAAGAATATATATTCACTAAATTTGAAGATGAAACTTGTGACGGCCGAAAACCAGCGGCTTGCGAGCCAAAAAATGCGTGCAGGTGTATATCTGGATATGTAAGACATGAAGGAAAATGTATAAAAAGATGTGATTGCCGTAAGTATAAATTACATCTTCAAATATTATATTATTTAATTCTTTTAAATTGTTCTATTATATATGATTATTTTAATTTTATTTTCAGCGTCCAAATGTATGGATCCCAATGAAATATTTGTTCGCACTAAATATGAAGATGCAACGTGTGATAACGATTCTCCTGCTGCTTGTGTAGAAGTCGATGCATGCCGTTGTAGAAGAGGATATGTTAGACATGAAGGAAAATGCATCAAGAAATGCGATTGTCGTACGCATTTTTGTTTTAAAATATATTTACAGATATTTAATATCAGCATTTTCATTATCATTCAAACAAAAATAAAAAAAAAATACAATCAGTTTTTATTTTTATTTTAATGTTGTTAATCGCTTTTGAGAATTATCAGGAATTGAGAATTATTTTTGAATTTTAGCACCAAAATGTGCAGATCCAAATGAAACTTGGATAACAACAACATATGAAGATGAAACTTGTGATGGAGGACCAGCTGTTTGCGCTAAAGTCACTGCTTGTCGCTGCAGAGAAGGTTACGTAAGACACGAAGGAAAATGTATCCCGAGATGTTCTTGTCGTTAGTATTTATTTATAAAAAAAATAAATTTTATATTTTGTAATTGAAAACTAAAGTTAATTATGTAAAATATAATAGCACCAAAATGCAGTGATCCGTTTGAGGAATATATAACTACAACAACTGGAGAGGCTACCTGTGATTTACCTTCCCCAGCTCCTTGCAATGAAGTTACGGAATGTCGTTGTATTTCTGGATATGTAAGACATGAAGGCAAATGTATCAAATTATGCAACTGTCGTATGTATATTTTAATTACATGTGATATTTACGTATATATTTTTTTTATTTATTTCTAAATAATTATTGTGATTATAGCACCAAAATGTAAAGATCCAAATGAAATATTCGTTCGTACTAAATATGAAGATGCAACATGTGATGATGAACCTCCTGCTGCTTGCGAAGAAGTTGAAGCATGTCGCTGCAGAAGGGGATATGTTAGGAATGAAGGAAAATGTATCAAAAAAACTGATTGTCGTAAGTAAAAATTGTATAAATTCACAGGATATTCTAAATTGAGTCTCTTTTCTTAACATTGAAAAAAATCATAATTTAGCTCCAAAATGTAGTGATCCATTCGAAGAATATATATTGACCAAATTTGAAGATGAAACCTGTGATGGTAAAAAACCAGCGGCTTGCGAGCCAATAAAAACATGCAGGTGTATAAAAGGATATGTGAGGCATGAAGGAAAATGTATAAAACGATGTGATTGTCGTAAGTATGAATTATATTAAAAAATACATAATTTTATTACTTAAAATTTATATTTCATTAATTATTAAATGAAATTTTGGATATTTAGCTCCCAAATGTACAGATCCCAATGAAATATTTGTTAGAACGAAATATGAAGATGCAACATGTGACAACGATTCTCCAGCTGCATGCGAAGAAGTTGAAGCATGTCGCTGTAGAAGGGGATATGTAAGGCATGAAGGAAAATGTATCAAGAAATGTAGCTGCCGTAAGTAACATTATATATATATATATATATATATATATATATATATATATATACGTGTGTGTGTGTTAATTTATATTTATAAATATTGTTCATCTGGTATTGATAATATATAAAGCGTTGACGATTTGTCTAACTAAAAATTACTTTTTAATTTTAGCACCAAAATGTTCTGATCCTAATGAAGTTTGGATAACAACAACATATGAAGATGAAACTTGCGATGGACCAGGTGCTAGTTGTACCAAAGTCACAGCTTGTCGTTGCAGAAGAGGATATGTAAGATATCAAGGCAAATGTATAAAGAAATGCGATTGTCGTGAGTATTTTCATGGATTTATATTGTATAATTTTAATATTAGAAATGAAAAGATATTTTCTTAAATTGTAATAGCACCAAAATGTAATGATCCATTTGAGGAATATATAACAACAACAACTGGCGAAGCTACCTGTGATATACCTTCACCAGCACCTTGTAATGAAGTTACAGAATGTCGTTGTATTTCTGGATATGTAAGACATGAAGGCAAATGTATCAAATTATGCAGTTGCCGTATGTATATTTTACCTATGTATGATATTAATGATTTTTTTATTATTAAAAAAACGATTATTGTTGTTATAGCACCAAAATGTACAGATCCTAATGAGATATTTGTCCGAACTAAATTTGAAGACGCAACATGTGATAACGATTCTCCAGCTGCTTGCGAAGAAGTTAATGCATGTCGTTGCAGAAGTGGATACGTTAGGCATGGAGGAAAATGCATTAAACAATGCAACTGTCGTAAGTAATTTATATATTTTGTTATTTATTACTTTTAGCTAAAAAATGTACAGATTATTAATATATATTGTGTTATTTATTACTTTTAGCTAAAAAATGTACGGATCCATTAGAAGAATACGTCTTTACATATACAGGAGAAGAAACTTGTGATGGAAGAGGTCCAGCACCCCCTTCACCTATATCAGTATGTAGATGTATTGCAGGCTATGTAAGACATGAAGGAAAGTGTATAAAAAAATGTGACTGTCGTGAGTATTTTATTAATCCATATCAGATATTTAAAACAAAATATATATTTATTTATATTAAAAATATATTTATTGTAGCTCCAAAATGTAAAGATCCAAATGAAGTATTTATTTATGCAACATTTGGCGAAGCTACTTGTGACGGTCGAGATCCAGCTCCATGCAAACCGGTACAAGAATGTCGTTGCAGAAATGGATATGTTAGAAATAATGGAAAATGTATTAAACCATGTGATTGCCGTAAGTATCATATTTTTCATTAACGAAGTATATATTTTTTAATATTCTTCTAGTATATTTTTTACTAAAATAAAGCAAATTTGAATTATTGTAAATTTATAGGAATTGTTGGAATGAAGAACTTTTACATTGTAAATTAGATTTTATTTGTTTTAAGCTCCCAAATGTCCTGGACCAAATGAGGAATACGTATGGACTCAATTTCCTGATAGAACATGTAAACAACTAAATCCTCCTGCTTGTGGATTTAAACAAGAATGTCGCTGTATCGACGGCTACGTTAGAAATGCAGGAAAATGTATTAAAATGACAGAATGTCGTAAGTGCATACAATGAGAATATATTTTTAACAGAAGTCATGAGCTGAATGAAATATAAAAATTGAAATTTTAGCTTGCGGTCCAAACGAAGTTTTCAGTGAATGCGCTCCAACAATTCAGGCAACCTGCACATCTAACGTGGTCAGCGATGACTGTAATCCTGGTTGCATGTGTTTACCAGGATTTGTTCGCGATTGCAAAAATAAATGTATCAGACGCTGCGAATGCTAGATTGCATTTATCATATGTCAGAATAATATAAGATTTATTAAATTTAACAATGCCTGTATAGTAAATATGGTATTTATAAAGATGAACTGTAATAAATTTATTAAATTCATATTTAGTATTTTTTTTAATTAGTACTTTAAATTCATATTAGTATTTTATGTATTCAAATTCATATTAGTATTTTTTTAATTATTTCAGTACATATAATTATTTATACATTGTTACTTTTAAATGACGAAGTTATTTTAAAAGTGTCGACAGGTTTTACAATCACAAATATTATATACTGAAGGTAAATTTAAAATATGAGTATTAATTATACGTAAAAATTTGTTACGATTTGAAATGCAACTTCTCGCAGAAATAAAGAAATAAGATGTCTGAAGATTGTACCTATTTTTTTCAATTTAATGAATTATTAAACAAGAAAAACATTACACTCCTTTAAAATATATTTTTAAAAAGTCAATATATGAGTTTATTTACAAAATACCAAAATATTGGAATTTTAATTCGAAGGTTGTCAATCAATATTTGACAGGCTGATATTAATTAAAATTATTATTTGAACACATTTATTGAGCAGTCTGCTATATTCAGTGTTTAAGATGTCGCGATAAAATACGTTTTTGCTAATATATCTCTTTTCTTTAAGCAAAAAAATGTTAAAAAAATAATCTATGCTAGAAGAAAAATTAAAAATTTGAATATATGCTTTTTAAGTGTTACAAAGACAATATTCGATATAAGTTGAGTTAATATTGAAGATGTATTTGTTACAACTACATAGTGAAATATAAAGATTTTTGTCACTGAAGAATTGGTAATCTTTCTAATTTGAATATAAAGTGTGAATAAGAAACAATTTCTGAAGTATAAGTAAACGGTTATAGGTGTAAACTAAGGTTTATGAGAGAAGTTGATTTTAGCTTAACACTATTATGACTGCTATACATTTTTTAGATCATATTTCTTTTAAAATAAGTTATCATTTAAGTTTTTCAGCTGTAATGTGGATTGATTAAAAAGAAAAAATATATCACAATTTGCAACAAACATATTATAATTCTTTGTCAGTCAATTTTTGAACGCAGATGATTTCAGTATGGTCTGGATAATGAAAGATTGATAGTTGGTCTTTCGAGGCAGGGAAGCCATCTGATGTTTTTCACCCGTGATTCACGGGGAGAAGTTTTATGGAACTAATTTTGAGACTCGACATGCGAAATGTCTATAAAGCGCGAATAGAAACAAAAAGAAACAAAAAAAAATAAGCACTACCTACCTGTACACTAAATGACAGTTCTGGATATAACGATTTTTATAATAACCATAACTATAAAATAAGATTGAAAATTTGGAAGATCTTCGAGCTCGACCTTTTTAAATAATTTACTAAATTAAGTATTTTTCAAAAATTTGTTTCATATGATAATATCTTCTTCTTCTTCTTCAAAACAAAAATTTATATATATATATATATATATATATATATATATATATATATATATATATATATATATATTTATGAAAATATATATATATATATAAATATATATATATATATATATATATATATATATATATATATATATATATATATATATATATATATTTATGAAAACTTTAGAATTAAATCATTTAAAATATTGTTGAAATTAAAAAATAATTTTAAAAATAGATATATAATATTATCATATTTATAATAATAACAATAAACTATTAAGATGATAAAAGCATTACCCATTTTTTTTTAATTTTACTACATATTAGTAATTTTTAATATATGATATATTTTTTAATATTTTAAAAATAAAAAAATACATACAATATTAAAAAAAAAGGAATCCATTAAATTTTTTATAGAACGAAATTTTCAGTCCTATTTAATGGTTATGGTTGTTATCAAAATCGTTTGTTCCAAAACTGTCATATAATTGACATGAGCCTGAAAATCTCGTGTAGTGTTTCAATAATAGTTTCAATAATATTTTTACATAATGGAGTCAAAATTTGAATGTAAACTTTGTAAAAAAACATTTAATTTAAAAAAAAACCTATATGCCCATAGTAGAAAATTTCATAATATAGAACTTTTACAATCCCAACAATTTAAATGTGATTCTTGTGATGAAAATTTTATTTCTAAAACTTTACTGGCTCAACATACTTCTAAAACTCATCCTTCAAATGCACGCGCACGGAATTCTAGATTAATATGTCCATGTAACTCATGTGACGTAAAATCTAAGAGTTTTGTCGATTTACGTCAACATTTGTTATATGAACATAATATTAATGTTGAATGTGAGGAAGTAGTATTCAACTCTGTCGAAGGTGAGTTAATTTCAATTATTTACTTTTTGGTCATTCAATATTATGATCTAGTAAGTGATTTCAACACTTGCAGTTTTTTCTATAGGCTCATTAATAATATTTGAAACTTTGATTTTATTATTGATTTAACAGATTTTAAAAAATGGAAAAATAATATTGAGCAAGAATCTTACATATTATATACAATGAACAAAGCGCCGAAGATAATGAAAAATGGCAGTAAAAGAATTTTTTATAATTGCCATCGTTCATTTAATTGGACCAGTCGTGGTAAAAATATTCGAGCCTTAAAGTCCGTAGGCTCGAATAAAATAGGAAAAGCATGTCCTTCGAGACTGGAAGTTCAAATAACTTCAGAAGGAACATGCAATATTAAACATTGGAAAACTCATTGTGGACATACCAATCAAATTAGAAGAATCCCTTTGAGTAAAGATATCAAGTTAAAAATAGCAGGTATCACAATTTATTGAGAAGTTATAACTGAAATTATTGATATTAAACACATATGATAAAGTATAGTAAATTAATACATTTTTAAAATGAATTTTTCTTTTTTTACCATAAGTATAATAATTTAAATGACAATATATTATTATATTTTTCAGAAAAGCTTCAGCAAGGTGTTTCGTTCCAGCAAATTTTAGATGATATCCGTGATTCTCCATTAACTGGTTTGGAATGGAGATCACTTCTAGTCAAAAGACAAGATTTATATAATATTATTAGAGATCACGGTATCAAGTATTCAACGAAGCGCCATGACAACGATTCACTTAGTGTTGATTTAGGGATAGAAGATATGATGCAGTTTAGTTTAGATTCGCCCGTTTTTTGTGAAACTGTTTTTGTAAACGAAAGTAAACGCGACGACGAATTAAATAATATAATTAATACAATAAATGTAAATGGTGATGTTGAGCTTAATGAATCACTTGCATTCAGAGAACTCAAACTATTAATTTCAGACTTTAGTGAATGTAACAACAAAGTGCTTAGTAGTGAAAATGATAAATCATTATGTAATTTGATAAAAAAAGTAAGAGAATATTTTAAAGAAATAAATATTGCCGATTTAGAGACTAAAGATAATATAAATGTCAACCAGAGCGTTGATGAACAAAAACGATTATGCTCTAAAAAGAAAAGAAAACCTACATCGTTTAATAACGAAAAAAGCGTTGACTTACACTCATCAAAAAAAAAAGAAAAATTATGGAGTATATTGAAAACTGATTGTCGCTCTAAATATTCCATGAAGTAATTCAAATATTAATAATATATAATTATTAATTTAACTAAGGTATTTATGTTTTATTTTGAAATATAATAAAGAAGTTGGTTATTAAATCTTAAAAAAAGATTAATATTATCTAAAAGTTTGTTAAAATACTCGCGACTCAGCTAAAATAAAATAATTAACATTATGAAATATGGAAAAAAATCTTATCCAAACTGAGCTGTTATTAATACTGATTCTTATTTTATTTTTATATTATTTATACTGTATACATTTTTTTATATTTAATATTTTATATTGTTCGTGTTTTATTCGTGAGTTGTATTTGTTAATATTTTATATTCTTTTTATATTACTATGTAATTCTCCATGATTTTTCTTTTTTTTTTTATTGAATGTAAATCAACACTACATATATTATTAATATCTCATTTTATATAAATGTATATAAATATCATATATTTAAGTAAAACTATACGTATTTGTTCCTTAAATTTCAATCAGTTATTAGGATTGAAATTTTGCCACTGTATCTCATTTTGACCTTTATAATATAAAAAAATATTTGGTAGTCTTTTTTTACATTTTATTTTTCCAATGGTTTTCAAGTTAAGTTTTCGTTATATGATATTAAAATTTATTTTATTCGATTTCAATATCATTTGTTTAAAGTATTATATAACTTTATATCTATTGTATAATATTCTATTATAAAATAAATAAAGTGTATATATAAACTGTTTAAAATCTTTATTTTTAGTAATTTCTAAAAACTTTTTCTTTATTGAAGAAGCCTTAAACAAGTAACATTCATATTATATCGCAGGCGCTTTAGAGATCTCTTCTTATTTATGTTGTTTACCCTTGATTTTTGCAGGTGCTTGTCATAAAATGAAACTTTTCAGACAGTTATAACATTGAAAGTTGAATATACTTTCACATTTCAGATGGTTTTATAAATATTTCTTTTATAAGGGCGTGTATCCTTAACGGCTATCCTAACAATGTTTTTCTTTTAATCTTCGGTAGAAGTAGAGCAGTTAGAAATTGAGGCGCAAGATTGTACGAGCATATTAATTGAATGTGTCTTGTAATAAATTCCTTTTCAAAAAAGGACAAGACAGTTGCTTTTATTATCTGTGGATCTTCGTTGTCAGTCGCTGTCTTGGATCACCATACGTGGAGTCCAAATTGCAATTCTTTGATTCAGTTAGATATCTCAAGAGTTGTTTTTGAATGGAACCTTTCTAGTTGAACACGTTCATATAATCCCTTTAAGAGATGGAAAAGAATGCTTTTTAGATAAAACTTTTAATAAAAGATAAAAACGTTGATACACAAACAAAAAAATATTGAATGTTTACTGGAAATCAAATATTTATTCACAATATTTGATTTCCAGTTATATATATTTACAAATAGAAACTTATTGGGAAACTATGTAATTCGTAAAATTATAGATGCGATTCTGCAAATTCTAGTTAGAAGAATCCAGAAGTAAAAATGGACTGGTGAAATTAAAAATTACAAATATATATATATATATATATATATATACAGAATATTTTCTTTATAAAATTACTTGAATCAATTACAATTCATTGTTTTAATATGAGATTATCCAATTTCTTATAGATTTTTTTCATTGACAAATCAGATTTAACTATTATAGAAAATTCTTAGTAAAAGACATATTAAAAATTTCAGCCGCAGGTTGGATAAACTCATGAAAAAAATATAATAAATTATAGAAGCAATACGATAATATATCAAATATGTCGAAAAAACGAATTTTGAAACAATATTATAAATCTGCTTTTCAATGCAAATATTGAAAGTACACAATATATTCCCTTAATATTTGCTATGTATACATCTTTTTTCTTCTAAAATCAACACAGAACAATTTGTTTGCCGAGCGTCCATGTTTTGAATTTAAGAAAAATAATATTGAATTCTGTGCCAAATAAATTTTAATTATATTACATAAATATTGAAACGGAAACGTTGAAGAATGTCAATATATTGCTATGATGGTTTGGACAAGTTGATGTTAATTGATATTATATAAACATATATCATTATTCTAGAGTTAAAACGTTAGAAAAATTTTCAATTTTTTTTTCAGTTATCAATATTTTTTTTTAAATCTTTTTTCATGCAATTTTGAAACAATGATTTATGTATGGAATTAATCATTGTTTGATTGAGAAAATTGATCGATAATTTAGTGATGAGACTTTATAAAACTTTTAGAAATCATACAAATTTTTATTGTTCTGTTACGAGTATTTGCAATTTTAAATTTCAACAAAATATAAATAAATCACGTGAAAGAGGTCAGAGATAAAATATTTTTTTAATGGATCAAACTTGACACTTCTTTGTTAAAAGAATTATCAATTAATATTATGATTTTTTTAAAGGTTAACAGATATTGAAAGTATGAATAATATCGCATGTAAAACTCGTTATCAATATTTTACAATTACAATGTAAGTTATTATTATTTATTATTTTATATTATAAGAATTTACGTGTCGTCAGTAATGTAATTTTTTGAAAATATAAAATATGCAAGTACGTGTCATCGATATTTTTCTGATATCGATGTCTAATTGACTTACCAAATTTATTATATATTGTAACAATACGTCAAAATGAATGTTTTCTTTTCAAAAAACAAGAAGACAATGTAAACATGATCGACAACTGATTAAACATTTCCATAAAAATGCTATTTGTCATATTTATTTTATTGTAATATATAAAAGTAAAGCTCCAGATGAAGTTGTTTATCTGGTCCTCAATTGCGGTGTGGATTATCATCAATAATAATAATAATAATAATAGGATCCATATCATCATCTAGCACTATGTCCAAGATATTTTATCTTGTTGTGTTGTCCATAGTTTTTAGTCTAGCTGCTGGATCTCCACCTTATAAAGGTATTTATTTTTATGTTATTTTAGAAAATAATTTTAACTTTAAATTAATTCATGTGTGTATTTATATAAGGATTAATTATCTAATAGAACTTTATTGATATATTTATAAATATTTAATAGATCAAAAGAGGAAGAATCCAGATCAGTGTACGAAAGATCCGCCAAAATGTAGCGATCCAAATGAAGTATTTATTTTGGCAAAATATGAAGAAGCCACTTGTGAAAATCAGAATCCTACCAAGACTTGCAAACCCGTCGAGGAATGTCGTTGCAAAGATGGATTTGTGAGAAATGCTGGAAAATGTATCGAACCTTGCGCATGTTGTAAGTAATTTATAATGCATTAGAAGTAAAAATTACAATATATATGGTGTAATTTTACATACATAAAATAATTTATTTGTTTTATTAATAATTATTTGTGTATAGCTTCGAAATGTAGCGATCCAAATGAAGAATTTATTTTGGCTAAATACAGTGAACCAAGTTGTGATAATCCTACTCCAAAGGAAATTACTCCAGTTCAAGAATGTCGTTGTCGCAGTGGATTTTTCAGATGTAATGGTAAATGTGTTCTTCCAAGAGAATGTCGTGAGTATTAATATTTTTTTTTAACTTTTTTTTTCTTTCAAATTCATTAGATTAGAATTTAGTTTCTATTTAAGAATTGTAAAGTAATTAAATATATTTTTATTTAAAATTATTTTAAAATAGCACCCAAATGTAAAAAAAGTTTTGAAGAATATGTGTTGGCCAGCAATAGTGAACCAACTTGTGATAATCCAAATCCAGTTTCAATTACACCTGTTAAAGAATGCAGATGTATCCAAGGACGTTTAAGAGCTAACGGAGAATGCGTTTTGCCAATTGATTGTCGTATGTGAACTTATTTTTTTATATTTAAAATACATTAATAACAAAATATTTATGTTTGATTTTTTCTAATTAACAGCTTGCAAGGCTAATGAACTATATGTAACCGCACTCTTCAGTGAACCAACTTGCAAAGATATGATCCCTAAACCTTTAGCTACCCCTGAGAGAGGATGTAAATGTGTAGGTGCTTATGTAAGAGAAAATGGAGTATGCATATTGCCTGCTGACTGCCGTAAGTAATTTATATGTTTTTTTTTAAGAATTTTATTTTTTAATTACTGATAAATAAAATAAAATCTTGTTTGTAGCTGTTGTTTGTAATGATCCTAACGAAGAATATGTTACTGCAATCTTTAGTGAAAAAACTTGTAGTGATCGCAATCAAAGATCAATCGCACCAGTCAAAGAATGCAGATGTAAAAATAATTATTTAAGGAATGGTAATCAATGTGTATTGCCATCAGCTTGTCGTAAGTTATTCTCAATATATATATATATATATATATATATATATATATATATATATATATATATATATATATATTACAAAAGGTGATGGTTATATTTTATAATAAGAATAATTTATTGTAGCTGTGGTTTGTGGAGATCCAATGGAAGAATACGTTGATGTGAATATGAGTGAGCCATCATGCGGAAATCCTACACCGGTACCCATTACTCCAACTAAAGAATGCAGATGCAGAGCAGGATTCTTTAGACTTGATGGAAAATGCGTTCATCCAATGACTTGCCGTGCGTTAAAATTTTGTGATATGTACGCGACTAATATTTAAGTAAAATGATAATTTAATTATATTTTTAGCATGCAGCAGTCCCAATGAAATGTTCACAACAACAACTCTCAGTGAAGGCACTTGTCAAGATCCACTCTCAAAAATTATTCCTGAAGTTACTGGATGTCGATGCAAATCAGGAATGGTGAGAAATGAAGGTGTTTGTATACCAACCAACGATTGCCGTAAGATTTTTACTATCATAATCATTATATAGCGATTTATTTTTTTGCTTTATGCATATTTTTGTAATCTCATATTAGCACCAATCTGCAAACAATACGAAGAATACGTATTTTCACTCTTCAGTGAACCAACTTGCAACGATACTGTTCTCAGAAGTATAACTCCAGCAAAAGAGTGTCGTTGTGTGTTTGGACGTGTCAGACATGAGGGACAATGTATTTTGATTAATCAATGCCGTAAGTTTTTTTAATGAATATATATATAACTATTTTTTTCTGAATATCTTTTACATACCATATGTAAAATATTGCAGCTGTTTTATGCAAGGATCCATTTGAAGAGTACGTAGTCACACAATACAGCGAACCAACATGTACTGAAACCATTCCAAAATTGATTGTTACTGTACAAGAATGTCGTTGCAAAAATGGATACGTCAGAGATAATGGAAATTGTATTTTGCCCAACACTTGTCGTGAGTATGAATTTATAAATTATGTATTTAAAAATATTTATATACAATATTAATTATAATATTTTTGGTAAATAGCCGTCGTTTGTCCTGATCCAAATGAAGAATTTGTGACTGCACTCTTCACCGAACCTACATGCACTGAACCAGTACCATGTTCTATTCCTCCCGTTCAAGGATGCAGATGTAAATCTGGATTCGTGAGAAACAAATCATCTGGAACATGTATTCCATCGAACGAATGCCGTTAGTATTAACGATTGCGTATTACTCTATATGTCTCAATTTTAATTGCAAACAACAATATACGTTATTGAAGACTGAATAAATATTTTTTCAGCTGTAATATGCAGCGATCCAAATGCGGAATATGTATTGGCACAGATGAGCGAACCGACGTGTGAAAGTCAAATCCCAATAAGTATTACGCCAATCAAAGAATGTCGTTGTAAAACTGGATATGTCAAAAACGACGGAAAATGTATACTGTCTAGCGAATGTCGTATGTCACTTTGAATATATTTGTTCTAATTTCATATATTTTATTTATTCATTTTTTTTTATTATTCTTATAATTTTAAGCCATTAAATGCAGCGATCCATTCGAAGAGCATGTTCTGACTTATTACAGTGAACCAACTTGTGCAAATCCTGTTCCCGTTTATCAGACGACTCCCTGCAAAGAATGCCGTTGTAAGACCGGTTATGTTAGAGATAATGGAAAATGCATTTTGCTTTCTACATGTCGTAAGTAAACTAATATATATATATATATATATATATATATATATATATATATATATATCAAAATAATAAAATTTGGAAGCAATGCTCGTTTCAATCAGGATTAAAATATTGTCAATGATTCTAATATATCATTTTAACTGTGGTCATATTTGAAGTGATCCAAGGATTTTTTTAAAAGAACAATTAAATAATAGGGAGATTTAGTTGAGTAATTTATGTTTAATTACTTGACACTAGTATTTTCAATAATTATTTATGTATTCATATATGTATGAAAAAAAAAATAATTTGGAAATAGGTAGTGAAAAAATATTTATTATGTTGGTGGGTAGTATTTTTGATTTATTTTGAAATATTAATTTTCAGAACATTAATTTTATGTAATATTGTTAATTCAAAATGCAACGTAAATTTAAGTTTAAATATTGAAAAAAAAATTGTAGCTGTTGTATGTAATGATCCAATGGAAGAATATGTAACAACAACATATGGAGAGCCTACCTGTAAAGATCCGATTCCTACAATATTGTTAGTTCCTGTTCAGGAATGTCGTTGTAAAATTGGATATGTAAGAAACGATGGAAAATGTATACCACAATCAAATTGCCGTAAGTTTGTGTCATGAAAAGATATGATATTAAAAAAATATATATGCTACAGACAAAAGTTTTAGTAGCAAAAAGAACCAGATATAATAGGCAATAGATAAAAATTATAATATGAAATTAAAAAAATATATTTATAGCTGTGATATGCAATGATCCTATGGAAGAATATGTTACTACAACATATAGCGAACCTACTTGTAAAGATCCTATTCATACAGTGTTACTAGTTCCTGTACAAGAATGTCGTTGTAAAGAAGGATATGTGAGAAATGAAGGAAAATGTATATTGAAGTCAGTATGTCGTAAGTTTGTTTTGATGAAAGATTTAATATGTTTAGTAAAAATAAAGCAGAATAATAAAATTGGAACAATAACAAATAGAAAATGTAGAAAACATTTGTTGTATTAAAATATATTAAAAAAATTGTAGCTGTTGTATGCAATGATCCAATGGAAGAATATGTTACTACAACCTATAGCGAACCTACTTGTAAAGATCGAATTCCTATTGTATTATTGATACCTGTTCAAGAATGTCGTTGCAAAGAAGGATATGTAAGATGTGAAGGAAAATGCATACCTCTATCTGAATGTCGTAAGTTTGTTTTAATAAAATTTTGGTTAAAACTGTAGAAAATTGTACGAATTTGAAAAGGAATCACAGATTATTTTTTTATATAAAACAAAATAAAATCAATCTTGTAGCCGTTGTATGCAACGATCCAATGGAAGAATATGTAACTACAACATATAGTGAACCAACTTGCAGCAATCCAATTCCTTCTGTATTGTTAAATCCTGTTAAGGAATGTCGTTGTAAAACAGGATATTTCAGAAATGATGGCAAATGCATATCACAATCTGAATGTCGTAAGTTTGTTTTAATAGCAATATTGGGATTAAATGTTCACTGTTTTTAAAAAAAAAATGGGATACACATACCGCTTTCAAATATAAAAATAGTGAACGTGAGAATACGTTCTTCTAATGCGAATTTCAAAATTTTTGTAGCTGTTGTATGCAGCGATCCAATGGAAGAATATGTAACTGCATCATATTGTGAACCGACTTGCACTGATCCAATTCCTAAAGTACTATCGGCTCCTGTTAAGGAGTGTCGTTGTAAATCGGGATATTTAAGAAATGATGGAAAATGTGTGCTGCAATCAGCATGTCGTAAGTTTGTTTTAATAGAGAAATACCAAATAAAACCACTCAATTATATTGAAGAATAAGGTTGGAGAACGTTTACAAATATTTTAGTCTTAGTAAAATAAAATAGATGATAAAACATATATATTTGAAAGATATGATCTAAGAGATTTTAAAAATATTTGTAGCTGTGGTATGCAACGATCCAATGGAAAATTTTGTTATAACCACATACAGTGAACCAACATGCGATGATCCAATTCCTAAAGTATTGCTGTCTCCCGTTCAGGAATGTCGTTGTAAAACAGGATATGTAAAACATGAAGGAAAATGTGTACTACAATCATCATGTCGTAAGTTTGTTTTAAAATAGGAACACTAAAGTACTATAAGAACTGTATTTTATCAATATTCAAGAATTGAACGGTGGAAAAATTTATAAAAATATTTAGAAGTGGATATTAGTTTTAACCAAAAATCATATAAAAATTGTAGCCGTGGTGTGCAAAGATCCAAATGAAGAATATATCACAACAACGTATAGTGAATCAACTTGTAAAGATCCGGTTTCTGTAGTATTATTATCTCCTGTTCAGGAATGCCGTTGCAAAAATGGTTATATTAGACATGAAGAAAAATGTATACCAAAATCGGAATGTCGTAAGTCAATTAGAGTAAAGAGACAACTCTATTTAGTTAAAAGATGATAAATGCAATGAAGAAATTCATTGAAATATAATATATATGAAATATTTATAGCCGTAATATGCAGTGATCCAAATGAAGAATATATCATTACAACATATAGTGAACCAACATGCATTAATATTGTTCCTACGGTGTTGTTATCTCCTGTTCAGGAATGCCGTTGTAAAATTCGGTATGTCAGAAAAGACGGCAAATGTGTATTGCCAACAGAATGTCGTAAGTTTTTGGGATATTGAAGACCATTTGCTATAAAAGCAGTTGTTTTATTATGCTATATAAATCATACGAATATTCTCATATATCGGTAAATTACTAGAATATTGATTTTATTTCAGCTCCAAGATGTTCCGATCCAAATGAAGAATACATAACGACATCGTATTCTGAATTAACTTGCTCAAGTCCAATAGCAGTGTCATGCGATACAGTAACTGAATGCAGATGCAAGAGCGGTTTCTTCAGAGATAATGGCAAATGTATTCCTCCATCAAATTGCCGTAAGATATTCAAGAATTATTCATAATGATATTAGTTTAAATCAGTTTTTTTAAATAAATTATATTATTTGTTTCTAGCATGTGGACCAAACGAATTCTTCAGTCTTCAAAGTCCTGTAGAACCTGAATCATGTGACAATATTGGAAAAGAACGCTGCTCCGATACTAGACCGGGATGCATGTGCCTCGAAAACTATGTCAGAGATTGTTATAACAGATGCATTCCGAAATGTGAATGTAAATAAATACAACATGTAAAATAATATACATTCATTAAAAAAATAATGTGTTAAATATAATGATGTGTGAATTATTTGCTTTGTGGTAATTAAATATTTAATCGGGGAGAAAAATGATGACCTTATTTGTTTATTTAAAATATATAACATTATCATTAACATAAATAGGATTTATTTTTGCGATACAATCAATTTATTTATTTTTAACCGTTTTGGAGACAGATATTAGTGCGGGATCTCTATGACTTTCTTAAGTATTAATTTTAATGATTTTCAATAAATTTTTATTCTAAAACGTATTAGAAAAACAACAAAAATATATTGATAACCAAAAATATTATTAAATAATTAAAAACAGATTAACCATTTATACATTGATTAAGTCTAACTCTTCAATTATCACTACTGAATTTGTAGGTAATTAAATATGATAAATTAAATGCTATGGTATGAAAGTATTATAATATCACAATTTTCCCATATTTTTTTATTATTATTATTATCATTAAGTAAGCAGATGTGTTATTGATGCATCGCAGGTGTAATAAAAAAATGCTGTCAATTAAAAAGTGAAAATTATGAATTCAATCAAACTTAAATATTTGTTTATTACTCTTAAAAATTAAAGAAAGCGTAACAAAAAGATGGTTTTGACTGAAAAAAAAAATACTAAAGAGTGTGTAAACAAATATCGAGTAAGACGATTATTATTTATTTTATAACAAATGTGTTTGAAGTTTTTATTTGAAACTTGAATGTAAAGATGTATTACATTTGCTTTCTTAAACTTTGAATAAAAGTGTTTGTATTAAAAAAATATCGTATTTGATATGCATATTTTTTGAATCCAATAAGTATAAATAAATTTTATATAGTAAATTAGACAAGTTTTATAAATTTACAAAATAGTAAAAGAAGTATGAATTATTAAAATAAATATAGATAACGTTTTTGTGCTGATTTACTATTATGTAAACATCGTGAATATAAGAAGTTGAAGGTTAAATATAGATTTAAATTATTATATAAATACCGGTATTGCAATTGCTTTCTTCAGTTGAATTTAAGATTTTGCATTGTTAATAGTGATATTCTTTAGTTTTTTTTCTTTTTTGAGAATAATAATGAAAATTTAATTTGTAATTATGATATTATCGGTGAAAAAGCTTATAGAGAGCGATTCGAGTTTTCCAGAATTGGCTTTTCCTACATATAGAAAAAATAACGAGCAGTCTGTTGATGGTTGGATAGCTGGAAAAGTTTATGACGATGGAGCCGAAGGCATATGGAGAATTCATGATCGCTTGTATGATTTTTCAAATTTTGTAAACAATCATCCAGGAGGCAAGAGTTGGTTGACGATGACAAAAGTGAGTACTTTAATGATTTTAAAAAGTGAATATTTTATTAAAACACTGTGATCAAAAAGTTGGGTGAATTTGTTTGTAAAATGTAAATTCTTTATTTATTCTTCCAAATCAATTTCATTCCCCTTCAAAATAATCCCAAAGTAATCTTCAAAGTAATCCCCGTCTTCAAAGTTTTCCAGTCCTCGAAATAGCGGAACACTCTTTTCTGGTATAGTCTTCGATTTTTATCTCCTCAATTGTGTTAAAACGGCGTCCCCGCATTGGCCTTTTGAGTTTGCTGAATAGTCAGAAGTCGCACGGAGCCAAATCAGGCGGATACGGTGGTTGCGGAACGATATGAGTCGAGTTTTTGGCAAATAAGTCGCGAAAAACCAATGCAGTATGACATTATCGTGATGATGGAACCAAGAGTTGTAAAAACACCTGTAACTCGGAAATAATTAAACCTTTTGACACACAGAAGCTTGGCAAATGTTATAGACAGTCCTACCGACCTAGGATTTTTTTTACAATTTACCTGCATTCCTAATGTCCAGGAATTTTAAATGACAATTTCACTTTATTTTTTGATCCCAGTAGTATTATTATAATTATAGTAAATTATTTTTAACGATATAATATGAATTTAGGGTACAGATATAACTGAAGCATTCGAAACACATCATATATCAAGATATCCTGAACAAATACTATCAAAATTTTATGTGCGAGATGCCAAAACGCCCAGATATTCTCCATACACATTCAAAGAAGACGGTTTTTACAGGGTTCTGAAAGAAAATGTTAGAAATAAACTAAAAGGTGTATCATTTGTTGAATATGAAAAGAGAACTCGTGCAGTTATGGACGTTTTAGTGTTAAGTTTAATGGTTTGTTCGGGGATTACGTGTTTAGTTGAGAATATCCTCGTTAAAGGAGCCTTTTGTTTTATATCCGGTATTTTAATGGCGTGGAGTGTAAACTGTGCACACAATTTTATGCATAAAAAGGATAATTGGAGGATGCATTTCATTGGTCTGTCATTTTTATCAGTCAGGTGAGTAGTATGAAAAATTGAGATATTATATTTTTTTTATGTAATTATAAGATTATAATATTTTTTGTAAATAGAGAATGGAGGGTTATGCATGCGTTTTCACATCATCTTTATCCCAATACTTTGTTAGATTTAGAAATGTACTTATTCGAGCCGTTCTTTGTTTGGATGCCGAGAAAAAATAAAACATTTCTATTGAAGTACACTTCAAGAATATATGCGGTATTCGTTTATTTGTTCATCAATGACGGTCAATTGATTAATCGGTAATGAAAAGTTGCGTCATTTTATGTAAATATACACAACTAAATGTATTACAGAATTCATTACAGTATTACAGGGTTATGGAGTAATAAATATATTTACAAATTTGAATGGAATGATCTAGTACCATTTATGGTGCCCACTGTTATGTTTATTATAAGTAGAGCAGGAATTAAAGAAGTTTTGATTGTTTGGACTATCATTTGGCATTTAAGCAGTTTAATAAATGGAATTATCAATTTACACGCCGCTCATCATCATCCGGAGATATTTCACGATGGTGATATCGCTAGGTAAATATAATTCTAATTGTTTCATAATTTTAAAAATTAGAGAAATGTATATAATAAATAAATACTAAGTGTATATAAAATTATTGCTTTTGAGTTTAAGGAAAAAGTAGTATAATATAAAATACGTTTTTATGTGTTTTGATTTAAAAAATTTACGTTAAGTGTTCAAATAAAAATGTTAAATATTAATCATCGATACTGAGAAATTTATATTATATATGTATATTCATGACATTGAAACAAATATTAAAAATGGGACTTTTTTTACATATATACAGTGTATATCAAATGTACAATAATACTTCATACATTATTAAATAATATATATATATATATATATATATATATATATATATATATATATATATATATTGTAAAGGATTATAAATTATTTGAGTTAAACAATTTTTAAGTATATTATATGTATAGGTAATATAAAATTTGTTGGGGTTAAATTTGAAGAATATGGAGGATGTCAGATTACTCTAATGTTAATATGATTTTGTATGTAAATTTGTCAAAACACTTTCAGTTGATATTGAATTGATTGTTTAATTAAATTAATAGAAAATCCGTTATAATTAACAATATATTTTAGAAAGGACAGAGACTGGGGGTTGCATCAGTTGGACGCCGTGGCTGATAGAATCGAAATAAATAATTCGTTCTTTATGGTCGTGACCCATTTCGGAGAACACGTTTTACATCACATGTTTCCAACTCTGGATCATTCAATTTTACCCATGCTGCATCCGGTATTTGTTGAAACCTGTCAGCAGTTTAAATCCAAAATCTATACGACGAATCAACTGGATATGTTTTTCGGTTATTACAGACAATTGGCAAAAACCGAACCGAAAGACTTCAATATTCAAAATGATGAGACGAAAAGCGAATAATAAACGGATTTTGTGACATTTTTTATATATATTTTTTAAATGTAACTTTTGGTATTTGGTATGATTAATAATTATTTATATAATAAATGTATCAAAAATAATATATATATTTAAAGTGATAATTGTAAATATTTATTCAATTTCTATTAATATTTTTGTGAATGAAAATAAAATAATTCAATATTTATCACATATTTCGTTTCATTTAAATATTTATAAAAAGAATCTAGTAATATGTATTTCAATAGCACATACAATATATGTATATACAGAGTGTTTAAAATACACATAACACAAATTTCAGTATATCTTTCTAATGGCAGTAAAATAATTTTTATATTAACAAAAACTTTTGTGATAAATGATATTTTTTTTTAACTATTTAAATTTCTGCTCTATCAAATTAGAAAAACGATGCTTTATCATTTTTGAAGTATAAAATTTAATTGTATTTTTTTTATAGTATATTTATATATAATATGCTAGTTAGTTGACCCAACGAACAAATTCGTGCATCATCGGGTCAATATATTTTGAAAGTCATCACGGGTCCATAAATTATATTTACTATAGTTTTTATATGAAATTAACAAAATGTAATGGCGTTGAAAAAAATATTTACGACAATTCCAACGAATATGAATAAAGGAAAAAAAAAATGTAAATTGCGACATGTTTGTTTTGTTCTCGTTAAGGCAATTTATAGACGGTTTTAAATAAACAAAAAATAAAAAGGTCAAATTAAAAATAAAAATACAATCTCTACAGGCTGACAATTATTTTTTATTATTTATGTTATAATTTCATTTTTGATTTGTAATTTTTAATAGGATTCATTAAATCATCAATGAATACTTTTTTTTTACCTATGATTGTAAGTGTAATAATTAAAAAAAAAATTAGACGAGTATTGAATTTTATGAATTCTTCTATGATGAATCATATATTTGTATTTGTATTATTTTTTCAATTTGATCTTAGATTGTGAAAGGTTGAAATAATATTGTACGACATTTCTTGATCTATAGAACTGTATAAACATTTGAAAGTTAAATATATTACATTGTGATAATGAATACTAGATTTCTGATATTATTATTATAAAAATAATACAACGCACTAAATCTACAAATAATGTATTTCATTCAAAGATTAAATTGATGTAGAAACGTCGGTTTAATTACAACTATATGATCTGACTTGTTATATTGACCATGAAAATGATCGTTAATTTTGCATATTGTTATGTAATATAAATCAATTCACAAAATGCGAATATTTGATGAGTAGTCTGATATACTTGATATTTATTTATTCCACTATAATTACTCTATTCAAGGTAAGCTTATATATAAATATGAAAGTTTTTTTTTAAGGCAGTCTTCAAGTGGTCTTGGAAGACATACTTTATGCGCTGTTTTGGTCTGAAAATTCAGTAAGATTATTTTTGGTATGTATTATAATATTATTTTTTTATTTAATATGGGATAAAAATATATATAATATTTTGATAATTTGTATAATAGATAAGAAAAAATTAATTTATATAGAAATTCTGATGTTTATTGTTTTATATACATAATACAATATGAATTGATATCAGATAAAATCTATATTTTGCTGATAATTGTCTCATTGTTTATTTATTTATAGAAAGTAGATGAAGAATTCGATTGCTATATATTTATATTTTTAATTAGAGAAGATCAAAAATATATTTAATGTAGAATTTTTCCATATGTAAAGTTTTTAGTAGAAATTTATATTTGAAGTTTATGTATATAAAATGGGATACATATTAAAAATCACTGTAATTTTAACTAATTTATATAAATATAAAAAATATGTATATATTAACGGTAAAAAATTGTCAGTTGAAGTGATTATATGATGAAATTTTTTTATTTCATTTATGCTCAATTAATTCTATAGTATATCGAATTTTTTTTGTTACACACGAGAAAATGATAAAATTACAAGGCGCTTATGAGCAAATAAAAAAAAATATATAATATGAATTTTTAAAACTGTTTTTAAACATAGTATTGCACTTTGACATCAATCATAATATTAATGTATGTTTCTGATATCAAAAAACAGTCGCTTTTTGTTTTGTGATACGAGTAGTTGTGTTTTATTTGCAACATAATAAATATATAAAGGTTAATGAAATGTTGATTTTTTTTACTGATATCGTGAAAATAAATATTTTATAAGTGATTTTTGTATTTAGTAAATTTTTAAAATTGTGATAAACATATTCCCCTATATGTTTCAATAAAATTTAGTAGCAATAAACTTGATTTTAACAAAAAAAAAGTAAAAAAAGTCGTACAACATCTTTTATATTAACTGACTTCATCGTGATTTATTTATTTATTATATTCTATATTATTGATTGAAATAACTTTATAGTTAATTATATGCTAACTATCCATATAGAAAATCTATTGTCTATAGAAATTATGCACTATAAATATTCATATTATTGTCGATGATTGTTTATAATTTCTTTATGTGACAGTGAAAACTATTTTGTTGTTTAAATATTATTTAAGTATAATATCAAAAAATATCTCTAAAAAAAGACAAGATAAATAGATGATTATATATTGTTTTTTAAGTGATAGATAAATAATATTTGATAATGGTAAATAATATTTTGTATTAAATGTCAAATTGTAAAATTCACATATATTTTTTAGCTGAGTTAGATATTTTTCTTTTGCAGTTTAATAAAAATAATTACATTTACTAACATAACACGTTTTATTCAAAAATAAATTTAAATATGCATGCAATTATATATTTAAAAAATTCGATGTCCTTGAAAGTGTAAACATTTGGATTAAATATATTAAAAAAAAATATTATAAACAATATATTATTACTTTTATAAGTTAGTAATTATAATCTATAAAAGTTTATTTATGGATTAAAGTTGTTTTTATTTATATTGATAATCAACTCTTCGGTTTTATAATATTATATAATACATAAATTTTTGTAAAAAAAAAAATAGTTTTATCGAAATTCATTCAACACAAATATATTCTATAAATCCAATGTTTCTCAATCTTCGTCATCATTTTATAGTATATTTTATGAGAATACTTGTATATTTTTTTTATTATATTTAAAATAATCAGAATTTTAAAACATTATAGCCTTAATTGAAAAACGTTGTAATAATAGAAAAACACAGTAGCATCCACGTTAAGTATTTATAGAATTGTCTGTGATCACAAATTATCATTAATTACTATTAATATATTTTATTCTAAGTGATTTTTTTTTTAAATAATTAATTTAATGTAAATAATGTGACAAAAATATATTTTGATCGACAGAATGGCTCCGAATACGGAGACACGTCGTCATGCAAGTTTTCCGGATCTGGTTTATCCATCATTGAGGGATGATATATTGAGATCTTCAGATAGGTGGCTCATGGGAAAAGCCATGGACGACGGTGCTGAAGGTCTGTGGAGAATTCACAATAAATTATATGATTTTTCCGATTTTATCAAGAGACACCCCGGAGGCGAGGGTTGGCTCAGATGGACGAAAGTGAGTTCATCGTATATATATATATATATATATATATATATATATATATATATATATATATATATATATATATATGTATATATGTATATATATATATATATATATGTATATATGTATGTATATATATATGTATATATATATATATATATATATATATATATATATATATATATATATATATATATATATATATATATATATATATATATATATATATAGTGAAATGTTTTACGGTTAAAATAACCGCTTTCACTGTTATAACCGGTATTTGCTAAACATTGAATACATGTTAATGAACTTGAACATCGAATATTTGTAAATAAATATCGAAATTGTTGGTAAATATTTGTCAAATATAGTAATTGTCACATTAAACGTGTTAGTTAAAGTGTCATAGAGAAAAAAAATATTAATTTATCAATTCTTTATATGCATTTCACCAATCGTTTATAATATTATGATTTGTTCAAGTGCAAAATAGTTGTCTAAGTATAATTTGAACGTTAGATAACTTGAAATTGAAGTTATTCAAAGTTCTACGTATAGTTTCAAATATCATTATGTACAGAATATGAATTCGTAATGCAGTGAGATTGAAACTTGAGAATTTCGATAATATAATGAAGTGATATTGCATTAATATATAAGATTATATAGTTTCAATTTTATATTGATTCACATCAACATTATAAATCTTTTATGTATCAGATACATTTTATTGAAATATTCCACACAACTTACAGTCAATTTAAAAATATGAGAAATTAATCAGTATATTAGATATAATACTGTGATGAAAAAGTAAGGTGAAATTATCATTTAAAACTTTCGGGCATTAAGAAGGCTATAACATTTGTCAAGCGTTTGTTTGTCAAAAGGTTTAATTATCTCCAAGTTAGACTTTTTTTTTTACAACTCTTGGTTCCATCATCACGATAATGCACCATGTCATACTGCATCGGTTCTTCGCGACTTTTTTGCCAAAAACTCGACTCATATCGTTCCGCAACCACCGTACCCGCCTGATTTGGCTCCCTGCAATTTCTGGCTATTCAGCAAACTCAAAAGGCCAATGCGGAGACGCCGTTTTAACACGATTGAGGAGATAAAAACTGAATCGAAGAAGGTCTTGAAGGCTATACCGAAAAAAGATTATTTCGATTGTTTCGAAGATTGGAAAAAGCGTTGGCAAAAGTGTGTTTTATCGGACGGGGATTACTTTGAAGGGGATGCAATTGGTTTGGTTAAATAAATAATATTTATATTTTATAAACAAATTCACCTTATTTTTTGATCACAGTGTTATATATAAATATTTTTATGTTGATATAAAATCAAAATTTAGTTGCTGCAAGTTGTGTCTATTATATATATATATATATATATATATATATATATATGAATTTATTATTTGTACATTAAGCAATTTATATATTCTATATTAGATATTATTATATAGGGGTTGTGTGTATATAGTTAGCGATTTGATTTCTATAGGGATTCAAACCTAAAAGGGCTGTCGTATAATTGATTTTATTAATTAGAAAGAAATGCTCAACGTTATTTACGTATAGATAAGTTCGCAGTCTTTGGAATTGATGGTAAAATACATTGGTTTCCAAAAGATGGTTGAAACGAAAGGATCTATTTGGAAACCATTGATATATAAATATCGCGAAATTGAAATATATTTATATACATATAAATGAAAATTTTCATATCGCATATATATATATATATATATATATATATATATATATATATATATATATATATATATATATATATATGAATGCATTTACGTCGAAACACGATTCCATTTGGTAAGATCAATATTTACCATTCGGCATATGAAATCTGTGAATTTATCCACAGGGAACCGATATAACTGAAGCATTCGAGAGTCACCATGTGTCGTCAGTACCAGAAGGTATGCTGAAGATGTTTTATATCAGAGACGCAATCACTAAGAGAAATTCACCGTTCACATTCGATGAGAACGGTTTCTATAGGACGCTCAAGCGTAGGATAAGAGAGGATTTGAAGGATGTACCGAAGGATCTGTCTCAGAAGTCGAAGCGTATAATTGAAATGTTAGCCGTAGGAATGTACGCTTTTGCTATATTGGCATGTAATGTGGAATCGAACTTTGCCAAGGCATTTTGGTGCATTGCGGCCGCATTATTCATGACCTGGACCGTTATATGCTCGCATAATTTCACCCATCAAAAGGATAATTGGAGAATGTATTTTTTCAATTTCAACTTTATGCCTACACGGTGAGTTAATTAAATAATAAAGTGAATGTTGTAATAATCGATATCGGTCGATGAACTCCAAATCTATCAGTTCAGATTTGGTTTCCTTCGATATTCAGTGACTCGGGCACTTGTTGACGTGAACCAGATTAAATTGGCTGTGAAGAAGCGTAGACGATATTGCATGCTTGAATTTTTTAAAGTGGATTAAAGAGTTGGGTTCGTTGATGACATAGATGCATTGCTCCGTGATGGAGATTATATTGAATAATATTTTCAATATATATATATATATATATATATATATATATATATATATATATATATATATATATATATATATATATATGTAAAATTATTTAATATATGATTAAAATTCAGAATATAGTTCATATTTTCAATTATAGATATTCAAAGTATTTGAAGTTTTATATGAATAAATTGAAATTATTCAGAGCATGCAAGTTGAACATTGGGTCAAATAAGAATCTAAGTGATCCAAATTGCTCCAATCGATCCATTTCCATTACGATCTCATGAATTATGTTTATGACCGTGGCTGAAATGTGGTATAACATAAAACCGGAAAGACATCCCATTTTACGATAAACGACCAAAGCCTGCGGTTAAGCGTAAAACGAGTCTTTCCATCTTGACGCTAAGGCAGTAAAATAGCGTAGTTTAATTTAACTCCAGAGGATCAACTCTGACTATAAACGACAATATCGTTCATTACTTCGTAATGCAGCCTCAGTACTTTTGCGCAGATGCATTCAACGGCTGAATTTATATTATATTCCATTGTCGTCGCGTTTTCGATTCTCTCTCACTAGTGCAACGCCAGCCTTAATAATAATGCGAAATCGCGTTGCGCAACAATAGCGGAAGACTAATTTAAAATTTTATTTCTATCGTATTGTTTATTTTTATTTTTTGTATATTTTTTATTTAACTTGTACTGTTTGCCCGTTGGTTTATCCGAGTGGATTATTATAATCGTTTTTTCGACCACCATTCAATATTAAATCGAGTTGAAATTTTGCACACTTGTTCATTAACGATGACAATATACAAATTAATTAATTGATCAAACATTATTGGCAATTATTTATTTAATTAATTATTTTCAATTTACAGTGTTTGGAGAGTTACTCACGGTTTGTCGCATCATTTATATACGAACACGCTGATGGATTTTGAAATATTGGCATTCGAACCATTGTTCATGTGGATGACCACCACATCGAAGTCATTCTTCACTAAATATGCACCGAGATTTTATGCTTTAATTTTATACACGATGCTTTCAGACGTGCAAATATTTTCACAGTAAATATTATTTTCAGACATTTTACATAATGAAAACAATTTGCAGAGAAACAATTTTAAATGTTTTATTCAATTTTACAATGGATGCATTCATTTGAATAAAATGAACGTTCATTTTAAATTTTATGCATTATATAAATATAAGTAATAATTAAATTGAAGCAGCGTTAGCATTTTGCAATGAAGCCGTTCTGTGACATTCTTTTTTCAAAATTTTATTTTTATATAAACCGCTCTCTTATAAAGCTCTAAATCTCTATTTAGAACATTTTTTCGTTAATTAAAAGTTCACAATTTTATAATACACATTTAAAATACGACGTACAAAAAAGGTGTCGCTTAATATTATTAAACATTGTTGAAAAAAAATTTTTTTTTTATTTCAGCGTCGTAAAAGCCATTATTCGAAAGGATCGATATAGATTCGAATTGGAAGATTTAGTACCCCTGACATTACCCGTTGCAATGTATTTGTTCGGAAATGAGAATATCTGGCAAACGTTGCTATTGTGGACTGCAATTTGGCACGTGGAAAGTTTCCTATTTCATTTCATAGGACTGAATGCCGCTCATCATCATCCTGAAATATTTCATGATGGAGACGATCCTAAGTATTTGTCATTATTATTAATATAATATGTTATAGTAATTATTATAATAATTAGTTGAATATATATGTATTGAAAAAATACTGGCAAAATTAAAAATCGTTTAACCTTTTAAAATTGAACGCATTGAGTGGGCGGTGAAAAATTTAACCCTTTCGCGCAGAAGTTATCTTGTTTCCGATTCAATTTCGGAAACCTTACTGTAAACGATAAATTAAAAAAAAGAAAACAAAATAATAATAATAATAATAAAAACGAGGAGAAATTATTATTTTCACATTTTTGCTAAATTGAATTTGTATTAAAACGTTCTCGTTTTTTGTTGATTTGTTTGATTGAACAAATCAAAAAAAGAACAACGTCACGTTTCGTAAATATAATCAATATTTTTATTTACAAATATATATTGAACACATTTTAAAATTATTATTATTATTATTTTTTCCATATCAATTTAAACTTTTTTACACAGGGAGGATACAGATTGGGGTGTCCATCAAATGTACGCTGTTATGGATCGCGTCGAAATAAACGGTTCATTATTTAGGGTGTTGACGAATTTCGGCGATCATGGACTGCATCATCTATTTCCTACTTTCGATCACGCCGTACTGCCCTATTTATATCCTACTTTTGTAAAGACCTGCAAAGAGTATCGAACGGAATTAAGAATGACGACGCAGATGGATATGATAATAGGACAATTTCAACAAATAGCCAGAACTAAGCCAATTAAGCAATGCAAATAAATAAATATATTTAAATCAATATTTAATATAAATAATAATAATAATAATAATTCGACTGTGACATGTTGATCTATTATAGATATTAATTTTATATTATTTACAAATAAGTTTTAATATTATTATTATTTAATTAGACGTAAATAAAAAGATTATATATATTATATTATATATCAAAAACAAAACGTGTTTTATTTTTAACACATAATCAAATGTTACGTCAAATATTTATATAAGAATATTTTTAATTGATAATAAAATGGACAATTTTATCGAATGTCCATTTATTTTAGAATATTTTGATAAGATTAAATCGATAAAAATATAATAAATAAATTGATGTCATTGTGTTATTATATATTATTTAACTATATCAAAAATATGAAAAAAAAATATGATTGTAGTAGTAATGTAGTTTTGCAGTTCATTCCTAGTGGCGTTCCTGTATATTTTTTTAGATTTTTTTTTTATGTAGTATATATTCGTATTAATAATTATATATATATATATATATATATATATATATATATATTTACAATTTCCCCCCTGTTTATATTTAAGTTTCGCGATCGAAAATCACAGCTCATGAATATGAAATGATGTTGCGGACGACGCGCCATGATTATTTTCGGTGTTTAAGTTTCGCACCACCGATTGAGAGGCGGCGGCGGAAAAAAAAAACCAGTAAGGAGGATGAAAATTTTATTCGGAAAATCGAAAAACTTCGGATACATTACGCCTCTTACTACCCCCGTCATCGGAAATGCGGTCGGTTTTGTTTGAAAAACAAATTTTCACGGGGGGGGTGGGTGACAAACGGGGTGGATGGTGTATATATGTATTTGTGCCCTTTGTCGTCGGAGTTTCTTCTTTGCGTTAACGATTGATAGTTCAAAGTTGTAACTTTGCTCGCCGTCAAAGTTATAATATATTCATAACGATAGTTTCATACGTCAATACTGAGGATAAATACACAGCTTTGTTTTTAGCAATATATATATATATATATATATATATATATATATATATATATATATATATATAAGGTAAATTTTAAAAATATATACTATATATAACTTTATTTATTTATATGAAAAAATGTATGGACAATGATTAAGTAAACAATTTAAGTTATATTTGAACGTTATGTCATTATTTACAATAAATCTAAATTTAGAATATTTTATGTAAATTAATTTAGTTTTATTTATTGTAAGATATTAAGTGAAAAAAATATTATATTATATATGAAAAATGTTTGTGAATAGAATGCATGAAATATAAATAATTTTATGGATATAAAGGATATTTTTATATATATGTATATTCAATTTTTATTAAATCGTTTCAGATGAGAAGAGATAAAAGTAAGTTATAAAAGATGTCCTTAAAGGCTACGCGTGTCCTTTAGCGATTTGTTGGACTAAAAGGAATACGATTTTTTACTTTTGATTTATTTTTGATTGTGATAAAATAATGTATTATATCGATAAAAATAATACCATAAAATATACGAATAAGATTCAGTGTGAAATATTTCAACGATTTTCAAAATATATATTTTTTAATATATATATATATATATATATATATATATATATATATATATATTTGTCGTATGTCCGAAAAAAATATTAATCTTAAATTTATGGTATACGATTATAAAATAAATCGTGTGAAACGACCGCAATTTTGATTCTAATTCCATGATTTTTTCTTGTTAAATTCCGGTTAAATTTTTTCTACCGGAAGAAAAGTGTGAAAGACGATATTTTTCGATAGCGGAAAATTAACTGAAAAATTGTTCAAAATTCAATCGTTTTCATTTTAAACGTTAAACGACATATTTTAGTAGACAAATCGTTTTTATTTTATTAAAAAAATATTTTAATTATCGATAAATTTATTTTTATATATTATATATATTAATTTTCATCGAAAATGACGCATAATTTTATTTCATAGTATTATATTAACAATATGATAATTTGTTTCGCGGAAAATGTAATCAATTTTATAAAATAAGACGAACAAGAGGAAGTCTATTGTAATACAAAGAATACTGTAATAAAAGTTAATGTTAAACCCCGTATTCGGTAACCTGTAAAATTATATTGGGTGTACCATTAATATTTTTTTAATAAATAGAACATATAAAAAAAATTCTCTATTTTATTTTCATAAATTGTTTTTTTTACCGAATGTAAATTTTTTTTTGACACACTAAGGGTTAAAATAATATTTTAAAAAGTTTTTGAAGTGTTATATTATAGTTTTTATTTCGATTTATATTAACGACTGCAATAATAGAGTTGCATAATTTTAACTGCATTTACATAAAAACACGGCGAATTTAATTTAAGTTCATTGCCCCCCTCCCCTTTCGTTCTCGAAGAAAAACACTTCGTTTATTATTATTATTATTATTATTATTGTTTTTTTTTATTACCATCTTTACACAAGACGTGAAAAAGCGGGGACTAAACCAATTTATGAGAAGGAGCGCGAAGTAAAATTGAGTTCGTTCGAGTTAACTTTTTACGGGAGACGAGCGAGTTAAAAGTGAGTAAGAATAAGAAAGAAGCGTAGGAAAAAAAATGGAAGAAAAAAAGACACGGAAAGAAGAAAAAATTGGATCGACTCGTCTCCATTTTTTTTTCTTTCGCGGCTGTCTTCGACGACGGTGTAATTTTTATATAAGATCGCTTTTTTTTTTCAAGATTGAAATTGATAAAAACTTCAACCATTACTAGATAAATAAAAAATATATATTGAAAAAAATGTATAAAAATTGCATACGAGGAAATATTAAAAGAAAATATTTTGGGATTTTTCTATTTCGGAATAAGAATAAATATTGTCCATATAAAGTCAATGATAGTAAAAAATATTTCACATTAAATAATAATATTTTTATTTATTTACATTTTATTACAGTCACAATAAATATTATTTTTATAAGTGAAATTTTCGACCGATTGAAATTTATTGAGGAAAAGTCGTATGAAAATTTGTCAAAATATACTATTCAATTTTATTTGAAATACTTCAATATTTACACAATATTGACAGTCAATAAACGGTGTTTGTTTAAATAAATATGATTATAATAATACGAAAACAATTATGAAAAGATCAAAATCCGGAAAAAAATGCTTTACGTTTGTGAAAATGGAAAAATAAATACGCGAAAATTGAAGAATTATAATGGATATGAATTAATTGCGTGTTTTCGTCTAGGAAAAAACACGTGTTTGTGTTTTATTTTGAAATTCAAAATATCCGGAAATATTTCTAATATAATTCGTCAAATTATAAATTTTGGATTTTAATAAATCCAAAAATATTTATAATATAATAATATTTTATAATGGGAAATTTGTTTCGATGTATATATATTATATATGATTATTTTGATAGATGAAATTGTAGAAAAAAATAGTAATTTTCGCTTTCACATAATTAAAGGGTTAGACGAGTTAATAAAATAATGATAAAATAACTTCTAAGAATTTTAACACGTTTTGCGCGGAACGTGTTACGCGTGATAAACATTTATGTGCGGGATATTTTATAATATTCATTAATAAAATCACGTGTTGATAAATAAATTGATTTATATTATATAAAAAAAACCATTAAGATAACAATATGGATATTTAATAGCTGTGTATACCATAATAAATCAATAAATATAAATATAATATATTGTCGTAATTTATTATTTTACGCGATTCTTTGTTAACGATATGATAATATTTATTATTAGAAATTTAATTAGTGACAATTTTTGATTTTATTTTAAAATTAATTAATTAATTAATCTTTTAATCAACTATGGATGAGATTAATTTGTTTGCGTGTTTCATATAGTAATTTTTAATTATTATTTGTAAGTAATTTTAAATATTTAAATACGAATTTAGATTTACTGGTCACATAATTCAATTAGTTTAAAAAGTTATATAAAAATATATGGAACATGATACGTCGATATGGATCTGAACAATAAGAGTTTGGTGGGATGATGTGGTATAAATTTTCTGTGTATTTCGGACCGAAAAATTCGATTGGAAAACTAGGGGAAAAAGCGAAAAATATGAGGGTTGAAACACAACTTACTTTATACATGTCGGTTACCGAAGTAGGGAAGAATTGACAAAGAGTAGCTTTTTTTTTCTTTAGGTATTCAGAGACTGAATGCAACGAGTTTTAGAAACGTGATCCAAATGCGCGATGGAGATCTCGGTTAAGTAAAAGAAATATATAACCTTTTATTAGGTGAAAAAAAAAATACACGTACTGCCATATCGTCAACTTAAAAAAAATATATAAAAGAGTCGAATCGAGTTTGGAAATATAAAGAAAGTGTTGTTATTACACTAATAGTGCATAGGTATATATACAATGTATTATAAGAAAATTGTTCAGTGATTCTCAACTTACTCTTTGTGTAACATTAAATTTCGAAAAGATATCTTAGTTGTATGTTTTTGATTCACTTATAAGATTTTCGTATTAATTAATAAATTATTTCATTTTTAAAAAAGATTAAAAATAACAAAAAAGTGTTGAAAACCCCTGAATCAAAATTTTATTTATTACTACATATTCATATATAATAATGTTTGGTGTATTGAAATCATAATTCGCAAATCACATGTTTTTTTATTATTATTTTTATAATGACCGCAATCAACGTGTTAAAAGTTTTATACGGTATTTCGGTTTAAATATACAGCAAAGAATAAATACTAAACGTTTTATTTTCAGTTCCGAAGTGGATTTTTCTCGAATATATATATATATATATTTTTTTTTTCTAAATTTTATATTACTATGAGCGCATTAAGAGTAAGAAGAGATCCTAATTTCAGAATGAAAACCTGATGTTTCAGCAATGTTCAAATGTAACTGAAAACTGGGAGTAAACTGAAAATGGCTCGTTATATGTAAACAAAATCCCACAAAATTTTAATGTTATTGTATATAGACGTTATCAACTTCCTAAAAGTTTTTCCGAAGAAAATAAAACTTCAGTATGAATGAAACGCAGATGGAAACCGTGAGCTGCGGTACTAATCATTATCATTACCATTATCATTATCATTATTATCACTACAAGCCTCCGTCTGTTTTATACCAAACATTTATTACGTTCATAATAGTGTATTTTCCGTACGTAAAAGTGAATGTGTATTTGTGTAACATTATTTTGTTAAAAAGAACCATATATAAAAACTCGAGGATTGTTCGTAAAGATTTAATTTTTAGTGAAAATATGAAATTATATAATTATATTTAAAATTGATGTGATTTGAAAAGAGCAAGATATTTTTTTTAAATTAAAGACTGAAATTAATCGCTATATAATGTTGTCTATTAGAAAAAAAAACTTTTCGATAAATAATAATATAAAAGATAATGATGAAACAAACAAGTCAAAAAAAAATGAGAAATGTTTTGGATAATCAAGAATCTAGATAATTTTACAAAAATGATAACAGTAAGCGTATCTGAGTTATTAAAAAAAAACTATTTATTTTAAACGTATAAATTGTTTAATGGTCTTTTTAGAGGATAAAATATTATAATTTATACTTCAACACATTTTTATATTAATGTAGATAATGTTGGTTAATATTCTTTTTACTTTCAATGAAAAAAAAAATGATGATAATTTCTCATGAATGCATTTGATTAAATATCACAAAAAAAGTGTCAAAAATACGTAGAGATTTATTATCTAAATATTGTATATATCAGATAAATGAAAATATTTGTTTAACAATTATTTATTTTAAAGACATTTTGACGTATTTTCAGTTCAGGGATTGTAAAGTTTTACAATAATTCCAAAATAATTTTTTTAAATCAGTCTGTAAAATTATTTAATAATAGATTAGTGTAATTCATATTTGAAATAAAAGCGCATAGTAATTTATATCAGCTATTATATAATATATATATTATTTTTAGAGAATATTAAATGGTGAGAAGAGAAAATAAATGTAAAAAAAAAATAGAAGATATATTATGATGAATTTACCAAATTTCGTTGAAAAAAGATTTACTTTTCCCCATAATTCTTTTAAATATTTAAATGTTTAAGAATGTGAATGGGAATTTTAAACATTTTTTTTTCAAAATCCTTTAAAATATGCAACAACACCAGAGTATTTTCTATTTTTTCGTGCTATGCTTTTGTCGCGTGCCAGTAAAATTCTCATACGTGCCGTCAATGGAACGCGTGTCAATGGCGGCACGTGTATTAAGGTTAAAATAATATAATGTACGCTTATATAATATAGTTTTTAATAAAGAAATCTATTCTACGCACATTATTTTTGTGAGTGTTTTTCCCCTCAATATATATATATATATATATATATATATATATATATATATATATATATACACATTTTTTTTTATCGATTGATATTGCATTGTTAGATTTTTTTTCCGACATATACAGTAAAATTCGTCGTTTATATTCGTTGTTAAAATTGGTTTTATTTTATGACTTGTCGCTAAAGTATAATATTTTATATGCATAATGTAAACAAAACAAGTCGAGAAAAAAAAATCAATATTTGTATAAATTAATGTGTATATATGTAAAATTAAATTAAATTAAAACTATATACAGCACGTAAAATATAATATCGTAGAATAAATATATATATATATATGAATATCAGATAAAATGCAATTTACTTCTTCAGTCTGCTGTGATGTTGAAATGATACTTTTATGCTGTAGTCGCTTTAACCGGTAGCTGCATATCTCTTCCTATGATGTTGCTTGGCTTTTCTGAAACACATAAAACAGACGATCGTATCGAATGTAAAAATCGAATGATGTATGAATAGAAAGCGAAGGTTCGTTTCTCACTTTCATAAAAAATGACTTTTTCCAAAGCGCCGAAGGGATATTCGAACGACATGGCCAATATGTAACTGATGAGAACTGTCAAAACGACGTCTCCGAAGAATCCTGTGAACTGAAATTCATCATAAATGTATGTATATAAGTACAGTATAATATAGTAAAGTTTGATAGTTGATAAATATTTACTGTTGAAAAATCTGTAAAGTAATATGCAGTTCTGAACGTTCCCAATGACCAATATTGGAGATGAATGTGTAATAAATACATGCAGTACGATAGTCTACCCATAATTTCCCACATCTCCCAGCTCAAAAACCAATTGATTGGTCCTGTAAGTGTATAATTATGATATATTTGAATGATAAGAATCAATTGATGATTGATGGATGTTTTTTTTTTTTTTTTTGTTTACCTCCATAACCATTTTTGCAGGCAAAGATTATCCATATAAGAGATATTGCCCAACCGGTTTTAGCGAAAGCGTTGTACATTGTGTCTTCTGCATGATTGAATTCATGGTCTATTTCTGATAAAGGTATTAAACCGAATACTACAGCTGCCATGATTGCAAAAGATGCTATCCAACCAATAGCTACAGTCCACTAGAATAATTTTTTTTTTTTGGATTTTAGAAATGAGATTGTTATTAAGATTGAGTAATGAGATTGTTTAGTAAATGAGCTACAAAATCTTGATGATTTTCAAAATTTTACTTCACGAAGTCTCAAAATATGTAAACAATATGATAAACGTATAAAACTGTGTCCTTAAGTGAATATGAAAATATCACTGATTTGTTTTATTTAATAATATCTCAAACGAGTTAAATTCCAAGTTTATTATTATTATTATTTTTTTTTTTGCTGAAAATTTCTGATATAAATAAGAAATAAAATAATTATAATTTGAAATTTTATTAAAAGAAAAGGTTGATGACAAAAGCGTAGAGTATCAAATGATATCATTGCCACGCAGATGCATTATAATCGATAAATAGTTGTATCAATATAGGATGTATATATATATATATATATATATATATATATATATATATATATATATATATATATATAAACAAGTTATACCTTTTTCATCGTTATTTTGGCCCCGGCTGTCACATGCATGAAATAGCCAGCTGTGAAACCCAAGAGCCAAGGTGTAGCACGGGCGTGTGTTACATAATAGAAATATTTATCTTTATTTTCAATGCCGTTTCTGTGTATAATAAAAGAAAAAAAAACTTGATCATGCAAATATTAGGACATTATAAAATATCAATAATCATATATGATTACATTGCTACTACGGCACCGCGCAGTTTAAGATCGTATGTGACAGCAAAAACACCTATTTGTGCAATGATTATCCAAAATAATAAATTAGCTATTCCGAAATTTCTCTTCTTCAACAACGGATATATGATAATCGGCGAGAGAATGAATAATTGCATGTCACAGCATAAATACCAAGTTTGAGGAATACACTGAAAATATCCAATAATTAAAATTTTGATCAATGTATTATTTTCTATATTTATGAATAATATTATACCATAGAATCAGGATTAACATAGTTTTGAACATAGAGCAGAGCTGACCACCAATATGTTTCACATCTATAGACTACATCTTCCATAAATTTATTCCAAAGTGGTCCATCTCCGATGAATCTATATAATGTGGTCTGGAAGAAAATGAATGCGGCGAATGGAGGAGTTAGTCTCAGAAAGCGATGGAGATAGAGAGTTGGAAAATAATACCATTTCTCTAAAATATAAAAGAAAATGTGTTAAACTATTATATACATTGTCGATCTATACAAATATATATTCAATATATTACTATTTTGAAGTTTTTTGAACGTTAGATATGCAACAAGGAATCCACTTAACACGAAGAATGCATCAACGGCTAGTACTCCGGCCATGATTATCATGCTACCAGCATTTTGTATCCACTGTGTGTAATAACATATACGTTTCGATTATTATATATAATTATATTTACAATTATGTGTTAAAATAAACTTGCAGAATATATATCTGTGAAATTCATGATTGGCATGATAGTGTTAAACGTGTATCGGTGACCTAATATTATCCATAATAAAGATATTGACCTCAGACCATGTAAACATCTTATACCGCCGGACTTTTTGTTAATCGTTATCAACTTCATAGTGTTGGTCCATATCGAAAATGATATTAATAAATCGTGACAGCGATTGGTATCTGAAATTAATAATTAATTACAATTTTGTTGTGTGTATGCATCGACGTTTAATTAATTTTATATTATTATAGATAAGAGTATTATTTTTACCGAATTCTTTTGATCTGGCAATAATGTCATAAATCGTACTCAGCACTATCAAAACACCGAAGAAAATAAAGAATGCCCTGAAAAAAATCTACACGTTACTTCTGTTTCTGAATCTCAGAATCGTTCCAATACAAAAATTAGGACAAATATTGTATGACCGTCTTCCTCAAAGAAGGATGCTTTATCAACTTAATGAATAATTGGAATGTGATATATCTTACAATGCTCCCCAATCAGTTGAGGTCCATGTCGGTGGTTCCGCCGTAACGCATTCATTTTCAGGAATAGTTAATATAGGTTTTTCTATTGTTATATTAAATTTATCAAATATTGAATTGATCACTTCCCGAATTTCAACAGTATTACAAGTGTGTGGTAAACAAACAGCCATCACCATTGTCAAACGATCGAACTCATCAAAATTTAACATTCTTGTACTAAAAAAAAAAAATATTTGAATTGATGTTATCAAGTAGAAATGAAACGTGTTAAGGCTCTATTATAACCTTTGTTCATTATATTTAGACATGCTTTTTTTGAATGCCGACAATCGACGGACATCGTTCTCTTGAGATTTAGGAAATAGCCAGTCTAATGAAAACTTAGCTAAACAATATTTGCCTAATATTGTTTTATTTTCATTGTGTTCATAATCTATTGATAGGCATTCGTCGAATTGTCCATAACTGTGAATATTCAATGTTAATAATCCTGGTGGTGGTTTGCCACCGGCATCTAACACTAAAAGATATTAAAAACTATGGTTTAGTATAGAACCATTATATAAAATAAAAGTAAATTAACAAAATATGGTGTAAAATGTTTATATTACTTACTTTTCCAAGTCCATAATTTGTTAGGAAACGATTCCAACCATAAAAGTATATCTTCATAACACTCTGATATATCGTATAAATCTCTTTCAGAAATTTCCTTTCCAAGTTCACTCAATAAACCGTTACTAAATAATTTTGAAATAAGAGCAAGGTTTTCTCCATCATCAAAACACGTTGTTGTACGAGTGCAATATAATAATAAAAATAATACGTTGCAAATAGAAAATTTAATACACATTATATTCTAAATGCAACAAAATTAGAAGAAAACCTGTTAGTGTAAAACAATCACAAATAATGATTAAATTAAATGTCAGAATATATCTTAAATATTGTAAAAAAATAAATATTATCAAGTAATCAATCATAGATTGATGATTGCAATTATACAATATGATAATTGAAGATTCAATATTTTGGGTGTACACAATATTTTTTATGATAAAATGCAAGATTACTGTTGTTAAATACATAAAATCGTCTATTAGTTTCATAATTCAAGATTATATTGTTTTGTAATTATAATAACTCAGATTATCTACTGATTTGTTTTATTTTTTAGTGGCATCTGTAGCGTAAAATTTCATATTTTTTTTTATCATTCACAGATATACAGAATTAAGGTGACCAACTTTCTTACAATGAAAAGTGGGACATTGTAAAGAATCATTTGTTGAAAAAGAGGTCATGTTGAGATTGGTTGTATAGATTTTCAAATTTTAAAGAAAAAGACGTTGAAAATCTGATGACTTCAAAATAAAAGATCTTCTGTCTTGAGTAAAGGACAAAAAGGAAGACATTTTTCAAAGAAGAATTCGACTTAAAAAAGAAGGACGATCCTTCTAAAAGGAGAATGGTAAATTATTTTAACATAATGCATGAAATTATTAATATTTTATATTATTTTTTTTTATTATTTCGTACATAAATATATTTATTTCGTAAAGAATGAATTTGATCTACAAAAGGTTAAATTTGGAATTTAAGTCTATTGAAATGTCTAAATTGGTTATCACAATTTTTTATTAAATATTTGGTTTTTGTGTAAATGTTAATAATAATAATTTAAAGCAATAAATTATAATAAATAAATAAAAAAAAAATGGTTTTACGTATTCAAAGATTTGTCCAAATTATCTATTTGAGATCTCGACTTTTTTTCGGTTTCACTAGATTTTTCTAAAAAAAAAAACAAATGTTATATATATATATATATATATATATATATATATATATATATTGTATGTGCATATATTTTTTATTTACTTTTGTAAAATATAACATTTTCTAAAGTTGCAAACGGCAGTTCAAACGATATACTCAAAAGATATCCAATTAAAACAGTTAAAATTATATCTCCAAAAAAGTACATGACCTAAATGAAAAAAAAAATAGATAAAAATTAAATTCTACTGAAAACAAATAAAACTACTGCGAGTAATATTAACAGATTTACCATTGAAAAATCCGAGAAAAATGTAGTTGTTCTGATAAGGGAAATTTGTACATATTGTACTGTCATGTGTACTAAATACATACAATACGAAAGTTTGCCAATTATTTCCCATATTTCCAAACTTAAAAACCAGTTAATCGGACCTAAATAATGTAAAATATTAGAATAACTTGAGAAAATAAGATTTTAAATAGTTTTATAAATAAAAATATGAAGATTTATATGTATATACCTCCATAGCCATGAGTACAAGCTATTACAATCCATATGATAGCCAATGACCATCCGGTCTTCGCGAAAGCGTTATATAAAGTATCTTCAGCGATAGTGAATTTGTGATTAATTTTTTGCAATGGAAAATATCCAAATATTACAAGTCCCATAATCAAAAAACTAACAAGCCAACCTAGTACAACTATTGATCTGTTCATTTTCAATTTTGATTCAAATGTTAGATGAAGAAAATAACCGGCTGCAAAACCGAGAAGCCAAGGAGTAGCTCTTGTATGTGTGACGAAATAGAATTTTTCTTGACGATTTCCAGCATTTAGTCTTTAAAATAAAAAAAAAAAATGTTTTTTTTTCATTTACATACATATATGTGCGCCTGCTTTTATATAATAATATAAAACATGCAACATAAAATCATATATAAAGCGATTAATTAAGTACTTACAATCCGGCTGGCCATTCGTTTGCATAAGCTATGATGAAGGTGCCTATTTGTGATAGCAATATCCAGAATAGTAAATTAGCCCAACCGATACGTTTCCATCTGAGTAATGGATATATGATGATAGGTGATAAGATGAATAATTGCATATCGCAACACAAGTACCAAGTTTGAGGAACGCACTATTACATATTATATAAAAAAAATATTTCATAATATGAAAAAAAAATGAAAAAGCTGAAAATACACAAAAATTATACCATATTCAAAGGATCCACATAATTTTGAACATATAGAAGAGCGGTCCACCAGTTTTTCTCGCACACAGCAACATTTTCTTGCGTGAGCTTGTTCCACAATGGACCACTTCCTATGTATTTATATAAGGAAACTTGGAAAAATATAAACGCCGCCAGTGCAGGGGTTAATCTTAAATAACGATGAAGGTACATCAGAGGAAAATTACAGCATTCTGAAATGAGAATTTATTTTCAGTCGACGGTTGACTATGGTATATACACATATATTAGAAGAAAGGAGAGCGTTAATTGTTTTAAATTGTATTATTCAGAATTAATTACCTTTTTTCAAGTGCTTAAATGATATGTATGCTAGTAATAAACCGCTCAACATGAAAAATGTATCTACGGCGAATGTTGCCGTCGTTATTATTACACTTTTCATTTCAGAACCCCACTGTAATGAATTATATATTAGATTAGTTGCTGGAATTAATGTCGCTAATTATGATGAAAATCATATTTACATGTATTATATCGGTGAAATTCATTAAAGGCATAAAAATCGAATAGACATATCTATGTCCGATGATAACCCATAAAAGGGAGAATACTCTTAAACCGTGCAAACAGTTCAAAGTTCTAGCATTTCTATTTATTGTGACAATTTTGGAAGTGTTCGTCCATATCGAAAATGATGTTAATAAATCTTGACGTCTGCCCTTTTCTGTAACACATGATTCACAATATTTTTGTCATCAGTTGTCAGATTATAATCGAACAAAGTGAATCGTTATCGGCGAGACATTATTTTTCATTGATTTCAGATGATTCAGATCTGATTTATTGTATGATTTAAATTCGTACTAACGATAATCACAATGTAATGATTGTAAAGTGATAATGATATTGAATAGTTTGTGTCATTACTTACTGTTAAATTTTCGGTATATTATATCATAAGTAGTGCTCAATGCTATCAAAATGGCGAATACAACGAAGAATGCTCTGAAATATTGTTCATATATTTATAAAATATATATGTTTCATTAAGAGGAAATTTGAATATTTACAGAAGTAATTTTAATACATTGTTTTCTTGTTAATTTTATTATGACATAATTATTTATTACAATAATTAATGATGGAAGGATTTTTTATTACCTTCATAATGCAGTCAAAAAGATTATAATTTTCAAAAATCATAATACAATGATGTACATTAATATTGTAAAAAGTCAGTTATATATATATATATATATATATATATATATATATATATATATATATATATATATATATTAGTTAAAAGGGTTGAAAATTAATTACTTACAGAGCACCCCAATCAGTCGCCGTCCACGTCGATGTATCGCTCGTTGAACATTCGTTTTCAGGAATTGTCAAAAGTGGTTTTTCAGGATATTCCAATATGTCGTTTAGCAGATTGAGAATTTCGTCTGTTCGACACGAAGACGGTATACAAATTCCCAAAACGAACACTAGACGATTATATTCGTCAATATTCATCGCTCTAACGCTGAAATATCGATGAAAAATTTAATAATCAAAATATATAATGATATTTATAACGTTTTGTCGATTCACATTTGTTGATCGAATCTTGTTATAGATTGTCTGAAATCGTGTATATTTTGAATTTCTTTCAATTCGTTTGGTTTTATTAGATAATTCAACGGCACTTTAGCCGTACAATATTTTCCGTTTATTGTAATTTTTTCATTATATTTTTCGTTTACTGAAAGACATTCGTCGTATTGTCCATGACTTTGAATATTTAGCGTCATTATTCCTGGTTGTCTTTTACCAAATGCATCGAGCACTAAGAAAGAAATAAAAAAATACAAATAATATAAATAAAATATACCATAAAAAAATAAATAAAAATAAAATATTCAACTCACTTTTCAAAGTCCAAACAGTGGGAAAAACTTCAGATATTATGCTTATATCACGATAACATTCCGATATATTATATAAATTATTTTTATTAATATTTATTCCCAATTCAAGCAAGATATCACCATTAAACAATTTAGAAATATTTGATACATTTCTATTTTCTAAACTTAAAATAGAATTGACAAATAGAATTAATAGGAAAAATTTCAACATATTTAATCACAGATTTATTGACGATCTTCAATTAGAATTACTAAAAATTATAAACTTCTTTCGCAATATATATATATATTTGATTCTTTTTATCGTTTTTCTTTTATCTTCAGACGACGGGAAGAAGATTTTATCAATATAATAAATCACAGTTTATAAATCAATATTTTTTTATTATTAATAAAACTTAAATTTCATGTGATTATTTAATAGCAATTTAATATGTTATATACATATTATTAAATTATATATATATATTTTATAAAATTTTGAAATATTTGTATTTTTAATATAATTTATATTAATTGTGTAATCACATTAAGAAATTTCATCTAATATTAATTTTATATATATTTTTTTTTTTAATTGTTTAAAATTATTTTTTGTAAATTAAAAGATGTGAAAACATTGATTTATCAATGTGTTTCAAAGTATTTCGTCATTTTAAATATAAATTATGAAATATTTTGAATTATATCGACTTTATCACTTTATAACTGAAGTTGATTTTATCATTTACTATGAAAATTAATATTCGTTCCTGAACATGGTTATAAATAATGACCGATTATAAAACAATAAAGATAATTAGATAATGATATTTATATAATATATATTCATTATAATTGAAATTAAATAATCAAATATAATTGTTAATTTAGATATTTATATATAAAATTATTCTATATAAATATTAAGCGTGATAATTTTGATTTAATACGATTTATTAATAAAGGAAAATATAGGATAGTATTTTTTTTTTTTTTTAGAAAATATCATTACTCGGCGAATTTTCGGTTTGAAATGGGATTTTGGGTTTTTAGTAAATTTTGACTTTTGCTTTGTGAAATTTGTCAAAGTATTTGTCGGTGCAATTTTTTTTATTATATATTCGAAACGAACAAAGAACACGGTTCAAAGTTATAAATGAAATAACTATACGCGTTTTAAACCATTTATTACGTTTCGAAAATTACACACATATCCCGTTTACGTTTTGCGGTTTTGCAGTGTGAATCCCGCTTTATGTTTAGGGCGTTCCGTGATACTATGGCGAAACTTTGTCTAATAATATTTAATAATATCTTCGAATGCGGATAAAGCGAAATATGATTTTTCACATTTTAAACCTTCGATTGTAATGTTAAATGAAATTAAAAATCATTATAAATATGAATATTTTTTTTTTGATATTTATTATAAAGGTAATAAAAATATTAAAAATTAAGATTTTGAGTTTTAAGTAAAAATAAAAAAATTGAATGATTATTTAAAAGGTTAAATATCCATAATTAAATTTTAATATATAGTGATCAAATGTTTATTTTAGTATCATTTATAATTTACTTTAACATTTTTTCAACTGTAAAAAAATTAGATTCAATAGTATCAAAGATTTTAAAATTATATATATATATATATATATATATATATATATATATATATATATATATATATATATATAATGCTAGCGCCACCGTGTTCCAATGACGCCGTCGTGCACCGAACGACTCACGCTTTCACGCCGACGTCACCATATATATATATATATATATATAATGAAAAGGTGTATATTTCTAATGACTTTAGGTGTGCGAATCTGCACACAGGTCCACTTGTATTTTATAATTTCCCAATTTTATCCTATTTTTCAGTGTAAAAAATATGATATCCAATGCTTTTAAGATAGAAAAATATATAGGAAGGTTCCTTTAAAGATCTTATATTTAAAATCACCACTTTCATAATTGTTAATATAAACTTAAAAAACTGTACTCCACACCACTGGTTTTTGTGCAAATCTTTGGTTATTAATATTTATGGTTACGTTTATTTGTTTATGAATTGTAATATATATTAATATTTTGTAGTTTGACTGAAAAGTGTATTGAAAATTTATTTCGTCTTAGTCATTTTTCTTCTTTCAAATAATATAAAAAAAAATATTTTTTAATATTTAACTGATAATTAGTAATAACAGTACGTATTAATATTATTAATTAAATGAAAACTGACAAACGTGATCAATTATTATAATCTATCAATTATCAATTGATAGATTTTAATGGCAGATGTGTGGAAAATACAAGATTGTTCAGGTATTATAATAATATGGAACATTCCGCGGATTCTCAACATGCGATTAATTGCATTTTGAACATTTGATGACATGTGCGCATGCAGAAATGCAAATTTCGACGTTGATTTGTAAACCGTTTATATATGTTTGCTCTAAATCGAAATCTCCAGAACAATTACAAGGCTCGATTTTGACAAAAGCTCTGTCAGATGCGTGTCGATTTATATATGCACAATTTAAAGTTGAATTATACTGTTATAATATTTGTCGTCGACAATTTTTGATAATGCACCATGTCATACTGTATTGGTTCTTCGCGATTTTTTTGCCAAAAACGCGACTCATATCGTTCCACAATCACCGTATTTGCCTGATTTGGCTCCACGCGACTTCTGTCTATTTACCAAACTCAAAAGGCTAATATGTGGGGACGCCGTTTTCACACGATTAAGGAGATAAAAACCAAATCGAAGAAGGTCTTGAAGGCTGTTTTGAGGATTGGAAAAAGCATTGGCTAAAGTGCGATTACTTTGAGGGGGATGAAATATATTTGAAAGAATTTACATTTTATAAACAAATTCACCTTACTTTTTGATCAGAGTGTTATATATATATACAACAATAAGCTCATCTATAGTATTGAGAGTAAACTTAATTTTTTACAACAAAATAAACAATATCATCCCCCCACTCTTAGGGTGAGTGAAAGTTTGCCGAAATTCCCCAATCGAAATTCGTGATCGGATAATTAAATCGATGAGCACCATACCCCAAGGCTGTTTTACTAAGGCATCCGTGTAACCTTCATCGTCGTCGTTGTGAAATCACGAGGAATTCTTTACTCTAATAATTGAAAATGCAAATCGGGCAAAACTATATTTGCGTAGAATCCTTTCGCTTTTCGTATACTAGCTAGGTTACGGTTAACCGTATTTTGAAAACCGACGTTTAAATCAATCGGCGAAAGGTCACAATTTTAACTCAGTCGACGACCTCTCATTTCTCGAATGATTGCGCTTTTAAAATAAAGACGTGCCGCACTTTTCAAAAAAAAAAAAATACAACAACAGCAACAACAACAACAACAATAATAAACGGAACTCCTCGAATATTTCCGAAGGTTTTTGGCGAAACGGGGAAAATTCTAAACGAACTATTCGCGTTAACTTTTCCAGTAATTAAAATCGTTTGTTTATCGACTGTTTCGAGTTTTATTATGAAGTGAAACCGTTACTAATTGGTTATTCATTATTTAGACAAAGTTGTGTTACATAATTTCAGTATGAAATTGGAAACGAATAATTAAACTGACGTTGAATGATGTATAAAACTAGTATATAAGACATTAAAATATCAATAGAGAAAAAAATATTATTTATACATTATGTTTTTGATATTTTAGCACAATATTAAATTGAACACTTTAATGGTAGCATACTAAAAAAAAAATTGAAATATAATTAAAACTAGATTCAAATTAATATCAATAGATTTAAAAAAAAAAGACAACATAACTATTGAATCATCCTGTAGATACAGTTCTTTTATAGTCTCAGTTTCACGATTGTAATCCTAGTGAAAGTATATTTCCCCTTTTCGAAACCGAAATAGGTAGAGAGAGAGAGAGAGAGAGAGAGAAAAAAAAGTGAAATTCGCACCGTTTCGAAGCGCGCGGAAACGTCGGCGAATTTGCACAGGCGTGCCGCTTTATTCCCCGAACGGGATCGATCAAAATAAAAAGGTTCGTTGATTATCTGGATTGATGTATTCCACGTATTAAGCCCATGGATACCATGGAGTCGGGGTATCGAAATGCGTGCTTCGATTTCAAAATAACAAAATGTTTATATTTGCGTATTCGGTTCACGGGCATCTCGCAAACAAGACCGTATTTGATTTTCACGAATTGTACACATAATTCTGTGTTCGTATCCTGCTGTATATATATATATATATATATATATATATATATATAGCAAAATTTTCGCGAAGAATATATGCGGTACTTCATCGTTACAACGCCGTATAAATTATTCGAATTTCAGTTAGTATTTCAAGAGAGGTAAAAATATATATATATATATATATATATATATATATATAATGAAATAAATTGTTTCAAAAGTAGACCGAATTAGAATTCGAATGTTTTATATTATTGCGTATTCAACGTTTTAGCATCGAAGATCAGAATTCAGTTTATGCGATGTACGGTCGGAGTCGAATCCGGCGAATAGTGCGGATGCGTATGCTCGATCAGTAATGAGATATATTAGTGTGAAATATTAATTATTTTCAATATTGTATGAAATATTGCGCACGAAAAATTACCTGTAAAAGCCAAAGAACAAATTTACCCATTTGCAATTTTAAATGTGAATTATTGCGCTATTACCAGGGATTTTATATAACGTACAACTTTAGGGAAATTTATTATTCTGAAAGTACATATATTACGTGTATTTTTTTTTTAACTTCGCATGAAATATTATGAAATATTTTTTGTTTCAGGACTTTATTTTTTTTTATTTACAATGTAATAATTAAATTAAATATATATATATATATATATATAAACAGGGATTTTAATACTATTAATAGTCGACGTTGTTCAAGAAAGCGAATCTAATTTTCTACAAGTGCGATAAATCGTTCTCGAGCGACAATTTAGATACTTAACAAAAAAAAAAAAAAAAATAGAAGAAAAAGATGGAGGCAAATATTTTATTCGAGACTGAGTTTTAAAGTTAAGAAAAGCACAGATTTATGCGGGCAAAACAAATTGGAAACTTTATTTAGTGCTCGGAAAAATATATATTTGTTTTTAATGCCGCGAATCCTGAAGGTAATCGTCGTGAAATATTTCGAATGAAGTTCGAACACTTTTTTTTTATTCGATATCAAAAGCCGCCATTTTCAAAAAATGAAGCAGACAGTTTTATTGGTGAAAACTGAGAGAATTTGCGTATTTTTTTTTTAGTAAAAAAATCGAAGTATAAAATAATTTTGAATAGTATATTTATGTAGATATATAGAGCAGCACCTCGACTTTCGAACAATATTTTTAGTGATGCAAAAAATTTTATGTATTATAAAAGGAATAATTGAAATATCTTCTTCATTTTTTATAAAATATATATTCAAAGATGAAACTAAAGAATTTTTTAATGTTTTTAAATATTAAATTTTGTTGTCTGTATGTTGGTCTTTTTTCAAGAACTTTGACCTCGACGATCGATCTAAAACGTATTTTTTCTTAAAAAGTAATATAATATAAAATAGATTCCTTCTTCTTTTACATACAATTGAGAATTTCTTCATTATTATATTTTTTCATATATAAAATTTTCATATATGGGTTCAGAATTCAATTTTCATAGTCATATAATAGATAGAAGAAAGTATGGCATCAGAATATTAGAATTTTACGTTTTAATCTGAGGGTATTAAAAATAGTTCATATATATTTTTCAGATTAAATCGATCAATAATAATAGCTCCAAGATTTTGAAGTATTCAAATTGTTAAATTTTATAGTATATATCATAATTCTGAATATTGTTTAAATTTATAATGAAATTATTAAAAAAAAAATATTAAATTTAATCAATGAAAAAAATATAAGAAAATCTAATCGATTTTTACAATAATACAAAAGTTGATTTTGAACGATAAATATGAAAAATATTCAACTTATTATTATTATACGGTTCAATTCGTCACATTATTTTAACGATCGTGCAATTTTTTTTTCGACCGAACAAATTCGTTTAGATAGAAACGTATGCAAAGTTACGACATAAAATCCGACTCATCCGACTGATTTATGGCCTGCAAGTTAACCGGTCCCAACTTTTCGACAGTTAGTGTAGCAGTGGTGGAGGTCTTTTTTTTTCCTTTTTATTATTTTTTTTTGATATTTTTTTTTTTTTTGAAACGGTTCAAATCCTCTTAAATTTTGCGATCGCGGCTAAAAATGTCGGCGTATCGAAAAAGCGTCGAAGCGAAATCGAGCAAATCGTTCGTAGTGTCTAAATTTTTATTATTGAATATATATATATATATATATATATATATATATATATATATATATATATATATATATATGTTAAATTAAGAGATGTGATTTAAGATAAAAAAAAATAAATTTAATAAATCATACATTAAAATTATATAAATTTTTTATACGATATAAAAAGATGAAAAAATTGACGAGACGAACCAAACGCTGAAAACCGTTAAGAAATCGAATCCTTTTCAGCAAAGTTATGACGTTTTTATGCATCGAAAATTGCAAATTTTGCATGAAAACGTACAAAATACAGTCAGATACATATTTTTTTGAATTCGAATGCTAAAAATTATATTGAAAATTCAACTTTTGAAGCACAATTATGAGATATGAATGGAAAAAAAATATAATATGTAACGAAAAGTGGAAAATTCTATAAGAAATTTTCCTATTGATCTGTGTGACGTAACAGCGTATACGATTTTAAATATTTTTATTTTGTCAATCGATCTTATATTTGTGTCAATCTAAATAATATTTTAACGTTTAAATCTGAATTACTTGATTTTGTAATATATTAAATGTCTAACGTGTATTTTATATTTATCAATCGAACGAAAGCTTTGAAAATCCTCGAATCGCTCAAGAAAATCCTCGTTTTAAATTTCAATTCCTGTAAGGATTTTACGTTTTCGCATAAATGTCTCGTTACATCTATAATATCGTTTCGTTTGCTTTTCTAATAAAACAATCCGTAAAATACTAATTCATCTTAAGACGTCAAAAATCCAAAGTCTGGATTAATAAATTTTTAATTAATTAATTTTTCAATTCACGACGACGTATAATTTTGCGTCTATTTTTATTCTTGTATCTTAGTTCAAAATGTAAATAAAGTTTATTTATATTTGTAGAGCATTTTATATATTATATAAAAAAAAATAAAAATTAATATCGTGTCATAAAATTATTTGTAATTTTTAATACATATAAAACTGGTTTCTAGATTTAATTACAGATAAAATTAGTCACGAACTGTCACTGGTTTTATCTATATTTTTTAATCTGAAATTTTTGAGCTTTATTTTGAATTGAAATTTATAAATTTTATTTATCGACATAAAATATAAATTAAACGTAATATTAAAAAAAAAATTGCATTTATATAATTTCAGCGATTCTCATACAAAAATATTTATTATGAAAAATTATATATTGATTAATATTTTCATTCTTTAAAATATATTTAAAATTCCATGAAATGTTCAACATATTAAAATACCCACTTCATTCATAAAAAAAAGATATGAAAATTAAAAAATGAAACTGCAGCACATTTTATATATATATATATATATATATATATATATATATATATATATATATATATATATATATATATATATATATATATATATATATTATTAATGGTAAATTCGCGACGGAAGGGAAAATTTTAGCGATTTTAACGTAATTATCATTAAGGTCTAATTTTATACGGCGTCGTTAAATAAATTACGTTTTATTACGCCGAAGTCATACACCGCGAAAAGTTGTAAAATATTCATTACAGCCAAGAAAACGTTTTAAGTATTACGACATAAGCATAATAATATTAGCCATACATCGTAAAATTCTATTGTACACTTGTACTAATATTTCATATTTATTCTCGTTTTTTTTTCTCATTTCTTTTCTTCTGTCTATAAAATAAAATATAATTAAAAAAAATGAAAAAGTTGTCCTTATTGTTCTTTTGGATCGATGCGATCGATGAAATGTTAAAATAATTAATTATCGAAAAAGTTTGAGCATCTCTGTATAATCAAAAATATTAAATAAAATTGTAATATGTGAATATAAATATAGATGTCGCTCGTCATGTTCTCACAACTGGGTCAGTGTTTCTCAATCTTTTCGCGACGATATACTTTCGGATAGATTATATTTCCCGAATGCACTCTAGTTGATGAAAATATATATGTAATTGTAAAACAATGGCGTCTTTTGTTGTAAAGTGTGATTTAGTTAAAGAAAAGTCTTCAGGGAGAAGGTGTTGATGGTTGTTTTTGTTGTTGTTTATATCATATTTATATAAGGTAACCATATAAATAATATTTTTATACACTTTTATTTAGGTTTCACATGTCTGTTTGTATGGACGGAATTTTGTAAACGATTTTTAAATTATTTTTTAATGTTCGATCAAGTTGTAATTTTGCATATTTGCTCACTCTTAATGACAATACAAGAATCAATTAATAGATTTACAAAATAATTGATCAATTAATGGCAATTAATCGCTTTAACGATATAATTATGTACGTTCAATTAATTCATAATACAATAGTACATTAATCGATAAATTTTATATGATAATACAATGGTAATAAAATAATTACTACTTTATAGATTGGTCATTTTGACCGTGCTCGGTAGAAATAGGTATATAAGAATGATTTTTAAATGGATGTGAATATTTTTTTATACGGAAAAGAATATAGAACTTCCTCGTTCAATTATTATTAAATAAAATATAAGATATTATAATGAGAAGCGTCGTACTCAATTAAATTTTATATATGGATAATTTAAAACGACTTTTGATTCGTACGATGTGAATCCGGCTTAACGTTTTGAAGTCTGCGAATAGTCGCGAGTTTCACCGAAGCCATTGGAAAATCTAATTGCATTTCGGGGTTGATGAGGGTGTTAAGTATGCCGGTAATTGTTGGCTTGCGCTTTAAAGCTATCGAAGGTGCAAAGTTGCCGTTGTTGTGTTTGGCTGCCGAGCTTTTCATAGTTCGGAAAACCGCTTATTAATTAAACTTTGGCGAAGTTTTGCACGTAAAACGGACTTAATTTCGACGTTAAACGAAAGCTTTTGTGCTGCTACACACTTGTGTGCATTATGTATCCGATATTTTTCGTTCTATTTTTCCTCTCTTTTAGAGCTTTTTAACACGTGCAAAGCTGGCGGTACATTATTATTACGGAACACCCTGTGTATAAGTGTGGTTCGAGTTCTTTTGTAAAGCGTTTCAAAATTAAACTGAATCGGCGATTTGGTTAATTTTTAGTTCAGCTACGGTGATTAAATTATTAGTTTTATATTAAAATCTTAAATATTATATCATATAATATTTCGAATTTAAAATTTGTATTTACATGATTTTATTAATTAAAATATGAAACTGTTATATAATCTATATACATAATTTGTGTAGATAACTATTTACTTTTTACTACTATTTTGTAAATTAAAAATGAAATTTTATGATATTTTTTTATGAAAAATTATCATAAAAATATATAAAGTTTTTTTCAATATATTGAAAAAAATCTATTTTAGGTTATATTTTAGGTTATGTACTCAAGAATAATTTGCTTTAAAAATATTAACTAAATTATAAATTCGGTTACGATGCATATATATATATATATATATATATATATATATATATATATATATATATATATATGGTATATATATATATATATATATATATATATGGTATATTGTAATGTAGTATTCAAAAGAATTTTTTAAAAGTATTTTATAATACGAAAAAGAGTATATATAGCGAGTACACTTCCATTAAATACATATGTAGGCGAGGTGAAATTTTAATTTTTTTCGTTCTCGTACAAGAAAAAAAAAAGTTTTCTTAGAGGAACTTTGGCGGTTAAAGATAAAAGTCTTTTGAATTGATCCATTAAGCTCCGAGCCTTGGGGTTTGAGAATACGTAAGCCGGTTTCTGCACCTCTAAAATATATAATAAAAGTGGCACGTACTTATACGTTTTCACCATTTTAGACCCGAGGGAAAAAATTAACCAATAATAATAATAATAAAAATAATAATAATGAAAACGAAGTAGGAAAAGTGGCACAGAATGAAAAAAAAAGCAACGGAAAAATCAACGATCCACAATTTAATTTTTCAAAGTGGAAAAACTTTAATACTCGTGCAAGAATTTGATTACCTTGAAAGTTCATTAATTTTAAATATATATACAATTTTTATTACATATAATACTGTAATCAAAAAGTAAGGTGAATCTTAATTTATTCTTCCGAATTAATTTTATCCCCTTCAAAGTAATCTCCGTCAGATAAAACGCAATTTTGCAAACGCTTTTTCCAGTCCTCTAAATAGTCGGAATTGTCGTTTTTCGGTACAATTTTTATCTCCTCAATTGTGTCAAAACGGTATCACCCAATATGTCTTTTAAGTTTACTGAATAGCCAAAAGTCGCACGGAGCCAAGTCAGGCGAATACGACGGTTGCGGAACGATATGAGTCGAGTTTTTGGCAAAAAAGTCGCGAAGAACCAATGCAGTTTTACATGGTGCATTATCAATAGTTGTAAAAACGCGTGTAACTCGGAGATAATTAAACTTTTTGACAAACAGACGCTTGGCAAATGAAACAGTTATATCAACCTAGGAAAAAATATTACAATCTACCTATCTTTATAATGTCCGGGAGTTTTAAATGACAATTTCACCTTACTTTTTAATATATAGAATATCATATTTCAAGAATTGGATGCTGAATCGGTATTATATCATATTTTGATAAAATTGGTGTTATAATTCATTTGTAAATTGCCCAATTAATTTTATTGTAGACGTTTTACGCTAGGAAAATTGCTTTAACGACTTGTTTTAAAATCGATATTATACGAAAAAAATATATGCATATTTTAAATTTTAATACACAAATTCATTTCGTCTTATAATAATTTTATCGAATTGAAAACTAAACGTTGTCGTGTAGATTTCTCTTGTTGTTTTCGCTTTTTTTTTCAAATATTCGGATTTCGTGGAAATTTTGAATGTTTTCATCGTATTTTCCATTTCGAAACAGACATATTTAATTGCACGATTCAACCGTCGAAACGGAAAATTTTCCTCTGATTTCGTGCATATTTCTATATTTTCCGTGCTAATTAACAAAATGAAAGCCCGTTTTGTTGTTCGTGAACTATATATAATTCTTGAATTTCAATTTGATAATACTTTCCTTGAATACTATTAAACGTTTATTTGTAAATGATTTTTTTTTTCATAAATTAACTCATAAATTTTTTAATCATAAAATCTGCATGTTATATACTTTTTTTATATATTTTTATAAAGATGAATGTAAAGTTATATAATTTTGGTTATTTTCGATCTTCACCAAGCAGATCTGCAGTAGAATCTTTTGGCTATATTCCACATGTCTATTCAACACGTCTTTCCGAGCAATTATCATTCAAGAAACGTTTTTAAAAATGTTAAACCATCGCACATTGAAAACGGTTACATTTTAGTCGAATGTGCAATTTTTTTTTCAACGTCTCTCGAATTACAAAATATTACAAATGTACGCGATATTCGCTAAAAAGAAAACGCGCTTAATCCAGGGGCGTTTTAATAATTTTATTTTCGGGTTACCAAAACGGGCTACATTTCTATTCTTTTTTTTTTTTTGTTTTTTGCATCATCCTTCCGCCGAAATCTCGGAATAATTTTACATAATAATGAGACTTGTTACACGTTGTCGAGAGGATTCGCAAAATAAAAAGGACATCTTCCTTATTGGAGACATCATCGCGTTTTAAAATCGAGTTTACATATCTAAACTGCCAGTCTGAGGTTTAAAACGAAAAAACAAAATCAGAAAAAAGTATCGTTTCAGACGTATAATGCTTAGAATCGTACAATTTTTTCATTCAATTCAAGATAATATCAATAATATTTTTTTTATATAAATATTAATCGAATCGTTTCGTATTTTTTTTATTCAGAAAAAAATGTTCAAAGATTGGTAACGGATAAAGTTGCATTTATATGGAAAAAAATTCTTTTATATAGCACTATTATTATTATTTTTTTCTTTCAGATAAGTTTTGTATATAGACAAAGTTGACAAAAATGATATTTTCCGCATGGTCTGTGTGTACAATCCAAAATAGGATCGGAAAGAAAACAAATTTTCTTTGTTTGTTTGGCGAGTTTGCCTATTTTACTCTACGCCGTTTTTGTCGGAAAATTGGTAGAAATTTGTAAGGGTGTGTAAAAATTTTCCGACATTATTTGTCGATTAATAATAAAATATTAATTTATATAAACGTATTTGATTTAAAAAAATATTATATAACACCGTAATCAAAAAGTAAGGTGAATTTGTTTATAAAATATAAATTGTCCTTGAAACATTCGGAATAGCCTTCTTCGATTTGGTATTTATCATTTCAATTGTGTCAAATCGTGTCAAAACGCATTGGCTTTTTGAGTTTGCTGAATAGCCAGAAGTCGCACGGAGCCAAATCAGGCGAATACGATATGATGACAAAAAAAATCGTTAAATCTACAAAATAAAAACGATATAAATATGAAGAAAAATAATACACTAAATAATTTTCATGAAAATATACGTATAATATTTTATCATAGTATATAAGTATGTTTTCAGTACTGCATTTCTAATTAAAATGAAATAATAATACTTTGACTAATTAAATATTAAAATATTCTGAAATATAATTAAAGTACGCTATGGATTGTTTTAAATTTAGTTTACGTTATGGAATATCGTATTTTATAATATTTATTTGTTTTACACGATAAAAATAAGACGAATTTAGATGTGAAATATGATATGCGTCAAAGAAAATTTATTTTTGCCATTTTAAAAGACAAAGAAATTCAATAGAATTCCAATATTTGTATTTCGCCATTAAAATGCACATATTGGAAGATTATGATACATATACAGCGTGTTTCAAAAATATATATCATTTTAAATTATTATTTCATATACCATAAAAATAAAATAAAATTTTGCATGCATAATATAAAATCAACGATCAAAGTATTATATTTACGGCGTTTATATATTTTGAATAAAATCATATTTAATGTTTATACTTCATTTTCATCTTATATATTTTTTACAGTCTATGATAAATGTGACGATTGAATGCTTTCGAAATATGCAAATAAAACTATCGTTTATCACTTATTCAGTCAGTCGTGAGTGAAGTTATTTTATTTTTTTTTTACAATAAATATACAGTATTTTATGTAGATTTGTATTTTTTAAATTATAGCTTTTCGATATAAGTAAATATTTTTCTAGATAAAAAAAAATATATGAACGTTTTGATTCATAGATTTTTGTCATACAAAAAAATAATAATAATTAGATTTTTGAATTATAAAAAATATATATATTTATAATATAAGCATATTTTAGAGAGCGAAACGAATTAAATTAGAACCGGAAAGAAACCCGAGAAACCTTTTAGTCTGAAAATCTCGTCGGTAAACTCTAAAAGGTGAATTATTATGGCCGATTAATCGTTGACCGCCACCTTAGAAGATCATTCAGGACCAAGTTTGGGACCCGTTCCCGATAATTAATCATATCGTATGTACGGAAGCGATTCAAAATAACTGCCCTCCACCCCTTTCCCCCCCTCCCCCACCTCAGGGGACGTAATTAATAAGGGCACATCGGATTTAAGGGGGTAGAGAAATTGCGCCCCTTAATAGAGAAAGGGTTTTTGGAGTCTAAGTGAATTTTCAATCTAGGTTGATGGATGTTCTCGATATTGAAAAACTACTAAGGTATCGATTTATCAGAATTAGAATGATATAAGTGATAATTTTTTTTTTTTAATAAAAGTAATATATTTTCATTATAGATATTCTATTCTTTAACATATTACATAAAAATCATTTTTATTTTACGATTATATATTATAATTATAAATTATTAATAAGAAATATATTTATATATTAATTAATTATATTACTGAAATTGTCAAAATTTAATAATCTCATATCCGGCAGGCAAAGGGTTAAATTTTGCTTGTATATATTGATTAGATATAAATCTTACATTAAATTATACAATTTTGATTACATTTCATAATAATAATTTAATTAATACATATAAAAATTTCTGCTCAAATTCAATATAAAATCAAGAATTTTTTTTTATCAATTTTTCAATACGAAATTAATCGCATATTAATAATTTGTTCTAATTCATATTATTATATTATATTAATAATTATATATCGTCATTTAATTATATATCTTATAATACAATTTCGCATGTCAGAATAATTATTATGTCGATATAATTATATTTACGTTTCACACTGATATAGAATTATAATATTTCATATAAATGCATCAGAATAATATATATAATATATTTCTATATTTCAATTAGAAACTATGTAAATTTCAATAGTAGCAATTTAACGTCTGAAAAATTAGCATTTCATTTAGTATTTGAGTTCGTTTCAACTGATATTGCATAGTGCTGATGGCTTTTCTTTGTGGTGTCCCTGCGGAAATTTAGTTCTCTCGGTAGATTTTCAGGAAAACGCCGCATGAATCAGGGGTATTCAAATTTATTCAAGCCGGTTCACTGTCGTACGGTTTTTTATATACATACATATATATATATATATATATATATATATATATATATATATATATATATATATATATATATATATATATATATATATATTGGGAACGACGCCAAACGAAAAGTTTCATTTATACGTTCGCATTTAATATTTGAATTTTGATATTAGAAAAAAATATATTGAGTCATATTTGAATATATAAAGATGTGATATTTTATAGAAAAATATTTTTATATAATTCATAATATTTTTATTAAAAAATATGTTGTTATTTTTTACTCATTATTTAATATTAAGTTTTAGTATAATATAATCATATTAATTTTGAATAATTTTTTGAATAAATAATTTTTTTTATACAAAAAATAATCGTTGATTTATTTTCATAGGATGACCACGCTATCAATCCTCAGATGTGGTGCTAAATATTTGATTTGCATTTTGATTATGTGGACACAGCCAGTTTTCGAGTTATGACGAAAAAAAATTACATATTTATCAATTTATTAATTTTCGTCTCATCGTTATTTTTAGATTTGTTTTGTTCATTACATTACATTATTTATTTTTGAATGAAATTTGATTTGCGACTATTACGATTTACCGCGTCGTAAATCGAGAATTGACCGTGTATTTAAATAAATTTATATATTAAATTTTTAGATGATACTCTATGACGGGGGACCCGAAAACGGTCCGCGATTCGCGCATTTGTCCCGTCTGCGCTAGATAAACGCGCAGATGGCAGATCGCAACGGCAATGACGGCCGGTAATGTTCCTTTTACTTTGTCGGATAACAAAGCTCCGTTTAGGGCCGACGAAAGGTATTTAAGGGATTCTTTCTGGCGACCGACTTGTGGAAATATCCCGAAATTCCACGTGACTGAACACACCCTCGTCTCCCGATTAAGCACATCGAACGAGCGGCCGACCACGATGATGAGCGCGCTTTTCCGACAAATGACCACCGAGAAAACTCTCGTCCTTCTATATTTTTTTTGCACCCTATCCAACCTCACTCTTTAGTTTTTTTTTTCATTTGCCTTTAGACCCCCACGGGAAATACGGCGAATTAAATACTCTCGTTTTATTCGCGGTATTCTTTTATGCGAGATGAGCCCTGGAGTCGCATTTACACTTTAGAAGGTTTGGGGAAAAATTTCATAGGGTTCCATTTTGGAAAATATATTTTGCCATTTAATTCATTTCCATCTTTACGCCATCTAATATATCTATAAGCAAACAAAATTATATTTATATACTACTGTCATCAAAAATTAAGGTGAAATTTTTTCCTAAGTTGGTAGGACTGTCTACAACATTTGCCAAAGTCAAAAGGTTTAGTTATCTATAAGTTACATGTGTTTTTACAACTCTTGGTTCCTTCATCACGATAATGCACCATGTCGTAACATTGATTCTTCGCGACTTTTTTGCTAAAAACTCAACAATCACCGTATTCGTTTGATTTGGCTCCGTGCGATTTCTGGCTATTCAGCAAACTTAAAAGGCCAATGCGGGAACGCCGTTTTGACACAATTGAGGAGATGAAAACTGAATCGAAGAAAGTCTTGAAGGCTTTATCGGAAAAATACTATTGCTACTGTTTCGAGCACCGGAAACAGCGTTTGCAAAATTGCGTTTTATCGAACGGGGATTACTTTGAAGGAGATGAAATTAATTTGGAAGAATAAATAAAGAATTTACATTTTATAAATAAATTCGCCTTACTTTTTAATCACAGTGTTATCAATAAGCATAGAAAATTATATTTATATATATCTTATGGATTACTACTACCGGTTAATTTGATTGTTTTTAAACATTATCATAACGCTATTAAACTTTACGACTTTCATAAAAATATATATATATACATTATTATTATATTTATTCATTGAACAAAAATTGACAATTGTCTACGTTTAATTATAAAAATAATAATTACTTTACAGACCGGTTATTTTATAATAACCGGTCTGTAAAGTATATATAAGAGAAATTTCGGTAGGTTAAAATTAATTTAGGATAGTTTAATGTATCGATTTGATTCATTTAAATTATAATTTAATAATTCCATTAAATTTATAAAAAAAAAATAGTAAGAATATAATTTTGAAGAATATCAACATCTGTTCGATATTGTGTGATTTGATATTATTATATTTATTATTTTAAAATGATCGTAAGATTATTAATTATCGAATAAATAGTTATCAGTGGAAATATAAAATTAAAATTAATCGTAAAAGATTTTTGGAACAGCCCTGTATTAAAGTTTAGATAACGTAGTGTAATATCTACTACAATTCGCCGTGCTGTGTCAGTGAAATAGGGTCTAAATTACTACAATTAGTTCAATTAATTTCCATTTGAACTACTTAAATATGTATGTAAGCACTAAGGATGTGTTGTATTTTTTATATATATTTATACTGTTTCGTGTGGAGACAGCTTTACAATCGTATATCTTCAATATTTTGTAATAAATTATATATATATATATATATATATATATATATATATATATATATATATATATATTGTATATAATGTTATTTCGATTACTGATAGTATGAGTTTTACAAAAAGGTTTAAATGTTGTATAATACATATTTATACGTTTAACTTTATGCTATCTTCAAAAGGAGCGCTTTGTTCACGAGGACAGTAGTTCTAAACAGTTTTAAATTCGCGTTTGTGAGGGCGACGTTGAACCGTTACAGTTTCTAAATGTCGATGATAAGACAGGAAACTCGGTTGAAACTTTTTTATATTTCAGATTTTATTCATGAAATTTTTAGATAGTTTTATATATAACTGTATATATATATATATATATATATATATATATATATATATATATATATATATATATATAACAGTTGGTTATTTTATATACAATATAATGTGTTAATTTTTTAAGATTTTTTGATAACTTATAATAGCGTTTGATGCATAAATTCATAATTTAAAATTTTCAATACGAAAAAAAATCATTATATTAATGTAAAAATAAAATTAATAACGAAATATTTTTTTTATTGATTTTTATCGTATTTTTTTTATAATACACAGAATTCACTCTTTATTTATTTATGGTCGTGATTTTGGCATAAAAATTTGTACGATTTTTATTCAAAACGCAAACATGGCGGATAAAATTCAAACTAGAAAATATGTAAAAATGCAAAATGTGTCCCCATTTGCATATATCGAGTTTCGAGCCTTCAATATTTTTCCACTCGAACGTATATATTATAGTTTACTATATATTAATAGACTGTGTATTAATGTGTATGTTAAACTGCGGCTCTAGTGTCGTATGCGGCTTTTGAAAAGCCAACATTTTTTTAATGTAACTTATAAAGGAGAAATTTTAATATTGAAAAAAAAATATATATAAAAAGAATGAATAGAAACAGTTTTTGAAGTCATTTATATAATATTTATCACTTTTCTTGTCGTAATAAAAAAGATTTATAAAACGCTTTTCGATTAATTTGTATCGAAGAGAAAAAAAAAACGAAAATTTTCTTTTAAAATATATTCTAAATGAAAATTCCGCTCTGTTAACAAATGTTTTCTTTTCATTTTTCCTATACAATGGAAAGATTAAAATAAAATTGCATACAAGAAAACATTGGTTCAGTAAATATTAAAATCGTTTTTCGTTTGAAGTTCTGTTTTTCTTTTTTTTTCTTTTTTTTTTAGATAATCTTAGCTAACGATTTTGCTAAGCGAACTATATTTAATATTTTCATGAATTTGATATTAAATATTTTTTTTAATCAAATTAAATATTGAATGCGGTATTTAATAAATTAATAAAATATATGATTTATCATTAAAATGGATATATATATATATATATATATTGATTAATTTATTACAAAAAAAATAATATTAAATTATTTCATATTTTTTTAATATAATTTTTATACAGGATGAGAAAATATTATAGTACATCAAATACTAATATTTGCATTGAGTCACAAATGATACTCTATTAAATTGTGAGCGCAAATAATGCATACTTGCATTACGAGGGTAGTTTTGCTAGGGGGCGGTCGTTATATATGCGATAGTTAGGAGTGGGTGTTAACCATTAATTCATCATATTATATATATATATATATATATATATATATATATATATATATATATATATATATATATATATGTTATAGGCAAACAAATTTGCGTTGGCACATTTTGAACAATGCGCCCCAAAATCCCTTTTCGTAGATGAGTATCTGACCGTTGGTTAATGTCCGACTCGCTTAATGTCCGTTATGTCGAATGAAAAATTAACCACTTTGTATTCGAGGGTTAAAGGGGGGTGAAATTCGCCCCGTATTCCGTCGTTTTTAGGGAGTCCATTTTTGAAATATGTACGGTGATGTTTCAACGCGAAATATGAACCCGCCAATCTGAACCGATTTTTTTTTCACCATTTAAAATAATATATATATATATATATATATATATATATATATATATATATAAATATTTAAAATAGTTATAAATATTATGAAATATTTTATTACAGTAATTTCATAGCATATTTTATAGTTTATAGTGCTTTTTAGTATTCATTATTGCGCTTAAATAGCACAGCAACATGCAAATGGATCCCTAAAGGCCACTTGAAGCCATTTTTAGTTTTAAATATAATTCGATACAGAGAATCAAAGAAAGTATATTTAAGTAAAAAAAAAAATATTTTTATATATTTATTAATATATTGAACGATATAAATATCATAGATTTAATGTTATATAATCACCGTATGACTTTTTATTAATTTTTACATCTGTTCAAAAATTTATATTCTCAATCTTTTTTTTTCATTTTTCAATGTTTCGAGATGTGGGACGGATGGACGGGGGGGGGGAGGTGTCGCCACGGGATTACGTGGTCGAATTTAATTTTGAAAAGCGCTGGTTTAAAGAAAACGTCGGCCGCAAATGTCGAAGTCGTTAGTTGAAATCCGGCAATTAGCATAATGGCGAAATTCGCGCGGAAAATCGCCGACAACTTTTCTTATCGAAAATGGCGAAAAGTTTACACATAAATTTAATGAAAATTTATATGAGAAATTGTAACTTTGTTTCTTCGTTTCGTTTCGTTTTTTTTTTTTTTTTGTATCATACCGGAAGTCGGAAGTGCGCAATTAGATTACAATTGACGGGTTTCATTCGTTCTGTTAAATTTCTATTTTTGCGTAGATGAAAAAAATATTACAAAAAAATCTTATTTTATCTTTAAAATATATTTTTTTCTAATTTAAAAAATTATAGAAAAATATGTTATTTTTTTTTATAAAAATATTTTCAGCTTAAAAAGTGCATCTCAAAGAGAAAATATTATTTTTTTTCTTAATTAGAGAAGATTTATTAAAAAATATATTTTAATTCAAAAGATTTATTTTTTATGTTATTATAAAAAATATATTATTAATTAAAATGTAAACGAATATTTGAGATTATTTATTTTGTATACATTAAATTTTAAATTATTTATCATGAAATATATTTTTGTTTTTATTAAAAAGAAACAAATGAATATTTATCAAATATTATAAATAAATATTGGAAAATATATATATAACAGGGTTAGCCAAGCTTCAATTAAATACTTATTTTTTTTTAGAAATTATATTTATTGGAAATATATAAATAAAATTGAATTTAAAAATCTTAAAAATTAAACACATATATTGTATTTCTTTTAATAATTATTTAAATGAAAAACGAACTCGGTTACATTTATCGAGAACCACAAATAATACGTTAAAGGGCCATCCGTGATTCGCGCACCGCAGTTTGACCACACCTGATATATAATATTTTTAACGTTAAAAAACAACGTAAACGTATAGAATATTATTGCGATCGTTAAAATTGTAATGATTTATATCGAACATTATCGTGAATATTAAAATATCGCGTTTAAGGGTTGATCTGGGAATTAAGACCATTTTTTTTGTCTTTCACAAAACGCAAATAGTTCGCGTTGTGCTATTCTTCACTTTGCTATTGACTAATTAACCCTATAAATTCTTAAGAAAATATAATTTTTCATCAGTGGAGGGGGATGTTTTATATATATATAGATATATAATTTAGATTCAAAGTAAACTCTTTCACGAATCATTAGACATTCTAAAGAGAACTTCGGAATCCCCATTAGAACAAGGGATTCCGTTTAATTTGCCATCCCTGCAATTGAGGGATGAACGTTGAACGTAGTTACATTAATTGAGATCCAATGTAAATAAAACGACGATCAAAATTGGAAATGTCGACATCGACCCTCCTCTCCCCCCCTAAAATTTTCAAGTACAATAAAAAAATTGTCGAAAAATTTGTTGTGTATTTTTTTTTTCATTTTCGATTTGATTTGAAACTCTCACCATTATATGCATATTATATAACTTTGTCGTTTTTATTTATTTTTCTATTTTTTTTTTAAACAGTGTTAAAGTTATATAAAGCGAGTCGAGTTTTATTGTTCTTTTATGTGGACTTATATGAAAAAACTTGTTTTTAGTTTTGCCGTATTTTCATGAAAGTGGTGAATTTTTTTTTATATATTCTCTGAATGTGATGCGGATTTGTTGAATCGTTTTCAAAATACACGGAAGACTTTTCAGCATTATTTTTTTCAGCATAGAACTTTTTCTTAGAAATATTTTTATATGACACACACACACACACACACACATATATATATATATATATATATATATATATATATATATATTGAGTAAAGTATTATTTTTAATAAGACATTTAAATTGATTCTCTTACCTATATCGAGTAATTTAAATTGCAAGAGTTCACACCGGCATTATTGTCCTATTTTCATTAATTAATTAAATATTTTTCTAACTAAAATATAACGACTGTAATAATGAAAATGTTAAACGCGCATTTATATGTTGAGAATAGACTGTTATTTTTTTTATTCGTTCCGCTGAAATTACACTCGAAAAAAAAGTTTATATAGCGAAATATAAAGTTTTCAAAGCGAAATGAAATATTTGGCCTACTTTACACTTTCAGCGATCCATGTTTCTACACCTGATCCCGTTTCAGCTGAAACAGAAGGGGTTTGCGGTGTTTTACTTGAATAAAAAAATAGAAAGAAAGATCTTTCATCTTTATGAAAATTAAAATTCGTGTATATGAAAATAATTCGCTGAAATTTTGAACGCTATTTTATTTTTGATATAAAATATACATATATTAACACTAATGTATAATTATGTATTTTTAAAGAATTTTTTATTATAAAAAAAATATTTTATAAATCGATATGATTTTATCAAAATTAATTGATGATTAATGTCACGTGAAATTATTAAATATTTTTATATTTTTGGTTTGTAATTTTTAATATAAAAAAAATATAAATAAATCTGATGAAAATATTCACGTATACTTTATGAAATTTAATTTAAATTTCAGTATGAAAATATGTTTATTTTGATTAGTCATTCAATAACATTTTCTATTAACAGTATTATATGGTTAAAAGTCAGTCATAATTATGTTTTGGTAAAAATTGTCAATGATATATATATATATATATATATATATATATATATATATATATATATATATATATATATATATATATATATATATATATATATATATAATAGGGCTAAATATGAAAGGGCGAAACATGGAAAGGGCAAAGTATATTTTGATCGAGCGTTATTAAATGTGTCACCTAATGGATTACTTTCAGTTCGTCCGTCTCGTTTTTGTGCAATATCGGCCATTATGGGTTTTTTTTCATTCTTTTCTGCTTCATAAAAAGAAAAAAAGAAAAAAAATAATATTTTTCTTTCGGTTCCTGCTTTCCCTCTCTTTCATTCCGTAGCAAACGGGACGTCTTTCCGCTGTACCTTGACAAAAGGGCGATCTTTCTCTCTCGTTTTTTCAGGGGCTTTCAATGACTTCCGCGGTCTAAAGTCGGTCCCTCTTGCTGAAAGTCGTGTCAGCGATTTTTACAGATTTTTTTTCTGCTAAAAAAAATCTTTTCGATGATGGCGGTTTTTTCTTTTATGCTCCATAAAAAAAAATTGGAAAAATAAAGTATATAATTGTTAAAAGGAATGTTGTCGTTGTAAATAATTTGAATATTTGTAAGAATGTACTTCGTTAGATATTTTTTATTACTCTAATATATTAATTTTTAAAAATAATCATTTTTTTTATTATTTATCCAATTTACAAATATTTTAATTAATATTTAATTTCTACGTTATATTTCTTTTAACCTTTAACTTGCCTGATACGCAATATTTCGTTTTTATGGTGGTATTGTGAGTTTTTTTTTGGTACAAATCTTATAATCGATATTTTGATCATTTCTTAATATCTAATTGAGCTAAAATTTTGTACACTTGTTCATTCTCAATGACAATATATGAACCAACAGCTTTATTAATTAATTAATTAGTAGTACTTAATTAATTAAATTTTTTCATCGACTCTCGGTTAAAAAAAAATATTTTATAATTTTCGGTTTGCTTAACTATCTCTAAAATACACTTGAATTAAAATTTTTTAAAATTATATATTAAATATTCTTAAGTAATTATTAAAATTTACAAAAAAAAAATCATAATACATTTTAATAAATTTAATATTTCTTTAATAGATAAAATATGAAGGGAAACATCTGGCATTTTAATAACAATATTCGCTCGTTTCTATATAATTTAACACACGATGCAAACAATTGCCTACAATTAATTAATTAATTTTCCTATATTAAATCGGAATATTGTTTACATAATAAAAGTATATCGTATTATTATATATGATATATGATATATATATATATATATATATATATATATATATATATATATATTATAATAAGAATTATTTTTTAGTAGTAGTCGAAACGAAATTCCGGCTAAGTGAACGTTTAAATCCTAGTTTAAAGGTAAAGAAATTATCCGAACGACTCCAGTTGACCCTTTCTTCAATGGACCATTGATATCTGGAAAAGAATTGATAAAGTCGCTAAGCTGGGTCAATGGGCACTTTAATGATCAAAACCTGAATCTGAAACAGCGGCTGAAACAACCCGTTTGACAACATAAACACCGGAAATAATGTCAATATATATATATATATATATATATATATATATATATATATATATATATGTTAAGTAAAACATGGTATATTAAGTAAGTTTTATTCATTTAAAATTGATATATAATATGTTTTGGTAATGGTATTCTATGGGTCATTGCTGAAAAGATCTCTTTTCAGCAATAGTTTAACACGAAGGCAGTATTAAATAAAAAAAAATGTATGAAATCAGGTAAATGTGTAATTTATTTTGTACTGAAGTCTATTATTCAGATCAAAACCATTTCATCTGTTGAAATAATGATTTTTTTTTCGATTTTGTTGAGGAATATATTAAGAATGAAGAAATTAATCTTGAATAACGTCTGAAAAAAGTAATATCTAATGGAACGTCAATCCGCGAATTCGACGTTTCTTCGCCGACGAACGATATCGAAAAGTTCCTTCTATCGACGAAAGACGAACGAAGAAGAAAAAAAAAGAACGTTAAAGGGAAATTCGATTTTTCAGCATATATATTATTTTTTATTTCAGATTCTTCAGTTTTTTCATCGGCGAAGAATCGCACGTATTGTGCGAACGTTGTTAACGGTTAAACGCTTCCGCTGAAATATCATCCCTTATACCAGCGTTTCTACATCTGTAAATTTGCGATTTTATTTTATATTAAACATTATGAAGTGTGAATAAATATTGCATAACTTCAATTTATATTAAATATAAATTTTCATACTGTTCTGAAGAAACATATTGTGATTTAATATTTTTTTTTTCAATTGACTACAGTTTTATTTTTTTATTATGATAGTATATTGAAGTAATATTTGATAAATTTTTAGTTTGTTGAATAGCCAGAAGTCGCACGGAGCTAAATCAAGCGAATACGGTGATTGCGGAACGATATGAGTCGAGTTTCTGGCAAAAAAATCGCGAAGAACTAATTCAGTATGACACTTGGCAAATATTAAAGAGTCCTACCAATATCTAGGAATAAAATACAATTTACCTGCTTTTCTAATGTCCAGTAGTTTTAAATGACAATTTCACCCTTATTTTTTATCATACTAGTATTTTTATTATTTTTGGAATATAAAATTATTTTTATTAATATATTAATTTACGATATTTTATGACGATCAGAGTTTTGAAAGTTGGAATATATTTTTCTAGTTACATATTTCCTTTTCAGATCCTTGAAGATTATACGATAACATGAATTCGACTTGGAAAGGATATTTAAACGTCCAAGTTTAAAACATAAAAAAAATGCGAATATTTGTAATAATACATTTTACGATCCATCAGTATTAAGTATCAGTATTTTCGAAAGATAAACTTTGTATCAAAAAAAAAAAGTAAAATTAACACAATATCAATTATATCGAGTCGGTCGCATTGAAGCCGGTTAAACCGATTTTTATTTTCGGCCGGTTCGATTTTCGCTTTTTTTTCTATCAACCGACCAGAAAAACGTATCGAATGGTGAAAACCACTCTGCGTGATTAAATTTATTTTTGCCAATTTTGCCATAATATATAAAACCGACCCCCCCCCCAATTGGGGTTGAAGTCAATTACGACCTTCACAATCATTCGACGCGTTATTGTTGCGTTATGGCCAGTGGTTTTCAACCTTTTCGCGCAATGAACCCTTATGCCGTCCCATAAAAACATTGTTTTTTTAAATTTCTTTATTGCATTTTAGTTCATACTATATATATATATATATATATATATATATATATATATATATATATATATATATATATATAAATTATTATTTATGATCAATTTTCAGTATTATAAATATTATGATTTTAATACTAAAAAGATTGTAAATATAAAAATTCTTAATATATAATTAATTTCATAGGTTTTGAAAATATTAAAAATTGTTTTTATATAATAAATAAATATTATATGTATCCTCCATTTATTTATGAATAAATATATATGCATTACTATAGACTTTATTGTATATAATATTTTTAATTAATAATTAAAAATAATACAGATGTTTAAAGAATATTGTTTAGATAAATTTAATATATTTTTATCTATTTAATTATGAAAAAATAAATTTATATTATTTTTAAAATAGTATCAGATCTTTAACCTTTACGCTGCCATTTTTATGTTTTATGTCATATATATTTTGAACCAAAAAAAAAAAGATATATATATATATATATATATATTTAATTTTTGATGGGTTAAAAATTAAAATATAATATTTATATTTATATGAAAAATAATAAAAAATAAATATTATACGAATAAAAAAATATATCATCATCTTTGTTCGAATGTTTATTCTGAGTTAAATAATATTAATATATTCATACAAATTAAACATTATAGAGCTGAGCATAATACATATTTTTCTCTCATTTATTGTTTATTATAAATACTTAATTTTTTTTTCGTTTAATTTCAACCACTTTCGACGACAACATATTTATAATATATAATATGTTAATATTATATTTATATATATATATATATATATATATATATATATATATATATATATATATATTTCAACATTGTTTGTATGACAAGGGCTCAGTGTCATACAAACAATATAAACATACAACACGAACCTTATAATAAATAATTATTATTATTAATAATAATAATAACAACAAACGATATCTAAATTTATAGAATCTAAGCTTTTGCATATTTAGATATGATGTCGTCCAAAGTTGAAATTGAGCAAATATTATATATATATATATATATATATATATATATATATATATATATATATATATATATATAATAAATTATGAACAATGTATATGTTTACATTTACTTAATAATTAACATTATACACATATATTAATTACTATAGATATATCTTATAATAAATATTTTATATATTTTTTTTTATATATATATAATGTATATATATATATATATATATATATATATATATATATATATATATATATATATATTATATTATTATATAGGACGCTATATTATTAATGTGTTATACACAGTGAATTATAATTATGCGCGTAAAATACAATAAATTTATTTATTTATTAATGGAAATTCGCTTATTCATGTATAATTTGTTTATATTTATATGTATTATATTATATACCATATATATATTTATATATACGTATAGAGTGACCTGAAAAAAGTTGTCGTATATTTTACAAAGTTCAATATTTTAACGATAGCAGTATATAATAAATAAGGATCGTTTAATTATTTTTTTTAGTATTTATTTTGATCCCATTATTTTAATATTTATTATTCGTAAATGAAAATTACAGATTTTATATATATATATATATATATATATATATATATATATTTTTTTTTTTTTTTAAATATACTGTTATCGATGTAATATTGAATTTTTTTATAATTTTATGACGTTTTAACACGCAAAAATATACATATATATATATCAAATGACATTTCAACATGATAAATTTTATTTTGATTATTTAGAGTTGTTAATGTTGTTTATTTATCAGATATCTATGAAATGCATTTAAATATTTTATATTTTTGAGTGAATGTCATGAAATATAGAGTGATAATTATTTTTTTTAAATGAAAGTAAATTTGATACTTTTTTTAGAATTATATATAAGATAAAAAATCAAAAATATATTAAAAATGTTTGAAACCACCGTTCTAGACTATGAATCGTATTGTGAATAAGTTTATATTGTATTCTAAAAATATGTGACTAAGCTTCTCATATTTTAAATTATTCTCAAGTATATTGAAAAAAAAATATTAACAGAGGTTTTCAACTGAATATATTTTATATAATATTTTTTTTTATTTAAAAAAAACATTTTTTTTCAACTTTGAAATGTCGTTTTTAGATAATGTTGCGTGTTGAAACGTCAAAGTTTTGGTAATTGGACGACTCGTTTCCGTGTTATCCGCACGTACAAATAGCAATGTTTACAATGAATAAAAAAAAATTTTTTTTTTCACATAATTCACGCACATGTTGTCGTATCATCATTAAACTATTTAATTTCGCTAATAATATTTATTCGATTTAGTCTGATTTCATTGTCATACTTCAAATACACATTTGTAAAATTTATTCCCTGTATAATATTCATGTATGATATATTAAAAAACATCAATATATAATACATAGTCTTTATATATATATATATATATATATATATATATATATATATATATATATATATGTTTTTAATATAATAATAATATATAAATGTTTAAAATGCACGTTTCAATTAATATAAAATCAAACAAAAACTCAACATCACACATACATTTTTTCAATAAATAAAATCAATAATGTTTTACATGCATCGAGATCACAGATTATCAAACGATTAAGCTATAAATTAATATATATATATATATATATATATATATATATATAAATGTATTATAATATTTAATTTATAAAATATCACAACTATTCAACGAACGATAACGATTCGAATATAAATTAAATATATCACGTACAGACAAATTAAAAATAAAACATTAATATGTAACATATATAATTTGAGATTAAAAGGATCATTGAATATATAATATATTTACTAGATTTTTTTTTAATATCGGTAACTTTAAAAGTATTTATATATATAATATTATCACAATAAAAATTTTGATTAATAATAATGTGTAGAATTTTAAATATTAAATATTCAATGATTCTTTTAAATTATCTATGTTGTAACAGTCTGTACGCGGCTTAATAATAAATATATATATTATTTTAAATAATTTATATTGCGACTGATGAATTCTTAACATATAAAATGATATTTTTATCCCTTAACGCGTAAATATTTAAAATTGTCGATTGCTACCTTTTGGTCCTGTCGACTAGACGATGACAGGTGTTCTCTTCTTCACCTTGGCGACATCCTGATCCTGCTGATATTTGTTCTCTAGGGGTTTTTTATCGTGTTTTTTCATTGCTGATTTCTGCTATAAAGCCACGTCTCTGATTGAGGAATCGTTTATGCCCAACGCGACAGCTGGTCCATTACTGATGTTGCCCGATGGTGTATTGTTTTGAATCGATTTATTTGTCCTATCTCTTTGTTGTTGTTGCTGCTGCTGTTGTTGTTGTTGTTGTTGTTGTTGTTGTTGTTGATCTATATCAGCATTAGATTTATTCGTAGGATTGGTTTCTAACACTTCTGATGAGGTTTCATCAATGAAAACTACCGTTTTAGTAGGACTGTGACCATCTTTAACCTCGGCAGGTAAAACTGGTGCTGATGCTAATGATGCTACGACTGATGCCGATTTATTTACTGCTGTCGGTTTGACTGTACAAACCATATTCGGATTGTTGTTGTTCAATTTGACAATCACCGATTGCGGCGATGGAATGTCTGATATGTGAGAATTTCGCCTCTGATGTTTTGGTACATCGTTTGGTACAATACCCAATGGTAAATTGGTCAATAGTGGAACACTCATATTCGTTGTACCATTTGTCGATGTCGATTCGGTTTGAGTCGATTTTTCATCCAATTTCACCTTCTTCACTTCCATATCTGAATAAAATAAATATTTACAATTATATCGTATATCAGATTCTGATATTAATATAATGCAAATCGTACATTTAACATTTTTATAACAATATATTCAAAATGGAGAATATATTAACCGTTTATCACAAAGAAATGGTTTGGTTAATTTTTAATTTATCCTTAATGCCTACCTTTAATATTTTAACACCTTTATACCGTTTGATATATTATGATACTTTTATAAACAACGTAGTCAAACTATATATATATATATATAAATTTTAATGATGCGAACCAATTTCAACACAATAAGATATCGTATGTTATTTTATATTATAGTAAAGTTTCGCTTATTCGTCACATACGAAACTTGAGAACGCAGTAGTGATGTCTAAGTAATCCAATTATCGAAGTATAAAGAAATTTTGATTTTAACACTTTAACTGCTGAGAGCCTTTACGAAATTTAATTTATTTTATTTGTATTGCATATACGAGAATGTCGAATTTTATATTTAAATCAGTGGTACTCAATCTTTTATTTTTGTGAAATAGAATTTTTCTATTTTAATAGTCTTTTGGAAATAAATAATGATGGTTAATACTTACTTGCAGCATCAGCCGGCAACATTTGTTTAGAGAGTTTTTCTTTTTGATTGCAAGTGGCAGCAGTAACAACGACGGCAGCCATCATGCTGCCAGAATTGGCAGTGCCCGACGATTTATTGATGGCACTGTAGCGAACCGGCATCATAGATTGCCTAACATTCCTCTCTGGTCTTATGAGAATGATGTACAACTGTTTAAAATATTATAGCAATCAATTAAAAAATGTATGCCAATTAAAAAAAAATACAAAACAAAAAAAATATAGAAAAGGTTTAACATACCTTCGGTGAAAATAGACAGGCGACGGTGACACTGGCACTGAGAGATATTGTCACAGACATGCTGGTGATTCTGAGTGGAACATGATTTCCGGTGCCAAAATACAATGGCACAAATGCCAACCAAATTACACAGGTTGTATACATTGTAAAACCTTGTAAAAAAAGAAAAAGATATAAGGTCAATACAAAAATACAATGGATATCAATAAAACTATTAAAATCGTTAGTACTGATAATACTGATAATCTATAAATTAGACGAAGCATTTCCTATTTTATCATTCGCCATTAGAAATGGAAATGATCAGGCGAATACGTTGTATGAAATTCAAAAATTAGTATTTATTCAAGCAAAGTTTTATTAAACAAAAAAATATATATATATAGTTTATTTAAATAATAACATTTGTGAGCGCAACGTTTTGGCCGTATATTTCTAGTAAATTTAAATATAATGTAATATGTATATATCTTCATTATGTTTGCATGCTGTATATAAAATAAATGACTGAAAGTATTATATATTCAACAACGGTTATATTATATTTTATACAGCGCGAATGAAAAGTCAGATATTATTATATTAATAATTTTCTTACAAATTGATATTTGTAATAATTTGAATAGTGTGGATTTGTAATTCAAATTTGACAATTTATTAATTTTTAAAAATCTAGACATTTTTAAATTAATTGTATGTATATAAATTTTGAGAGATAAGTTCAAATGATATTTGAAAATAATTTCAATATAAAAAATAGTTGTATATATAAAACTATTATTATATAATAAAATAATATATAAAATTATTATTGAGAAAGTATTGATAAAAAAAAAATATAACTTTCGATACACCATGTATATATTTTTATTTTTATGATATTTGATATTTCAGTGCTTTTACCTGTAAATATACACGCGCCGACAATATTATAGTATTTTCTAAATTGTAAATATTTATATACACGGGTATGAATATGAGGAAAATTGCGGAAAATCCGCATTATCAAAATGCCTAGGAAATATGTGTATGCGGAACACGAGTATTGTTTACGAAAGGTTATCATATTTTAGTACAAATTATGGTTTTCGAATACCGATACAGAAACATTCGAATAGTCGGAATTTCGTTGAATTTTCCGGAATATATATATATATATATATATATATATATATATATATATATATATATATATATATATAATATAAATAGTATCTTTTGCAAGAACGTTAAATTATGTCCGATGTAAAATGTATGAAATGTAATGTGTGTGTGTGTGTGTGTTTTTTTAATATAAGGAGATGTTGTATGCTTCATAGTCGAGAAAGGATTGTTTTTGTGAAAAGGATATTTTTTTTAACAATAGAACAATGTATCATGTATAAATTATACTTTTGTGTAAATTGAAATAAAACAACAGATAACTTTGCTCGCATGAAATATTGCATGTTCGTAGACTTGCTACGAATGTATCGTATGATATTTTTTTTTTTTAGTGTAAGGGATGTATAATGAAATGTTTTGTTGTTTAGAGCAGTGATTCTCCATCTGAATAATTACAAGTACATATGTATATTAATAGTATACGATAGTTATTTCGTATTGGGAAGATTAAAGGTTATTTACAATGACCAACTTATTCACAATGAAAAGGAGGACACGTGAAATATATTATTATTAAAAAAACATTTTATTTATTTGAACAGTGAACGGTGATGGTTATGTAAGATATAAATAAAGACCGTCAAAATTCTGAATATTCAAAAAAAAAAAAAAACGAAAAGGAGGACACTATTAAGAGGACGAAATAGCTTATAAAAGGAGGACGATTTAGACATGCGATAGAGTATGCATTATTAAGTAATAAATATATAATAAGTTAAAAATATATATATATATATATATATATATATATATATATATATATATAAAGACACCCTCGGGATCACGCTTAATATTCATTTGATAAGTTAACTACGCCACCGTCTATTTTAATACAATAGCCACGAACGCGGTACATTCGGACGATAATGGCTATTCGCGAAAGTAGGCCAAACAAAATGTATAAAGCAATCGGTTAGAGTGTTGAAATTGTGACCTTCCCGAAACTAGGCAGACATTCCTGAAGCTGAAACGATACTGAAAACTTTTATAATTCATTCGGATGAAGTCTTAAAACTCGTTCGATTTCGCACAAGACCAACCAACCCTACGAACGATTGGCGGTGGGGGAGGGGGTTAATTGAGGGTGGAACCGGGAATGAATGGATGTGGGATATAGGCTTTCTTCTTTGGTGGCAAGGCGCTGGTTACGTTTTGTGCAAAGGGCACAAAAGTTTAAACTAGTTAAACTCGAGGTACGCCATTTAATTAGAAAATTAATTAGTAACATAGAACTATGCGCCTCCGGTGCTCTTCACGTCTTTACAATGTCGGTTTTACTAGCAAAATTTCCCCACACCATTTTCCAGATGATATTAATTAATAAACAATGAGGTGGAAACTTTGAAAGCATGCAACTTAACACCGTTACGCGAGCCATTCGAACAGGATTAACCGGATACACGGTCACAGTGTACGCGTGTTTGTCCTTAGGCTTATTTTACAAGGCCGTAAACGGGCGAAGGACACGTTTATTTCATTACGATGTTGACAATTATGAAAATTATTGCATTGTGAGCAATTTGTTTTTTCAATTTATATTGAATAAAAAAAAAGTGTGATATCGAATTGGAATAGAAACGTTAAATTATGTATAAGTAGGAGTTTTAAATAAGAAATAGATGGTTTCTGAATAGAAACGTTCGCATATTCATCCCGAAAGAATTCTGAAAGATCCCAATGGAACTTTAATTTCTTATGAGTGCGATCCAAACACGTTTTCTTTATCTTTTAACGAATCGATAATGTGGTTTATTTTCAGTTCTTTCACGTTTGAGCATGAATATAATATTGTATATTATCGAGATTATATTCGAGTTCAAATTTGTTAATAAATTAGATGTTATATATAAAACTGAGATCAAAAAGTGAGGTGAATTTGTTTATAAAATTTAAATTCTTTATTTATTCTTCTAAATCAATTTTATCCCCTTCAAAGTAATCCACGTTAGATGAAATTCACTTTTGTCAACGCTTTTTCCAGTCCTCAAAACAGTCGGAATAGTATTTTTTTTGATATAGCCTTCAAGACCTTTTTCGATTCGGCTTTTATCTCCTCAATTGTATCAAAACGGCGTCCCCGCATTGGCCTTTTGAGTTTTCTGAATAGTCAGAAGTCGCACGGAGCCAAATCAGGCGGATACGGTGGTTGTGGAACGATATGAGTCGAGTTTTTAGCACAAAAGTCGCGAAGAACCAATGCAATATGATATGATGTATTATCATGATGAAGGAACCAAGAGTTGTAAAAACACGTGTAACTCGGAGACAATTAAACCTTTTGCAAACAGACGCTTGTGCAAATGTTATAAATAGTCCTACCAACCTAAGAAAAAATTTACTTTACTTTTTGATCTGTATATATAGGATAATAAAAATTGAATATATATATATATATATATATATGGATTTTTTTGCTAGACCAATCGGTTTGTTTTTATTTTAAGATTTTTTTCTATAATGTCAAGCTCCAGTTGTCTTTCAATCGTTCTGATGGCCTTCGGGGAGATTGACTATGATTTGACCAGTTTTTGAGAAACAACATAAAGGACTCTAGGGGGATCCATTCCACATACGCGTGTCCTCCAAATGTATTCATCCGTTTTATTTCAATTTAATAACGTCGTTTATATTTTATGTTGTATTCTAGTTCACCGATTTATTATTATGATTGAGAATCGATTTTTGAGATAACATTTTTTTTTTGGTAAAACGCGTCGATAACCGCCAACTTGTACGGGTTTAAAGAAATTGTCGGTTAATCCCGATCATTTAGGGGACTTTCGTTGTACGATACACAGGAATCGCAGGATTTACATATAAACTAACGAAGCTTAAGTCGGGCAAATCCTTGATTTCATAACGGCTTAGCTTCGCATTAAAGAAATCGATTCGAATTTTACGTCTGGCTTCATTATGGGAATAAATGTAATTTTAAACGACGCTCTTATTGGAGAATGAAAAATGAAAAAATTCAATGTTTTTTTTTCATTTATTCTGTTTATTTTTATCAATATATATGTATATATAATATTTTTATATTCATAGAATTTTTTTAATTTTTTATATACGACATTAAAGTATAAGGTTCAGATATAAAAAAAGTTCAAACCTTATAAGTGTTTTAATGTTACCATTTTCTAATATATTATTAATTAATTTTATATATTGAAAAATAATATGTTGTAAAATAATGACGAATTTTTTTTTATTAATTTATATCTAAATTTAAATTGTCAAATTATAAAACTATGATGATTTTATTCTAAATTTGGATCATAAATATTTATATAAAATAACAAACATTAAAAAAATATGTTACTATAATATTTTAAGTGAAAAATACGTTTATAATTATATGAAATCACAACGAATTATTTTTATATATGAAATTAATAAAATATCGATATTTTATTAATAATTAAATTCTGAGATATTAAACTTTTCAATTAATGCGTAATATTTAGAGATCAAAAATAAATTCGGCAATTCGGTTATTGTAAAGAAAATAAATCTACGTTGTATTATTTGAAAACAGAGCTTAAATTATCAAGGATCATTTGTTATTATTGATTGTATATTTTGAAGTTTTTAATTAAAATTAATTTAAAATCATAACATTAATACGTTATTAATATATATATATATATATATATATATATATATATATATATATATATATCATATATATATATATATAATTAATTTAAATACTCGTATGAAACGAAAGCTTTTCATCAAACCGTCATCTCGAATATATGAAATATTCAAGGAAAATTTTCATATTTGTAAAATCAAAATAGAAATATACAACAACCTTTGCCATAATTCATCCATAATAAACTACATATTTAGACCCTTGTCAACTGTGATTATATTGGACATTTGGTCATATATTCAATGTTTCCAAGAAGAGCTTTATTTGCCCAAGACGAAATTAAAATATATCCATTTTTAAATAAATTAATACAAGATATTCGACGGTAGTAATAATCGATAGCTTTTTATATTTATGTAATTAAATTATATTTTGGCTTATAATTTTATTAATATATATATATTTTTTTTATTCAATATTATGAACAAGACAAGATATATAAAAAAAAATTGAACGAATTTCATTTTAGTTTTAATAATACTTCGGAATATTTCATGAATTTCGACGGCGTAAAGCCGCGTTCAGACGCATCGTTATTTTGGGCAAAATATAAAACGGATTCCAATTTAATTTTTAAATTAACGAAGTCGAAAAGCGCGGCTTTTTCTCTCTCTTCCATTATTATTATTAAGCGTTAAGACCGAAAAAAAATAAATATTCATTATTTGGTTTATTCATTTACGTTTTTTTCCACTCTCCTTGTCGTATAATTAAAAAGGACGACACTTTTGCGCTTTGCGGTTTTGAAGACGTTTACAGAATATTTTAAATTAAAGTACTAACGTTTTTTTTTCTATTATATAATAATATATAAAATAGTATACATTTATATAAAAAAAGGTTTACACGTAATATATAAAAGAGTCGATACGTACGAGTTTATAGTGTAAACCCTTCTTTATCGAATTACGTTTTATTCTGAAAACAATATTGATTCAGAATAATCTGAAGGTTTTCAAAGGGACTGAATAGATCTGAAATGTTCACGGAAATAATACTACTATTCGTCAGGGAAAATCTGATGAATATTAACAATGGATTCCAAAATCGGATCTATTAAATTTTCACACCTCTATTGTGTTAAAACGAAAGGGTGCGAATTACAGAAAAAAAATTGGGAAAACTATGGGATGCAAAGTGAAAAACTATTTTGTCTATGTTTAACAATTAAATAAGAATGTAAGTAGAGATATTTGAATATTTATATATATATATATATATATATATATATATATATATATATATATATATATATATATAATTATTTGTGTGAAATATTTATTATTATAATATTACGAAAAAAAGTGATTTAAAAAAAAATTGTCATTTTGCCGATTTATTTTTTTCTGTTATAAAGTCGATTATAAAAAGCAAAATAATTTTTACAGCGACAATCCGAATGAAAAAAAAATGCGATTTGAATATTAATAATGGCGATATTGTCTGAAAAAAAAGGAATGTACCGAAATCTATGTGAAAAGTGAAAATTGAATATAAAAATAAATAAAACATATCGAATGCGAAACGGCGACGATATTTTCAGCATACTATATATATATATTTTTTCAGCATTACTATTTTATATATATATATTCAGATTTGTTTGATCGTATTCCGGTTGCGGCGGTCTGAAATATGCTGAAAGTTTTTCCGCGAGAGCGTTATTTTGCTGAAAATCACGATGTAGGTTTTTTGCGTGCCACTGAAATTTTTCTCTAAACGAAAAATTTAAAATTTATACAAAAAGAGCGAACACAAAAAAAAAACACATACCGCTTACGATGGGAGATGAAAATGTATATATACAAACACACATACACACATATACAAAAATATATACATTTTTCTGTCAAAAATTTTGTATTGAATATTTATTTATTATTCATAAAAGTTTAATTTTTTTTTCGTTATAAGAATAATTTCAATATATATATTATAATATATTTTGAATTCATCGATTGTTAATATTATATATAAAAGTTTTAAAAATACTGTAGGAACTATAGATATTTTTAAATTATATATTATATATTTTTTTATATAGAAAAATAAAATTATTTCAAGTTAAAATGTATCTGAGTTGAATTTAGAATTGATGATGATTCTAATTTTGAGAGGTTTATTTATTGAATATATTGATGAAAATTTGGCTTACCTATATGTTTGCTTTCATTGAAAGCCTCTGGAATTTTTCTAGTTAATACAGCATATACTGTACATACGATAATTAATACAATAGGATAGCTAAAGGCTATCATATATGAAGCGTCTATGTAGCTATCGCAAACTAGGAGATTATCTTCTCTTGTTGGATAATGATGCATGGCTCTTGCTGGCGATATCACCATCCAGACTCCATTAATGAGGACCTGATGTAAAAAAAAAAGTATATATATAGATGTAAGTCTCAAAGGTATGATAAAAACTTATGTAAATTTTAATCTAGTAAAAGTGGAATGTTGACAAGGATTTAATCCTTATAATATAATAGTAAGTACATGTAGAACAATTTAATCCTAAATACAACGGCGGCAAAGTTTATAGTTTTGTGAGCATCTTCGAAATCATAATCAAATAATAAACGCTAATCTGATTAATGTAAAACAATAGGAGGCACGAGCTTAATCAAAACTTAACAATATTCGAAGATAAATGAACCGATTAGGCAACGAGTTAATTAATGGGCGTTTATCTCTCACTTAAAGCGAGATCGCTCCTCGTTACAACAAGTTAATGACTTTTGGAAAGATTTACTTCGTATGAATGGAAACGAAAACAGAAAAAAAAAATAGATTCAGATCATGGACAGGATAGAGGAAAAAGCATCGGTGGGGTAAAAAGAAATGGTTTTTTTTTTTTTTTTGGATGAGAGATAAGAAAAATTTACAGACCTGCACGCCCACGAATCCACTGCAAATGATCAACTGGGACTTTGGTGAAATTAGGCTTGGCCTTTTTGCGGAATGTTTTCCGGCGTTGAATATTCTGCTGATGCGATTCGTTTTGGTC